>JARGCV010000074.1:3557500-4135000 GCA_034064705.1 Bothrops alternatus
CAATTTCACAGAAAAATGATCCCACTAGTAATCACAGTTAGCTGGCACCCATCAGATGAATATTTTCAAAAATTTGGAATGGATAGATGACAAATTCCTTGACTTTTCCTCCAGATACGGATGACTGTTTTGAATGTTCAGAAGATCATTATCCAAATCAAGAAAAGAAAGGATGTATCCTAAAAATGATGGTCTTTCTAACTTTTGAAGAAATCTTAGGAAATTGTTTAGCCTTGACTGTTCTTTGTTGTTTCTTCTTGACATCTTGGGTACTTGGAATTTTTATTAAGCACCGGGATACTCCCATTGTCAAAGCCAATAACCGGTCCCTCACCTACACCCTCCTTATCTCTCTTCAACTCTCTTTCCTCTCCTCTTTGTTCTTCCTCAGCCAACCTAGCAAGATGACCTGCCTTCTCCGACAACCAACTTTTGGCATCACCTTCTCAGTAGCCATTTCTAGCATTTTGGCCAAAACCATCACTGTAGTTGTTGCTTTCATGGCCTCTAAACCAGGATCTCAAATGAGGAAATGGGTGGGGAAAAGATTGCCTTTTTGTACTGTCCTTTCCTGTTCTCTCTTACAAGTGTATATTTGTATTGTGTGGTTGTCAACATCTCCACCATTCTTTGAGTTGGACATGCATTCAGAGCTCCAAGAAATGATTTTACAGTGCAATGAGGGGTCAGCTTTCTTTTTCTATTGTGTCTTGGGCTACATGGGTGTCTTGGCCATCGCCAGCTTTGTTGTGGCTTTTCTTGCCCGTAAATTACCTGACAGTTTTAACGAAGCCAAGTTCATCACCTTCAGTATGTTGGCCTTTTGTAGTGTATGGCTTTCTTTCTTTCCAGCCTATCTGAGCACAAAAGGCAAGGCCATGGTAGCAGTGGAGGTCTTCTCCATCTTGTCCTCCAGCGCTGCATTACTGGGATGCATATTTTTGCCAAAATGCTACATCATTGTTTTTAGGCCTGAGTTAAACCAGAGAGAGCAACTAAGAAAGAGGAATTAGTATATCATGTGAGTTTTCTCACTGTGCAGATTGCTGACAATTAAGAGATTGTTTGCTCTCTCCTGCATAAATATAGTTTTAATTTCTGTGAAAGGACAATTTATGGAAGATTATTATTGTTATTAAGAGTGTTTGCCCATTCCAAAAGGAATGCTCATGCTGTTGCATTTACAATCATGGTTGAAAGAAGTAAATAAATATATCATCTTTACAAGACAAACTAATCTGCCTGAAATAATGGGTTCTTAAATCAATTTTAGACCATATCAAAAATATATTTAAAAAGAGGAGGCAAGTCTTTCAAAACAATTATTTATTAAAATTATTTATTAAAATATTTCTTATTAAATATTTACACATGTACTAAATGATAGTAATTCCCTCATGTGTTACTTCTCCATTTATGTTTAAAATACAATAATTATGTAACTTAATATTTGATAACCAAAGCCACCAAAACTAAAGCCGAAACATAAACGGAGATTTACTATCTCCAGAGATAATACAAGAATGCTATGCCTGCAGATGAACAATCGGCAATTTGACATACCCATATATTTCTGTAGAAGTCATTAAGCATAGGGAATGATAGCAATTACATTGAATTATACTCAATGTATTGCGTGTCAACTCATAGAAATAAACTCAGATTAAAACTTTACTAGAATCGTTGTCCAGAAACATCAATTAAATACATTTATAGGAAGAAGCAAACTTCCCCAATCTGGTACCCAATACAAACATACATTTTTTGTTGGAAGGGTGAATAAATGACTTTGCAGATCACTAACCCACAAAACATATTAAAATAATAAGCAAAAATACACTATAATAGTTAGAAAACAACTGTTTTTGCAGTCTGGTTGATTGCTTTCTTTCTGTTTGGCCCACATAGTTCTTTTTGGCCCATAGTGCAGCAACTGTGAAAATAGGCCAAACAGGAAGAAAGCTGTCAACCAGACTCCATGAACACTTCCTGGCCATCAAAAGACATGACCCACTTTCCCTCATGTCCATCCACAAAGACTCAGAAGGACACAAATTTGATCTAACTGGGACCACAGTTGTAAATCATGTGAAATCAAGGAGAGCTTGGTGTCGTCTGAAAATTTGATGATTTTCCCATCTGTCCCCTCGTCCAAATCATTGATGAAGACGTTGAAGAGCACAGGGCCTAGAACAGAACAACTTAGACTTCAGTGAGGCATTTGATAAAGTGGACCACAATCTACTACTTGATCAAATTTTAAAAATGTGGGTTAGACACCATTATCACCAGATGGATTCATAGCTGGTGGTCCGACTGTACTCAGCATGTGGCCTTCAATGGAACTGCATCTACATGGAGGGAAGTGTGCAGTGGGGTATCCAAGGGCTCTATTCTGGGCCCATTGCTCTTCAACAGTTTCAATGATTTGGATGAGGGGATAGATGGGGAAGACATCAAATTTGCAGATGATACAAAGCTTGCAGGAATAGCCAACACTCCAGAAGATTGGCTTAAGATACAGAAGAATCTTGACAGACTTTAACACTGGGTGCTATCTAACAAAAGGAAATTCGAATGTGAAAAAAGTAAGATTCTACATTTAGGCAAGAAAAACCAAATGCACAGGTACAGTATCGATGATACCTCAATGAATAGTAATAACTGTGAGAAGGATCTCTGAGTCTTAGTGAACAATCACTTAAATATGAGCCAGCAATGTGCTGCAGCTGCCAAAAAAGCCAACACAGTGCTAGGCTGCATTAACAGAGGGATAGAATCAAGATCCAGTGAAGTGTTAATACTACTTTACAATGCCTTGGTAAGGCCACACTTGGAATAATTCATCCAATTTTGGTCACCATGATGTAAAAAAGATGTTGAGACTCTAGAAAGAGTACAAAGAAGAGGAAGAAAGATCAATAGGGGACTGGAGATTAAAATATATAAGGAATGGTTGCTGGAATTGAGTATGTCTAGTTTAATGAAGAGAAGAATGAGGGGTAAAATGATAGCAGCATTCCAATATCTCAGGGGTTGCTACAAAGAAGAGGGAGTCAAGCTGTTCTCCAAAGCGCCTGAAGTCAGGACAAGAAGCAATAGATGGAAACTAATCAAAGAGAGAAGCAACTTAGAACTAAGGAGAAATTTCCTGACAGAACAGGAACAATTAATCAGTGGCACAACCTGCCTCCAGAAGCCATGAATGCTCCAATACTGGAAGTTTTTAAGAAGAGACTGGACAATCACTTGTCTGAAATGGTACAGGGTTTCCTGCCTGAGCTGGGGATTGGACTAAATGACCTCCAAGGTCCCTTCCAACTTTATTGTTATTATTGTTGTTGTTGTTGTTACTATTACTATTACCACTTTTACTATTACTGTTACTGTTATTATTAAATTTCTTGGATGAGAAGCGAAACATCTTCTAGGAAAAAATAATGTCCAGGTGCCTTTTGAAAGAAAAAAACTCCTTTGGGACAACCAGTGATGTTTTATTAATTTCAATTTAAAAGCCCTGGTAGTGCAGTAGTTAGAATGCAGTATTGCAGGCTGAATCTGACCACTGCCAGTAGGTCGATCCTGACTTGCTTAAGGTTGATTCAGCCTTCTATTCTTCTAAAGTCAATAAAATGATGACCTAGATAATAGGGGGCAATATGCTGACTCTGTAAACTACATAGAGAGGGCTGTAAAGAACTATGAAGTCTGTTATTGGTAGTGCAATTGCTATATTCTCTATGTTCTTGTTCTAACAACTCTTGATAGGTTAACCATTTTTCTTTAGCTGCTATTTCTTACTTATAAAATGGTTCTTGGGCTGTGAACCAGAAAAGCATTTTCAGGTACTGCAAAATAAATTTTAAATGAGGCAAACTCAATCCTTCTCGTCCTTTTGTATCTTCAAGGGTTTTATATATTACCCTTAATTTGCATTTAATTCTGCATTGTTTAAATTTATCAATTATCCACTTAATAAAATTCTCATCAAAGTCCATTTTCCCAAACATCTTCCCTGTATTTTCAAAACAGGTTAAACTTCAGTTATTAGGACATCTAAAAGAAAGATGTTAATCAGATATACAAAGAAGAATTGCCAGGTTGCCAATATTCCAAAGGTAATTATGACACTTATGAATTACTGAAATCACTCTATTATTTCAGCAGGTGAAAATATCAAACGTTCTGTGCAGAAGGGAATAGGAATTGAGAAACAATTCATATAAATATTACTAAAGCCATGTAGAGGTAGCAAATGGTAATGCTGACTATATGAGATTCATTTCCACAAGTTATTTCTCTCCTGTATTATCTGCCAGAACTTATGTTTGAACAATAGACCCAGACATCCAAAGCAACAGAATAAAGATGTTATTACTTCTGATGTTCTTGGAGCACAAAGTAGTTACTACTCTGAGATGCCCTGCAAGTGAAGCTTTTCCTATTCCACATGAGTGGTTCCAGCATGGAGATCTCATCATTGGTGGGATGGTGACTCAAATTTTTTACAACTTTTATGAAATTGAATTTAAGGACCATCCTTCTCTAAAACCTTATGACTTACCACTGTAAGGATTTTTTTTTTGCATACATTTTCTACTCTTAGCCATATTGCCAGTAATTGTTTATATGAATAAAAATAGTTTGAGCATAAATGTCAGTTTTGCATGTCATCAAAGCTTGTTTTGTCTTTTGAACGTATCTGGTTGTTGGAGAAGAAATCATTTTCTTTTCATTAAGTTGAGTTCTTTCTCATAAAATATATGATTCTCCTTTTTCTATTCCTAAAAGATATGTTCTTCAAAAAAAGTAAGCCTTTTTTAAGTTAGGTTATTTATTACTCTGCATTTTGCTCTATACAAAACATACACACAAGAAATCAATGATATTTGCTTATTCTGTTTGTATTGTATTTTGTGCTACATTTAATAGAATGTATCTTGAAAAGGTAACTATTTTTGTCATAATAGTTACTAGTTGCAAATCATGGAAATCCATGGAAACATTCTGTAGAAATTATTCCAATATTTTAGTATTTCATAATTCTCAGTTTCCTACTTCCATCAGAGACAGAAATGTTAATTATTCATTTAGATATGATGCCAAATTATAAGAGCTTTCAAATTACTTCTTCAATGGGGATATTTAACCTTTTGGCAGTGTAGTCACCAAATTCTACCAGCACATCCTTGCCTTGGCCTTTGCTGTGAAGGAGATCAATGAAAATCCACAGATCTTATCTAACATCACTCTCGGGTTCCACATCTATGACAGTTACTACAGCCCAAGGATGACATACCGTACCACTCTTGACCTGCTTTTTAAATCTCAGGAATTTGTCCCTAACTACAAATGTGATAGCCAGAAGAATCTCATAGCCATCATTGGAGCACTTGTGTCAGATACTTCTTCCTATATGGCAGAAACAATAAACGTTTTCAAGATTCCACAGGTACTTTGGGTAGGAGAGTAAGAAAGAAAATTGCCTTCTTTTGTAATAAATATTAGAATTCATTTTTGGAATTCATTCAGTTTCCCATCATTGCCATGAAAAATGACTCTCCATTTTTTCCTATGTAGTTGACCTATGGCTCCTTTGCCCAAGAAGAGGTCCAGGCTACTAAGTTATCTTCACTTTACTGCATGGTCCCCAAAGAGGAACATCAATACAGTGGTGTTATACAACTTCTGCTCCATTTTGGATGGAGGTGGATTGGAGTCTTTACTTTTGATAATAATAAGGGAGAACATTTCTTGCAGAAACTGCATCCTTTACTTTCTCAAAATGGGATCTGCTTGTCTTTCACGCAAAGAGTTCCACAACAAGCCCAGTTAGAAGAAATTTCAGAATTATTTGATGTGATCTCAAGTATTTCTAATCAACTGCTAGATCAGAAGGCCAATGTTCTTCTTGTCTATGGTGAATCATTCACAATTCTGTGGCTCAGAACTGTTTTGTTTCTATATGATTATGAAAATAAAGAGAGTGAATCATTTAGAAAGGTTTGGATCCTGATGTATCCAATTGATTTCATACTGATAGGACATCAAAGGGCTTGGGATGTCCAGTTGTTCCATGGGTCTCTTTCCTTTACAGTGCATTCAAGAGAAGTTCAAGGCTTCAAAGAATTTATTCAAGTCATCAAACCTTCAATGCACAAAGATGGATTTCTTCAAGAAGTTTGGGAGCAATTGTTCGACTGTTCACTTTCAAATGAAGAATTACTCTCAATGTCCAACAAAATGTGCAGTGGAGAAGAAAATTTGGAGACTCTGCCTTCTCCTGTGTTTGAGTTGCAGATGACTGCCCAAAGTTACAGTATCTACAATGCTGTTTATGCTGTGGCACATTCATTGCATGAGGTGGTGAGATCAAACTCCCAACATAGAAGAATTAAAAACTTTGAATTTTCAAATCTGCGACCTTGGCAGGTAATGTCTCCTTGCCATACCTATCTTTGTTTCAATGAATAGTTTTTCTTCTCCATACTCTGATATGGATTTTTCTCCACAGATCAATGCAGTTATTGAAAACCAAAGTTATTAATGTAACAGCTGATTATAAGTCACAGAACAAAGGAGAATAAAAAAACCATGTAATTGCAAATTTAAATCTATTCAATAGGACTTATTTTTTATTCCATAAATAACCATTTTATTTCTATCTACATTTGTCCTGTCTTATAGATTTATTCATCCTGGTTCTAAAAAGAATTAAGTGACAATGCATTTGAAGCCTGCAGGCTGTTGTAAAACGTAAACATTTCACTTCACTAGATTTTTGTAATTTAGTAAAGACTTAGTTGTTAGACAGGGGAATTAGTTTTATAATAGTCGTTCTTTGCTGATATAGCCCAATTATTTTTGTGAAGATATGTTGATTTTGAGACTTATGGTAAACCACCAAGAGAGTTGCCTGGTTTGATGAAATTTAGTTGTCTGCTCTCAAAGTGAAACACATACATGACACAAACGTAAACATACGATGTACAACATATATATAAATCCACACCCCTATATATACATAACAAATAAATATTAAATATTGTCCAACTTTAATATATAATGGAAGGAGGAATCTTGAGAGTTGCCTCCAGAAGTTGTAAATATTCCAACACTGGAAGTTTTTAAGAAGAAAATGGACAACCATTTGTCTGAAATGGTATAGTGTGTCCTGCTTGAGCCAGGGGGTTGGACTAGAATCACTAGATGATCTCTAAGGTTATTCTATTCTATTCTATTCTATTCTATTCTATTCTATTCTATTCTATTCTATTCTATTCTATTCTATTCTATTCTATTCTATTCTATTCTATTCTATTCTATTCTATTATGTCTCTGTGTCTCTCCCTTCCCCCCTCTCTCCTCCTCATGCTCTTTTTGTCCTCCTACTCCTCCTCCCTTAAATCTAACTTGCAAAGAATTCTTGAATCTCTAAAGGAAATTTGTCAGTTCCTAGCCTCTCAAAAGCTAACTATAAAGAGGAAAAATGGAGTATAAGACAACTTGAGGGTTGACCAACCTGAACAGTAAATAGAAATCATATTCAAAATATTCTGTTTTCATTTTGCTCTTATTAATTGACGCTATTTCCTATATTTCCTTAAAATAAGATCAAATTAATAATAGAGTAGACCTATACATTTCCATGCAATATAGATTATCAATTTTCGCAATATAATTATTTGAGCATTATTAAAGGAATGGGAAAAATGAGTGAATTAAATTTGAATATGCTGGTCTCCTCTCTATTGTTATCCTTCCAATTCCCTCTCTCATTTTCTTTGAAGTAGCTCCATCCATTTCTTCAAGGCATTTCTTTTAACAATTCGGCCTGGGAGAGAGTGTTCCTGAATGAGAAAGGGGAAGCAATGGGTGGATTTGACATCATCAACCTGATCACATTTCCTAACAGATCTTTTCAGAAAGTTAGAGTTGGAGACTTGGATCCCAGTGCTCCAAAAGGGAAAGAATTATTCATTGATGAAGATATGATTGTCTGGCACCCAGCTTTTAACCAGGTATATTTACATTTAATGGATTATATCGGGATCAATTATGATAACCATGAAGATATCTTTGTCTGTAAAGGCATAATGAACATAGTTTATTTCTAAATATAAGGGGTTTTTAAAAATAAAAATAAGAGATGTATTCAGTGCAAATGTTGACTTTGTTCAAGCATTTAGAAAATTGATAAAATGACACGACACTCTAAAAGACAGGTTTTCATATTTGAGTGTCATTTCCATTTGAAATCATGGGAGTCATGTTGTTTACATAAGATTGTCATCACAAAAAAGCGTTTATTCACCCCGCCCTTCTGCAAGCAGGTCCTGTTACCCATCCTTGTAATTTCAACATCTTTATAGTAAAAATCCCATTTAATAAAATTTGAAAAGTCAATTTGAGGGGCTTCCACAAAGAAGGGGGTCATCAATCTATTTTCCATAGCACCAGAAGGAAAGAAAAGAAACAATAGATGGAACTAATCAAGAAGAGAGAAACTTAGAACTAAGAAAAAATTCAATTAACAATTAAGCAAAGCAACAGTTTGTCTCCAGAAGTTGTGGGTGCTTCATTACAGGAGGTTTTAAGAAGAAACTGGACTGTCACTTGTCTGGAATGGTATAGGGCAGGGATGTCAAACTCACAATGTCATGTGATGTATCACAATGTATCATGACTTTTTTTTTCCATTGCCAGCAATGGGGTGGGTACGGTTTCAGTATGATGCATCTGGCCTGCGTGCCGGCAGTTTGGCACCCCTGGTATGGGGTCTCTTGCCTATGCAAGGGGTTGGACTAGAAGACCTCCAAGGTCTCTTCAAACTCTTGTTATTCTGTTATTCTGTTTCCTGACATAAAGAAGCAAAATTAGAATTAGAAACTGTTTTAAAAATCTCCCCTTACAAAACCTTTTATGTTTATGAGCAGGTACTTCCAATTTCTCTGTGTAATGATCATTGTTCCCCTGGATACTGGAAGAAAGGGGTTGAAGAAAAAGAATTCTGTTGCTACGACTGTGTTCCATGTCCAGAAGGGAAGATTTCAAATCAGAATGGTAGGTTAGAAGTTCCATCAAGTTTTCATGAGATAGATTTAAGCAAAATGTAATAAACTACGTTAGAATGAATATAATTAGTAACTTTAAAGGTGAATGTTCATTTCTGTACTGTTAAAGTTTGCCCCTAAGATTCTGGCACGTAGAATTTCCTAATACAAGCCCCCAGTATGGGTCCATTGAGTTACAGTTCTTCTATCATCATATCATCTATTATCCATTTATTTATTTTTCAAATTTTCAACTTCATTTGCCTTTGGTAGGTTGTTTTGCACCATACGATTGTTCACTCAGTAAACAACTATATGAAACATATTTTTTTAAAACAGAAAATTGTTTTCTGGTCTCACCTATATGATGTTATATTCACAACTTGTGACCTGAATCATTGTAAGTCCATCTTATCATTGTCTGACTAATAAATATTTAAATCGGAGATCACCAGCTAATTAGAATTTGTAGATTAGCTTGGGACTTAAAGAAAAAGTGTACTGGAACTAGCAAATTTGTTCTTACCAGAAACCCACACATGAACTCTACTTTGAGTCTACAGACATTGAATTAATTCAATAACTTCTTTATTTTGTTCTTTTTTTGGCCCATATGAAAGTATGAATTAAGGACTTCTAATCTCTACTATTCAAAGACAAACTTTTGTTCAAATTTAAATAAAAAATGACTGTTTTTAGAAATAAACATTAAAAAACAACCTTCTGATTGGCTCAAGTCATTGCGAATGAATGAATGAATGAATGAATGAATGAATGAATGAATGAATGAATGAATTTTTTCCCATTTGATCTGCCATTTTCTGGCCCTTCTTTCCACAAGTAAGAGAAACCAAAAAACCTTTAGCAAGCAAAGAAAGATTTGTCAATGAATTAGATATATTAACCTCAAAAGAACATAGGGTGGGTGTTTTCCACATAGATCATACAATAACACTAAAGGGCAGGATAGAGCATAGGGATCATGGATTTCATTATCTTGAAAGTAAAAGGAGATCATTCTTTTTGCTTGTTGGACCAAACTCTTTTTATTTTTTATTTTTTTAATACAAAGATTAATCTTTCCTTAGCTTACTCACATTTTAACTGAATCAAATTGAAATTTAACTTAACTATATTGATTTGTACTCAGAGTCAGTATTTCTGCTTCCCTTACATTCATTATCAGAATTTTGGGGGAAAAAATGGAAAAAGTCCAAATGGACTATATTGATTTCAGAGAATAATTGTGCTTTCCATTGTTCTTTTTGCATGCAAATCCTAAAAGATACAATAGAGAAAAAAACTGCAATTTCACAGAAAAATGATCCTACTAGTAATCATAGTTAGCTGGCACCCATCAGATGAATATTTTCAAAAATTTGGAATGGATAGATGACAAATTTCTTGTCTTTTCTTCCAGATACGGATGACTGTTTTGAATGTTCAGAAGATCATTATCCAAATCAAGAAAAGAAAGGATGTATCCTAAAAATAATGGTCTTTCTAACTTTTGAAGAAATCTTAGGAAATTGTTTAGCCTTGACTGCTCTTTGTTGTTTCTTTTTGACATCTTGGGTACTTGGAACTTTTATTAAGCACCGGGATACTCCCATTGTCAAAGCCAATAACCGTTCCCTCACCTACACCCTCCTTCTCTCTCTTCAACTCTGTTTTCTCTCCTCTTTGTTCTTCCTCAGCCAACCTAGCAAGGTGACCTGCCTTCTCCGACAACCAACTTTTGGCATCACCTTCTCAGTAGCCATTTCTAGTGTTCTGGCCAAAACCATCACTGTAGTTGTTGCTTTCATGGCCTCTAAACCAAGATCTCAAATGAGGAAATGGGTGGGGAAAAGATTGCCTTTTTGTACTGTCCTTTCCTGTTCTCTCTTACAAGTGTATATTTGTATTCTGTGGTTGTCAACATCTCCACCATTCTCTGAGTTGGACATGCATTCAGAGCTCCAAGAAATGATTTTACAGTGCAATGAGGGCTCAGCTTTCTTTTTCTATTGTGTCTTGGGCTATATGGGTGTCTTGGCCATCGCCAGCTTTGTTGTGGCCTTTCTTGCCCGTAAATTACCTGACAGTTTTAACGAAGCCAAGTTCATCACCTTCAGTATGTTGGCCTTTTGTAGTGTATGGCTTTCTTTCTTTCCAGCCTATCTGAGCACAAAAGGCAAGGCCATGGTAGCAGTGGAGGTCTTCTCCATCTTGTCCTCCAGCGCTGCATTACTGGGATGCATATTTTTGCCAAAATGCTACATCATTGTTTTTAGGCCTGAGTTAAACCAGAGAGAGCAACTAAGAAAGAGGATTTAGTACATCATGTGAGTTTTCTCACTATGCAAATTGCTGACAATCAAGAGACTGTTTGCTATCTCCTGTATACATATAGTTTTAATTTATGTGAAAGGACAATGTATGGAGGATTATTATTGTTATTAAGAGTGTTTGCCCATTCCAAAAGGAATGCTCATGCTGTTGCATTTACAATCATTGTCCAAAGAAGTAAATAAATACATCACTTTTACAGGACAAACCAATCTGCTTGAAATAATGGGTTCTTAAATCAATTTTGGACCGTATCAAAAATATATTTAAAAAGAGGAGGCAAGTCTTTCAAAACAATTCTTTATTAAAAATGTTTCTCATTAAATATTTATACATATACTAAATGATAGTAATTCCCTCATGTGTTACTTCTCCATTTATGTTTAAAATACAATAATTATATAACTTAATATTTGATAACCAAAGACACCAGAATTAAAGCCGAAACATAAACAGAGATTTAATATCTCCATAGATAATACAAGAATGCTATGCCTGTAGATGAATAATCGGCCATTTGACATAGCCGTGTATTTCTGTAGAAGTCATAAAGCATAGGGAATGATAGCAATTACATTGAATTATACTCAATGTATTGCATGTCAACTCATAAAAATAAACTCAGATTAAAACTTTACTATAATCATTGTTCAGAAACATCAATTAAATACATTTATATGAAGAAGCAAACTTCCCCAATTTGGTACACAATACAAACATACATTTTTTTGTTGGAAGGGTGAATAAATGACTTTGCAGATCACAAACCCACAAAACATATTAAAATAATAAACAAAAATACACTATAACAGTTAGAAAATAACTGTTTCTGCAGTCTGGTGATAGCTTTCTTTCTGTTTGGCCCACATAGTTCTTTTTGGCCCATAGTGCAGCAACTGTGAAAATAGGCCAAACTGGAAGAAAGCTATCAACCAGACTGCATGAACACTTCCTGGCCATCAAAAGACATGACCCACTTTCCCTCATGTCTGTCCACAAAGACTCAGAAGGACACATGTTTGATCTAACTGGGACCACAGTTGTAATCCATGTGAAATCAAGGAGACCTTGGTGTTTTCTGAAAATTTAATGATTTCACCATCCATCCCCTTGTCCAAATCATTGATTAAGATGTTGAAGAGCACAGGGCCCAGAACAGAACAACTTAGACTTCAGTAAGGCATTTGATAAAGTAGACCACAACCTACTACTTGATCAAATTAAAAAAATGGGGGTTAGACAGAATTATCACCAGATGGATTCATAGCTGGTGGTCTGACTGTACTCAGCATGTGGTCTTCAATGGAACTGCATCTACATGGAGGGAAGTGTGTAGTGGGGTATCCAAGGGCTCTATTCTGGACCCATTGCTCTTCAACAGCTTCAATGATTTGGATGAGGGGATAGATGGGGAAGACATCAAATTTGCAGATGATGCAAAGCTGGCAGGAATAGCCAACAGTCCAGAAGATCGGCTTAAGATACAGAAGAATCTTGACAGACTTTAACACTGGGTGCTATCTAACAAAAGGAAATTCAATTGTGAAAAAAGTAAGGTTCTACATTTAGGAAAGAAAAACCTAATGCACAGGTACAGTATAGATGGTACCTCAATGAATAGTAGTAACTGTGAGAAGGATCTCTGAGCCTTAGTGAACAATCACCTAAATATGAGCAAGCTATGTGCTGCAGCTGCCAAAAACACAAACACAGTGCTAGGCTGCATTAACAGAGGGACAGAATCAAGATCCAGTGAAGTGTTAATACTACTTTACAATGCCTTGGTAAGGCCACACTTGGAATATTTCATCCAATTTTGATCACCAAGATGTAAAAAAGATGTTGAGACAGCAACAAAGATGAATAGGGGAGTGGAGATTAAAATATATAAGGAAGGTTGCTGGAATTAGGTATGTCTAGTTTAATGAAGAGAAGGATGAAGGGTGAAATGATAGTACCATTCCAATATCTCAGGGGTTGCTACAAAGAAGAGGGAGTCAAGCTATTCTACAAAGAACCTGAAGTCAGGACAAGAAGCAACAAATGGAAACTAATCAAAGAGAGAAGCAACCTAGAACTAAGGAGAAATTTCCTGACAGAACAGGAACAATTAACCAGTGGCACAATCTGCCTCCAGAAGCCATGAATGCTCCAATACTGGAAATTTTTAAGAAGAGACTGGACAATCACTTGTCTGAAATGGTACAGGGTTTCCTCCCTCAGCAGGGGCTTGACTAAATGACCTCCAAGGTCCCTTCAAACTTTTATTATTATTATTATTATTATTATTATTATTATTATTATTATTATTATTATTATTATTATTATTATTATTATTATTATTATTATTATTGTTATTGTTATTGTTGTTGTTGTTGTTGTTGTTGTTGTTTGTTGTTGTTACTACTACTACTACTACTTTTACTATTACTATTACTATTACTGTTACTATTAAGTTTCTTGGATGAGAAGCGAAACATCTTCCAGGAAAAAATAATGCCCAGGTGCCTTTTGAAGGAAAAAACTCCTTTGGGACAACCAAAGATGTTTTATTAATTTCAGTTTAAGAGTGTAGTGCAGTAATTAGAATGCAGTATTGCAGGCTGAATCTGCCAACTTCCAGGAGGTCGAACCTGACTTGCTCAAGATTGATTCAGCCTTCTATACTTCTAAGGTCAATAAAATGATGACCTAGATAGTGGGGGGCAATATGCTGACTTTGTAAACTACTTAGAGAGGGCTGTAAAGAACTATGAAGCAGTGTACAAGTCTAATTGTTATTGGTAGTGTAATTGTTATATTCTCTATGTTCTTGTTCTAACAACTCTTGATAGATTAAATATTTTTCTTTACCTGCTATTTCTTACTTATAAAATGGTTCTTGGGCTGTGACCCATAAGGGCATTTTCACATACTGCAAAATAAATTTTAAATGAGGCAAACCCAATCCTTCTCATCCTTTTGTATTTTCGAGGGTTTTATATATTACCCTTAATTTGCATTTAATTCTGCATTGTTTAAATTGATCAATTATCCACTTAATAAACTTCTCACCAAAGTTCATTTTCCCAAACATATTTCCTGTATTTTCAAAACAGGTTAAACTTCAGTTACTTATTAGGACATCCAAAAGAAAGATGTTAATCAGATATACAAAAAACAATTGCCAGGTTGCCAATATTCCAAAGGTAATTATGACACTTATGAATTACTGAAATCACTCTATTATTTTAGCAGGTGAAAATATCAAACGTTCTGTGCAGACGGGAATAGGAATTGAGAAACAATTCATAGAAATATTACTAGAGCCACGTGGAGGTAGCAAATGGTAATGCTGACTTTATGAGATTCATTTCCACAAATTATTTCCCTCCTTTATTATCTGCCAGAATTTACCTTTGAACGATAGACCCAGACATCCAAAACAACAGAATAAAGATGCCATTCCTTCTGATTTTCTTGATGCACAAAGTAGTTACTCTAAAATGCCCTGAAAGTGAAGCTTTCCCTGTTCCACATGAGTGGTTCCAGCCTGGGGATTTCATCATTGGTGGGATGGTGTCTCAATTTTTTTACCACTTTTATGAAATTGAATTTAAAGACCATCCTTCTCTAAAATCTTACGACTTACCACTGTAAGCATTTTTTTGCATACATTTTCTACTCTTAGCCATATTGCCAGTGATTATTTATATGAATAAAAAATAGTTTGAGCATAAATGTCAGTTTTGCATGTCATCAAAGCTTGTTTTATCTTTTGAACGTATCTGGTTATTGAAGAAGAAATCATTTTCTTCTCATTAAGTTGAGTTCTTTCTCATAAAATATATGATTCTCCTTTTTCCATTCATAAAAGATATGTTCTTCAAAAGAAGTAAGCCTCCTTTTAAGTAGGTAATTTATTACTCTGCATTTTGCCCTATACAAAACTTACACACAAGAAATCAATGATATTTGCTTATTCTGTTTATATTTTGTGCTACATTAATAGAATGTATCTTGAAAAGGCAACTATCTTTGTCATAATACCTATTAGTTGCAAATCATGGAAATACATGGAAACATTCTGTAAAAATTATTCCAACATTTTAGTATTTCAAAATTCTCATCTTCCTACTTCCATCAGAGACAGAAATGTTAATTATTCATTTAGAAATTATTCCAAATTATAAGAGCTTTAATATTTAATCTTTTGGTAGTGTAGTCACCAAATTCTACCAGCACGTCCTTGCCTTGGCCTTTGCTGTGAAGGACATCAATGAAGACTTCCAGATCTTACCTAATGTCACTCTCGGGTTCCACATCTGTGACAGTTACTACAACCCAAGGATGACCTATCGCACCACTCTGGACCTGCTTTTTAAATCTAAGGGATTTTTTCCTAACTACAAATGTGATAACCAGAAGAATCTCATGGCCATCATTGGAGGGTTAGATGCCTCTACTTCTTCCTATATGGCAGAAAGTATAAATCTCTTCAAGATTCCACAGGTAATTTGGGGGAGAGCAGTAAGAGAGAAACTTCTGTTCTTTTGTAATGAACATTAACAGAATAGGAAAATAAGAGAATAAATGAATAATAGAGTTGGAAGGGTACATAGAGGGTCTTCCTGTCCAACCCAGTACAAAAAAAGGAGACCTTTGGAGTTAGAACCCATTAGAGTTCATTCAGTTTCCATATATTTTTCCTTCATTCTTATGAATAATGGCTCTCCTTTATTTCTTTAGTTGACCTATGGTTCCCTTTCTCAAGAAGAGTTCCAGGCTACTAAGTTGTCTTCACTTTACTGCATGGTCCCCAAAGAGGAACATCAATACAATGGTGTTATACAGCTTCTGCTCCATTTTGAATGGAGGTGGATTGGAGCCTTTACTTTGGATAATAATAAGGGAGAACATTTCTTGCAGAAACTGCATCCTTTACTTTCTCAAAATGGGATCTGCTTGTCTTTCACACAAAGAGTTCCACAACGAGCCCAGTTAGAAGAAATTTCAGAATTACTTGATGTGATCTCAACTATTTCTAATCAACTGATAGATCAAAAGGCCAATGTTCTTCTTGTCTATGGTGAATCATTCACAATTCTGTGGCTCAGAAGTGTTGTGTTTCTACGTGATTATGAAAATAAAGAAAGTGAATCATTTAGAAAGGTTTGGATCCTGATGTATCCAATTGATTTCATACTGACAGGACTGCAAAGGGCTTGGGATGCCCAGTTGTTCCATGGGTCTCTTTCCTTTACAGTGCATTTAAAAGAAATTGAAGACTTCAAAGAATTTATTCAAGTCATCAAACCTTCAACCCACAAAGATGGATTTCTTCAAGATGTTTGGGAGCAATTGTTTGACTGTTCACTTTCAAATGAAGAATTACCCTCAATGTCCAACAAAACGTGCAGTGGAGAAGAGAATTTGGAGACTCTGCCATCTCCTCTGTTTGAGTTGCAGATGACTGCCCAAAGCTACAGTATCTACAATGCTGTTTATGCAGTGGCCCATTCTTTGCATGAGGCAATGAGATCAAAATCGCAACACAGAGCTATTAAAAAGTTTGAATTTCCAGATCTGCAGCCTTGGCAGGTAATGTCTCCTTGCCACACCTATCTTTTCCTTCAGTAAATAGTATTACTTATCCACAGTCTAATATGGCTTGTGTATCCTGGTCTCTGGACACAGATCAATACAAATGCTGAGGAAACAAATTTACTAATGTAACAGCTCATTCTAAGTTATGGAATAAAAGAGAATGGGGAAAAAAAACATGTCTTTACAAATTTCAATCTAGTCAATGATATTTTGTATCATTCTTTTTTCGGCAAATAATTATTTTATCTCCATGTAGAATTATCCTGTCTTGTAGAATTATTTAGCCTTGTTTCAAGGAGAATTCAATGGTGACATATCTGAAGGCAATCTTTTTTTTTCTGTCCAACGCTCTTTTCTGAAATGTAAACATTTCACATTTCTTAATAGGTTTTGTAATTTAGTCAAGACTTGGTCGTTAGACTGGGGAGTTAGTTTTATAACAGTTGTCCTTTGCTGGTATAATGCAATTAATTTCATGAAGGGATATTGGTTTGGAGACTTATGATCAACTACTAAGAGAGTTTGGTCTTTCAAATTCCTGTCATAATTAATAAAATAAAAGTGGGTGGCATGTCTCAATTATTGATAGTTCTTTCTGAGTCAATTGCCTATGGGGATTCCCCTTGATTCAAGTCATCATTATCTCAAAGGTGCTTTTTCAAAGCGCAACTGGACTTTGTTTTTTTATTGACTTTAATGAAGAGAAGGACTAGGGGTGACATGATAGCAGTGTTCCAATACCTGAGGTATTGCCACAAAAAAGAGGGAGTCAAGCTATTTTTCAAAGCACCGGAAGGCAGGACAAAAAGCAATGAATTGACACTAATCAGAGAGAGAAGCAACCTAGAACTAAGGAGAAATTTCCTGACAATTAGACCAATTAATCAGTGGCACAACCTGCCTCCAGAAGCTGTAAATCTCCAACACTGGAAGTTTGTCTTAAATGGTACAGGGTTTCCTGCCTGAGTAGGGGGTTGGACTAGTTGACCTCCAAGGTTTCTTCCAGCTTTATTATTATTATTATTATTATTATTATTATTATTATTATTATTATTATTATTATTATTATTATTATTATTATTATTATTACTACTACTACTACTACTACTACTACTACTAGTACTACTACTTTTACTACTACTTTTACTATTACTATTTCTATTACTATTACTATTACTATTATTAAGTTTCTTGGATGAGAAGTAAAATATCTTCTAGGAAAAAATAAAGTCCAGTTGCCTTTTGAAAGAAAAAAACAGCTTTGGGAGAACCAAAGGTGTTTTATTAATTTCAGTTTAAGAGTGTAGTGCAGTAATTAGAATGCAGTATTGCAGGCTGAATCTGCCAACTTCCAGGAGGTCGAACCTGACTTGCTCAAGATTGATTCAGCCTTCTATACTTCTAAGGTCAATAAAATGAGGACCCAGATTGTTCGGGGCCATATGCTGACTCTGTAAAGTAGTTAGAGAGGGCTGTAACGTACTATGAAGCAGTATAAAAGTGCTATTGGCAGTGTAATTGCTGTATTCTCCATGTTCTTGTTCTAACAACTCTTCTTAGATTAACCATTTTTCTTTATCTGCTATTTCTTACTTATAAAATGGTTCTTGGGCCACTAGGGAGTTTTCAGGTACTGCAAAATAAACTTTAAATGAGGCAAACCCAATCCTTCTCATCCTTTTGTATTTTCAAGGAGTTTATATATTACCCTTAATTTGCATTTAATTCTGCATTGTTTATTTATTTTATTTTATTCAAATACAAATAATAGAAACATATAAATCTAAATAAAAAACAGTATAAAAATACAAATACTATAGTGCACCCATACCCCTGGAGACCATTTTTATTACCTATATTTCGTCTCATATAACAACTAACAATACACAATATATTTCAATTGTGCCTTTATCCCCTCCAAAACAGCATGTATTCTTGAGCAGGTTTATTCCCTTTGCCTTACACCAAGACTGCTTTTATAAAATCATCCCATATTTCATTATAATTATTTACTTTAATCATCCCTTTTTAAATTTAATTTCTGTTATTAATTGATCGTTTATTGCCATATTCCATATTTTATTATACCACTCATTTCTTTGAATATCCCAATTCTGTCTCCAATATTTAACCATCACTAATCTAGCTGCCATTGTCAAATTTACAATCAATTCCTTTTTTGCTTCATTTATATCTTGTTTTTCCACGAGTAACAGTAATGCAATCCTTGGTGACATATGTAAATTTACCTTCAAAAGTTCTCTAATTTCCCTAAACACCATGTCCCATATCTTTTCTGCGCTATCACAATCCCACCACATATGCTTCTATGTTCCAATGTCTTTCTCGCACCTCCAGCAAATATTTGAATATTTAACATCTATTTGATTTAATTTGCGTGGTGTTAGGTACCACCTCCATATCACTTTGTATCCTTTTTCCTTAACTCTGATATATTCTTATATACTCTTCTGTTCCAAATATGTTTCCAATCTATATCATTTATTTCTCCTAAATCTGTTTTCCAGATTAATTTTAAGTCTTTTGTCTGATCTTCTAGTTCAGTTAATATTCTGTATGTTTTCCCAATTCTTCTTTTACCTATATATTCTTCATTTTCCTCATTTTCTTTTATAATCATTTCAAATTTTGTTAACTGTCTATCTTTCTCCTCAAATTTTTCTTCCATTTTTATATTTTCTCTAATTGTATTCTTCTTGTTGTTGTTGTACCTTATCCATTATCGGACATTGGTGATCATGTTGGCGATCCTGTTTTTATCAGCAGCCAACTGAAAAAGTGCTGCTGAGTTTTGTCCAAAGCGGTCCCTTAGATTTTGAAGTCACAATGTTCTTCTTCTGCCTGGACCTTGTTTGCCTTCAATCTTTCCCTGGAGGATTAAATGGAGTATGCCATATTTTTCTGTCCGAAATATTCCAATTTTCATTTTTTAATCGCTTTGATGATTTCCCTTGGCTTTCCCTGGCGGCTTATCACCTCCTCATTTCTGATCTTTTCAACCCAGCTTATATGTAACTGTAAATTCACTTGTAAATCCACATTTCAAATGCTTCTAGTCTCTTCAGGTGGCCTTTTGTCAGAGACCAAAACTCTACTCCATAGAGCAGGATAGAAAAAATACAGCATCTGACAAGCCTGATTTTCAGTTTTAGGCTTATATTATATCTAATTAATTATATTTATATATAATTTATAATTATATTGAATTGTATTAGATTCAACCAATTTAACTTAGTGTCTGATAAAACATTCTTTAATTGTATTATATTCTTGTTTTTCCAGTCTTCCCATTTGTATATCTGATTTTTTTTTAATTTACTAATCCGATCTTTCAGTTCAATCTTAGGGAATTTCTACTACCGATATTAAAGGAGAAATTCCTGGCATTAACCGGTATCTCCATTTATCCCATAATTCTATCAGGTTTTTTAAACAGGGATTTTGAATTCTCTTAACAATTTTTTAATATCTTTTTTAAACCAATATGTTTTTATAGGATCGCCTATTTCCCTTAATTCCTTCAATTCTATATCTCTCAATAATAAATCTCTATCTGGGACCACCCTTAATTGATTAGCTACCCAATAATTTCTAATATTTGGAAGACCCAGCTCATCCTTTTTTAATGGTTCATACCATAAAGTTTTACTGATTCTTGCTCTCTTGCCTCCATTAAAATAGACCTCCAGCAATCTCTGTATTTCCTTTCATTCTTGTTCCAAAAACGTAATTGGGATCATCTAAAAAAAAATATTTTGGTAAAACATTCATTTTTATTGCTGCAATTCTTCCAAACCCTGATAATTTTACTTTTTCATATTTATCCATTTTATCTTTTATATCTTTCTTCTTCTCATAACTTTCTTCTTCTCTAACTTCTCATAATTTATCTTCTTTAATTCTTAAATACTTTTTGGATGTCAATATCTAAATATTTGATACTATCTACTATTTTTAATTTATATTTTTCTTTCAATACATCCATTTCTTCTTTACTATAGTTATATAACATCATTTCTGATTTTTCCCAATTTATTTGAAATCCAACATATTTCCCAATTTCATTCAAGTGTGAATATACCCTCTCTATAGTAGCTATGGGATTTTGAATGTTAGTAATGTATCATCTGCAAATAAATGTATTTTCGTTTTCTTACATGCATCCTTCAATCAATTCTGCATTGTTTAAATGACACATTGGTAGTCAAAATATATATTGTTTGAAACAAAAACATTCTCTTAGGCAATAACTTCATTTTTTTCTTATACCAGATATTTTTCCTTACACTGACAAATGTAACTCTTCCCATCTTAGCATGTTTTTCTTAATTTCATTCCATGTCTTAACTGTTCTGAAATGACATACAATTCATATTAGACATAGTAATATGTAAATATTTTACTTTTTTCTCAACATTAACACCAGAATTTTCCAAATAGTTTCATATGGTATTCTATTTTCATATTTTTGTTAACATTATTGTCGTATGGTTGTTAACTTTAAAACTGGCTAATGTGCCAAAAGCTTTTGGTCTTCCATTAATATTTCTGTTCCTTATAAAAGATCTTCAAAACTAGAATCAAATAATCATAAAAGACCCATAATCTACTATTTATGTTTTAAGCCTCACTTTAGCAATTCTCTCATTTCAATATTTCCAAAGTTAACATAATTAATAGTTAGAAAAGGCAATATTATTTTTTTTAAATGTTTTTATTAATTTTTTCAAAATTTTTACATAGAGAAAAATGATAATAACTCAACTGATAACAATCGTATAACACATTTACCAAACAATCCAAATAACTGCTCGGTACCCCCCCACCACATCCTCCTACACCTAAACTTCCCCCTCTTCTTTCCATCTAACTACCTACTTTCTCCTTTCTCTACATCTCCCCTCCACCCACCTCTATCCCCTATCTTCGCCCTCTTACCCTCTTCCTACATACCTCAACCTTCACTCCTCCTTCCTCCTTCCATCCAATGTGGTGCCCAGAGGCCACCCGAGCAACCCTTTAATACCTAAAAACATAATCTCATATCACCCCCGAATGCAGTTGAGAAAAACATAATATAACATTTAATAACACCCTCCCTCCTCCCCCCCGGCTTCCCAGAGTGAATACAGAGTAAAAACGCAAGAAACCCCACTAAACTACTATTATATAACTATTTAACTATATAACAAATATAATTCCTTCAATTGATATTTCTTTTGTATATAGTCTATCCATTTTTTCCAGTCCATCATAAATTCTTCATTTGAGTGGTTCTTCAAGTATGCAGATATCTTAGCCATTTCCACCAAGTTTGCAACTTTTAACGTCCATTCTTCAATAGATGGTATTTCAGATGTCTTCCAATATTGTCCCACCAACAATCTTGCTGCCGTAATCAAATTCAAAATCAACTTAGTCTCTATGGTTGTACAATCTTTTGTAATGCCCAACAAAAATAACTGTGGTGAAAATTCAATACGTTTTTTCAATATATTTTGAAGAATCCACCATATTCTTATCCAGAAAGCCTTAATTTTTTTACAAGTCCACCAAATGTGAAAATAAGTAGCGTCCATCGAATCACATCTCCAACACTTGGGTTGCATATCTGGATACATAAGTGATAATTTTTTCGGGTCTAAATGCCATCTATAAAACATTTTATAAAAATTTTCTCTTAAATGCTGTGCTTGTGTAAATTTTACATTTTTCACCCATATCCTTTTCCATGTTTCCATTGTAATTGGATGTCCAAAATTACGTTCCCACTTAATCATACAATCTTTAACTAATTCAGTTCCAGAGTCAATTTCAAGTAATACATCATATACTCTTTTAATATGCATAATTCTTTGATCTCTAACTTGTTTAATTAATTTTTCATCCTTTAACAAAAAACCCAACTTAACATCTTTTTGCCATCTTGCTTGAAGTTGTATATGTGAGTACCAATTGTGATCTATACCTTCTTCCCTTAATCTATTTAATGACTTCAATTCTAAATTATTCCCTTCTTTAGTTAAAAGCTTCTCATAGGGCACCACGTCTTGATTTTGTTGTCTATTTACACTCTCTATTGCATGCCTGGGAACTGTCCATAAGGGAATTTTCCCATTTAATTTATAGTAATACTTTTTCCAGACACGCAACAGAGAGTTTCTTAATAAATGCTCTTTAAAACTCCTATCCAACTTTTTATCATAAACTAAGTACGCGTGAAACCCATACAATAATCCGTACCCTTCTATATTCAATATTCTTTCATTAGTTAAATTAATCCAATCACTTATTTCTACTAGAACTGCTGCATTGTAATATAGCTTAAAATTAGGCATTTTCAAGCCACCTCTCTCTCTTGTATCTTGAATAATTTTTAATTTAACCCTTGGTTTCTTGCCATTCCAAATAAATCTATTAATACCTTTCTGCCATTCATCTAAATTCCCATCCTTTTTAAGTATTGGTAACATTTGAAATAAAAATAAAAATTTCGGCAGTACATTCATTTTGACTGCAGCTATCCTACCCAACATAGACAAATGTAATTTTTTCCAGTTCTCCAATTCTATTTGTACCTTGTTCCATAAAAGTTCATAGTTATTCTTATATAATTTCCCATTTGAAGCTTCTATATGAATTCCTAAATATTTGACTTTCTTAACTATCTCACAACCCGTTATTCTTTCCAAATCTTGTTTTGATTTATCATCTAAATTTTTAACCAACATCTTTGTCTTGGATAAATTTAATTTAAAACCTGATACTCTTCCATAATTTCGAATAATCTCCATCAATCTCTGGGCCGACTGTATTGGCTGAGTCAAAGTCACAAGTAGGTCATCCGCAAAAGCACATAATCTATAATCATGTTGTCTAATTTGTACTCCTTTTAGTTCATCTGAAGCTCTAATCCTATTCAGTAAAACCTCTAAAGTTAAGACAAACAATAGAGGGGATAAGGGACAACCCTGTCTGGTACCTTTCTCTATATTAAATGAATCTGTTAATTGTCCATTCACAATAATCTGCCCTGTTTGTTTCTGATAAACTGCTGATATAGAGTTAAAAAACTGATCCCCCATTCCCATCTTAACAACAAGTCTTTTCAAAAATGCCCAATTCAATCTATCAAAGGCTTTTTCTGCATCCAAAAACATTAAAACTGCCGGCACTTGAATATGTTTATCCAAATATTCCAATATGTTAATAAGTTGTCTAACATTAGTTTTCATCTGTCTCCCTTGTAAAAAACCAGTTTGATCCGAATGGATTATTTGAGTTAAAACTGTCATTAATCTATTAGCCAAAACTTTTGCAAAAATCTTATAATCTGTATTTAACAACGAAATAGGTCTAAAATTTTCTACTTGAACATTATCTTTTCCCTCTTTAGGAATCAAGGAGACATAAGCCGTTTTCCATGAAGGTGGAACCCGGCCACCCTCTTGTATATTTACAAATAACTCTCTCAAGGGTTCCACCATTTCCTCTTGCAGACACTTATAATAAATCGCTGTTAAACCATCAGTTCCTGGAGATTTTCCCATTTTCAATTGCTTAATTGCAGCAATGATTTCTTCTGATGTAATCAGTGCATTTAATCTATCTCTTTGTTCCAAAGTAATTTTCAAAACATTTTGATTTTGTAAAAAGGCATCTATCTCTTTCTCTTGAACTTTCTCTTCAGAGTACAATTTGGTGTAGAACTCTAGGAAAGCTTTTTTAATAATTTCTTGTTGAAATACTTCTTGTCCCTTATATTCTACCTTCTCAATTATTTGGGATTTTTGTTTTTTCCTTAGTGTGTAAGCCAGCCATCTGCCAGGTTTATTAGCATTAAAAATGTATTGTGTTTAGCATATTTGTAAGTTCCTGGCAACTTGGTCAGTCATCAACATATCAAATTGTTTCCGTAAAATCTTAATCCCTTCTTTAATATTACTATCATCTGGTTTCTTTATTAATAATAACTCTTTTTTCCTTGTTTCCGCTTCTAAAACTCTCCTTTTTTCTTCTTGTTTACGTCTATACCTTATATTCATTTCAATTAAAATGCCACGCATATGAGCTTTACTAGAGTCCCACACCGTTTCTATTGTCGTTTCCCTATTCATATTCAACATAAAAAATTCCTTCATAGCCTTTTTACATTCTTCCACATTCATGTCATATTTAAACAAATTTTCATTAATTCTCCAAGATCTTCTAGAAGACTGACCAGTCATTAAATCCATCATAACCGGGTTATGATCTGACAATACATTAGGTAAAATTTTTACTTTCTTTAAACTTAAAATAAAATCACTAGTAGTTAAAATAAAATCAATTCTAGAAAATGATTGGTGTCTGTCGGAAAAAAAAGTAAACTCTTGATCCCTACCATGTCTTTCTCTCCATATATCTGACAAATTAAAATCATCCTTAACGTCAAAAAAAGATTTAGGCAAAATGGAACGCGATTGAGGAACAGATGAGAGCTTTTTCTTATCCAAACCAGCATCAAGAATACCATTCCAATCTCCCATTAAAATACAAGATCTATAGTCCAATTGTATTAATTTTTTATGTAGTAACTTATAAAATATACCTTGTTGCTGATTTGGAGCATATATACCCATCAAAAGAACTTTCTTCCCATCTAATAAAATTTCAATAGCTAAAAATCTACCTTGATTATCTGCTTCTATTAATTTAGCTTTTATATGATTTTTAACATAAATAACAATTCCAATTTTTTTCTCTGAAGATGCTGCCACAAATTGCGTCCCCAACCTATTGTTTATCAAGTATTTCTGATCAGAAATTCTAATATGAGTTTCTTGTAAGCAGATTACATCATTTTTACATTGCTTCAAATAATGAAATATCTTCTTCCTTTTCTGTGGAGAATTTAAACCATTCACATTCCATGTCAAATATTTATTTGACATGACCTTTTTGTGAAAGCTTCTGCAAGGCCAAGACCACCTCTTGCTTCTTCTTAGGCCTTGCTCCCATGGCTTCCAATGATGTCGATGCAACTTGCTTTGTATAAGTTGGCTGTACTTTTTCTCTTTGATCCGTATTCTTAGTAGTTTCACGTGTAGGCCTTTGTTCTTTAGCCTTCTCTACCTCCAAAGGTTGGAAAATATCAATACACTGCGCTGGCTGTTCAATCACAACTCCTTTATCCATATCTAACGTTGAAATTAATTGAGGTTCCATAAGTTGTAATGATTCTATATCTTTTACAAGAACTGTCCTCTTAAGTCTTGGAGAAGTAGATTTACCAGCCATCAATATATTCTCAAAAAAATCTTTCGCTTTAGCAACTGTAGTCAAACAGTATCTGTTATTTTGGTAGAAGAAAGAAAGTCCAGTTGGAGCCTCCCATCTATATTGTATCTCTCTTTTTTTAAGTTCCTCTGTCAAAAATGCATAATCTTTCCTTGATCTCAACATTTTGGGAGGTATCTCCTTCAACACCTGTACTTCTTGACCAGCAACACTTAGTTGTTTATTATAAGCTTTGGTAAGAACCCAGTTTCTAAATTTTCTTGTGTTGAAATATATCACAATATCTCTGGGCAAGTTTATTTGTGCTGCTATACGTGAATTCATCCTAAATATCCGCTCAATTTGCCAGGCAACATTTTGAGCTCCATCTTCCAGAAAAATTGCCAAAGCTTCAACAAAAATTTTTCTTAAGTCT
Organism: Bothrops alternatus; assembly: GCA_034064705.1. NCBI lineage: Eukaryota > Metazoa > Chordata > Lepidosauria > Squamata > Viperidae > Bothrops > Bothrops alternatus. The sequence continues at coordinate 3,584,186 of JARGCV010000074.1, forward strand.
TCTTGATTCTCCTTTGGAACTTCTTTAAATCCTCTAATTCTAACAGCCATCTGCATCTGATTATATTGTATCATAACAGCCTGATCCTGAAGATCGCTTTTAATCTCCTCTATTTTTTCCTCCATCTGTTGCTCCATACCTTCCAACTTTTCTTCCACTCCCACGGTATATTCCCAAACCCCTTTGATGGCCTCAACAATATCTTCTCTTATCTCCATATTACTAGTTTGTATCATACCTCTTAAGTCTTTTGTCTGTTCTTCCATCTTTTTCTCCAGCATATCAGTCTGGGCGGATAATGCGGTAGATAATGCAGCCTGCAAGTCTTTCATTGTAAGCATTTCTGAGGAGGATTGTATAGGAGCAGGGGCTTGAAATTCTGTCGGAATCAAAGATGCAGAGGCTGAAGAGGCAGGCAGAGTGCTTGGTTGTGATTTAGAAAGCTGACCTGGGGAGGGCATAGCCGCCTTCGCTATAGCTGCCCTCTGTCTCGTCGTCATTTTAAAAACTTTAATTAGAAAAGTAAAAATTTAATTGCCAAATTTTCCTCTCTTCTTGCTTTCTTTTAAATTCCAATTTGCAATGTAGTTTAAAAAAGTATTTCAAATCAAAATGGTTTCTCTGACTTTACTTCTGAGAGAGAAAAAAGAAAGTTCAGTTTCACTTTCCATCACTTTCACTAGGCAAGAAGAACTATCGCCATTTTGAAAGGATTATGTTGATTCCGAAAAAGTTATAAGTAAAAAGACAGAAACAAAGTAACAAAATACTTGCAATACTCTGAAGACTCCTGTATTCACTCCGTCTGTAGAAAGTCTCTGTTATTTCTTTCTTAAAAGCAGAGGCGGTCGCGACATCTTTTTCTGTCAGCCGACAGAAGCGTCTCTGGGCAGGAGCATTTCAAGCGCCTAGGGAGCACACCCTCTTAGTCCCTGGAAATTTTTTCCAGGGCTTTAAGAGGGGCTCAACCTTGCTCTTGAAGCTCTTCACCTCTTCTTCGCCCGAAGAGGGGATTTTTCACCGCGACAAACAGCTGATGGTCGCTGTTTTTAGCGGCTTTACAGACCCAGGGAACGGAGCCTCACAGTGGAGACTCTAGCGACGCCGGCGGAGCCACCGGAAGCCAAAAAGGCAATATTATTGACTTTTTCCTTTCTTTATCTCACAGTGTTTTGTTAATCTTCCATTTCCAATTATCTTTGGCCTTTGTGTGCTATCAATTATCCATTTAATAAAATTCTCACCAAAGTCCATTTTCCCAAACATCTTCCCTGTATTTTCAAAACAGGTTAAACTTCAGTTACTTATTAGGACATCCAAAAGAAAGATGTTAACCAGATATACAAAGAACAATTGCCTGGTTGCCAATATTCCAAAGGTATTTATTTATTTATTTATTTATTTATTTATTAAATTTCTATGCCGCCCTATTCCGGGAACTCAGGGCGGCTTACAGCATAAATAGAAATCCAATAAAAACTAAACTGTACATATATAAAAATATAAAAAAGAAGAACCCCTAAATTAAGAACCATTCATTCAGCAAACGTACACACAGACATACACTGGCTAGGGGCAAGATGTCAACCGCCCCAGGCCTGCCGGCAGAGATGGGTCTTTAGTAGTTTACGAAAGGCGGAGAGGGTGGGGGCGATACGGATCTCCGGGGGGAGTTGATTCCAGAGGGCCGGGGCCGCAACAGAAAAGGCCCTTCCCCTAGGCCCCGCCAGGCGACACTGTCTGGCCGACGGGACCTGGAGAAGGCCGACTCTGTGGGCCCTAACCGGTCGCTGGGTTTCGTGAGGCAGCAGGCGGTCCCGTAAGTAACCTGGTCCGATGCCATGTAGGGCTTTATAGGTCATAACCAACACTTTGAATTGCGTTCGGAGACCAATAGGCAGCCAATGCAGCTCACGGAGTGATGCTGAGATGTGGGCATTTCTGGGCAGGCCCAACACTGCTCGCGCGGCTGCGTTCTGCATTACCTGAAGTCTCCGAACGTTTTTCAAAGGTAGCCCCATGTAGAGAGCATTGCAGTAGTCGAGCCTCGAGGTGATAAGGGCATGAGTGACTGTGAGCAGAGACTCCCGGTCCAAATAGGGCCGCAACTGGTGCACCAGGCGAACCTGGGCAAATGTCCTCCTCGCCACAGCCGACAAATGATGTTCCAAGTTTAGCTGTGGGTCGAGGAGGACGCCCAAGTTGCGGACCTTCTCCGAGGGGTTCAAAAGCTCCCCCCCCAGGCTGATGGACGGATAGATTGAATTATCTTTGGGAGGCAGAACCCATAGCCACTCCGTCTTGTCGGGGTTGAGTTTGAGCCTGTTGGCACCCATCCAAACCCTAACAGCCTCCAGACATCGGCACATCACTTCCGCTGCTTCACTGAAATGACACGGGGTGGAGATGTAAAGCTGGGTATCATCAGCATACTGATGATATCTCACCCCGTGTTGTCGGATGATCTCACCCAGTGGTTTCATGTAGATATTAAACAGCAGAGGGGAGAGGACCGACCCCTGAGGGACCCCACAAGGGAGGAACCTAGGGGTCGACCTCTGACCCCCCGCCAACACCGACTGTGACCGACCAGTGAGGTAGGAGGTGAACCACTGCAAAACAGTGCCCCCAACCCCCAACCCCCCCAGTCGGTGCAGAAGGATACCATGGTCAATGGTATCGAAAGCCGCTGAGAGGTCAAGTAGCACCAGGATAGTGGAAAATCCCCTATCCCGGGCCCGCCAGAGATCATCCGTCAGCGCGACCAAAGCAGTGACACTTATGAATTATTGAAATCACTCTATTATTTCAGCAGGTTAAAATATCAAATGTTCTGTGTAGAAGAGAATAGGAATTGAGAAACAATTCATAGAAATATTACTAGAGCCACGTGGAGGTAGCAAATGGTAATGCTGACTTTATGAGATTCATTTCCACAAGTTATTTCCCTCCTGTATTATCTGGCTATGTTCTGATTGGCTGGGGAAGTGTTCTGTTTGGGTGGGGGCTTTGTTGTGCTCAGATTAGTCTGAGTTGCAGGGGGATTAGAGATGGTGAGCTGCATAGCTGTTTTGCTTCGTGGTCGTGGTCGTGTCTCATCTTCATGGTGGGTGTCAGTTTGCTTCATGTATGGATTGGAGGGGTTTAAAGTGGCTAATGATGCAGCTGTGGTCTGGCTTCTGGTTTGTGGTCACGCCTCATCATCGGTGTGGGTTTGGGTTTGCTTTTTGCGTGGATGTGTGGTGGTGACATCCTGTGTGGTTTTCATGAGTGTGGGTCTGGTGTCATTCTTTGGGTTAGGGACTCGTTTGTCAATAAGGGTGGGTTTCCAAATGGCTGGTAGGCGGGAGGTATCATCTCATTTGTTCATGCTGTGTGGGCATTTTTCTATCTCGATGGCTTCTCTGATTATTCTGTTATTAGAGTGTTCAGTTTTGGCGATAGTTCTGGTCTTTTTGAAGTCAATTTCATGTCCTCTGGCTTTAAGGTGTTGGACCAGGAAAGAAGTTGGTTCCTCTTTTTTGACTGAGTTTTTGTGTTCTTCAATGCGTGCACTTATTCTTCTGTTGGTTTGTCCGATGTATGTGGTGGGGCAAGCAGTACATGGGATTTCATATACTCCTTGATTTTCTAACTCAATTTTGTCTTTAGGGTTTCTTAGGATGGTGGATATTTTTCTGTTTGTGCAGAATGCTGTCTTGATGTTATGTTTGTGGAGGATCTTGCTGATCCTGTCTGTGGTGCCTTTTATGTATGGGAGGAAGGCTTTGCCGTTTTCTTGTTTTCTGTCTTGGATTTTAGTGGGAGTTTCTTTTTGGATTAAGTTAGAAATCTTATTTCTTTGGAATCCATTGGATGTTAGTACATTAGTGAGAGTGTGTAGTTCAGTTTTTAGGTGTTGTTCGTCAGCTTGGCGTTTGGTTCTGGAGATGAGTGTCTTGGCTATGGAGTTCATCTGTGCTTCGTGGTTTCCTTAGATAGGTTGTTTCTTCTCGCATCATGTGTGTGTATTCTATATATTTCATCTATCTCATTTGCCATCTTTTCTTTCTTGATTCCTCAAAGTCTTCCTGATATGTCCATCATCATTTCTCGGAGATCCTCCCCTTTCTCTTCTTTCACGAGTACCTAAGTAGTGGTCTGCTTTCTCTATCTCTAGCAAAATAACAGTTTTTTTCCAATTCTTTGTTTACTTGTTACTCTTCTTTCCTCCTTATTCATTCTGTCTTCCATTTCTAATAGTTTCTTTTCATTTTTCAGTATTTGTTGTTGGAAGCATTCAAATTTCCCATCCATTGCTCCAATCTTCTCTTTGAGTTCTCCGGCATCATTCCCTATTTTGCCTATTTCGTTTTTCAAGTCTTTGTGGTTTCTCAACATAACCTCTTGCATAGATTATAACATCGATTGTAGATCTTTGAGTGAGCCTGCTCTTTCCCTTGGCATCATCTCTTCTATCGATCTTTGCCCTACTGGGCTTAGTTCCCCCAATGTTGCTTGATTTATCTGCTTTCTTCCAGTCCCAGCTCTTTTTAGGTTGGGGATGCTTGCCATCTTTCAGAGTGATGTCAACCAGCCCACCCACTTATGTACAGTCTTTGTATTTTTCTCCACCACACCTGAAAGATTTGTTATTCTTCTGATATTATGATCACTGATACTAATATCTTAAAAGAATTATGTTCTGTTACTAACACAATATAAAGCCTTTAACACTGGCACTTTTAATATACAGAACTTCACAGTCTGATGTATTTATCAATTTCAAATGCTCATGTTCCACTGCAATTCTAATTTATCTAAATAATAGTATATAATAATAATGTTACAGTTGGTTTGCCTAAGTATTATGACAAATGTTCAAATCATTAGCAATACAGTCCAAGTTTTACAATTAGTCTCTTGATAGTTAAAGGTATTGAACTGTTCAGCAAGGTAGATAAGTAAATGATTTTTCTCACCTTCTTTAAATTTTCAACTTTTTATTCCTAATTAGTCTTTTCTGGTTCAGTCATATAATAGGTTATATTCAATTAATTCTTATTTGCCTGAACCCTCAATTCAGCTACAGATTATCCTTTTTATTTTTTAGAGTACTTTTAGATCAATTTCTTTAATTTATTTCTATGCATAATTTCCTTCTTAACTGTTCCCTCATTTAATATTGATCAGTTTGTCCGAAATGGTATAGGGTTTCCTACCAGAGCGTAGGATTGGACTAGATAATCTCCAAGGTCCTTTCCAAATTTATTATTATTAGTCCTCCATTCTTATTCAAAATGTCCACTTTCTTTGCTCAGTCGAGACTTTCACTTTTCAGGTTTTTAACCTTCTTCTTAGCTTTGTTGAAAGGCCCAGAAAGAGAAACCGCCGTTATCCGTTAATCCTTTACAGCTTATAAGTCTGTTGCTTTAAGGTAAAGCCTCTTTTTCCCTGTACTTCTTATCACCGCTATCTCACAGGGGAGGTAGGTTTACCCCTTTCGCTCTGGGGCTTCCCTACTCTTCTTTTCTTCTTTGAGATTCTCCGGAATGATTTTATGCTCAAGATCACTTTGAAATAATTACTAGGTACTCACACCAGCAGGTTTGCTGTATTGTTGTCCTGCTAAATCACTGCTATTTTCATCCAGTTGACAGCTGTCATTCCTTCGCGGCCGCCGTTCTGGGCCGTCTCCTTCTCCCACTTGACTTCTCTGCGGCTTTCCTGCTTCTTACAGTTTGGACTGCCATCCAGGACCACTCTGCTTGGTGCCTCCTTTTCCAATCTCCCTTCGAGAGATTGGGGGCTTTAAAAAGCCCACCAAGCATGGGGAAGCGGCTGTAGAATCGGCACGCTTATTCGGAGTTCCATCTGAACGCAGCCATTCCATTTGGCAACTGGCTCCACCTCACTAAAGTTACCTCATGAACTTGTGCTACTCTCAGAAACAAAATTGGCTCTGCTATCATCTTATTGAAATATAGTTCAACAATGAATTTCTGTTATGGTATACAGAAAATCTGCTGAATTTTCCCTTAACAGTCTTCCATAATCTTCATACTTGCAAGAATTATTTGGAATTCTTGTCTGTGTGATTTCAGATCAATGTACATATTACCTATTCTCCAATATATGTCCACTTAGCTCATGGATATTTCAGGGTTGAGAACCTGAGTGTACTGTTTTCTCCTCTCTGTCTGTTCGTCTGTCTGTCTATCTATCTATCTCTCTTTCCTCCTCATGCTCCTGTTCTCCTCCTCCTCCTTCCTTAAACCAAAGAATGATTGAATCTCTAAAATCTCACTAAAGGAAATTTGTCATGTCCTAGCCCCTCAAAAGATAACTATGAAGAGGAAAAATGGAGGATAAGACAATATATGGTGTCTAGGGTTGACCAACTTGAACAGTAAATAGAAATCATATTCAAAATATTCTGTTTTTATTTTGCTCTTATTGATTGATGCTATTTCCTATATTTCCTTAAAATAAGATCAAATTAATAATAGAATAAACCTATACATTTCCATGCAATATAGATTATCAATTTTCTCAATGTACTGTACTTATTTGAGCATTATAAAAGGAATGGGAAAAATGAGTGAATTAAATTTGAATATGCTGGTCTCCTCTCTATTGTTATCCTTCCAATTCCCTCTCTCATTTTCTTTGAAGTAGCTCCATCCATTTCTTCAAGGCATTTCTTTTAACAATTCGGCTGGGCAGAGAGTGTTCCTGGATGAGAAAGGGGAGGCAATGGGTGGATTTGACATCATCAACCTGATCACATTTCCTAACAGATCTTTTCAGAAAGTTAGAGTTGGAGACTTGGATCCCAGTGCTCCAAAAGGGAAAGAATTATTCATTGATGAAGATATGATTGTCTGGCACCCAGCTTTTAACCAGGTATATTTACATTTAATGGATTGTAAAAAGCATATTGAACATAGTCTCTTTCTAAATATCAGGTTTTTTTAAAAAATAAAATAAGAGATGTATTCAGTGCAAATGTTAACTGTGTTCAAGCATTTAGCAAATTGATAAAATGACACAACACTCGAAAAGCCAGGTTTTCATATTTGAGTGTCATTTCCATTTGAAATCATGAGAGTCATGTTGTTTACACAAGACTGTCATCGCAAAAAAGTTTTTATTCACCCCGGCCTTCGGCAAGCAGGTCCTGTTACCCATCCTTGTAATTTCAACATCTTTATAGTAAAAATCCTATTTGATAAAATTGAGTAGAAATTTGAAAAGTCAATTTGAGGGGCTTCCACAAAGAAGAGGGGGCATCAATCTATTTTCCAAAGCACCAGAAGAAAAAACAAAGAAACAATAGATGGAACTAATCAAGAAGAGATAAACTTAGAACTAAGAAAAAATTCCATAACATTGAGAAAAAATAAGCAAAGCAACAGTTTGCCTCCAGAAGTTGGGTGTGCTTCATTACAGGAGGTTTTAATAAGAGACTGGGCTGTCACGTGTCTGGAATGGTATACGGCAGCGGTGTCAAACTCACAATGTCATGTTATGTATCACAATGTATCATGACTCTTTTTCCATTGCCAGCAATGGGGTGGGCGCGGTTTTGGTATGATGCATCTGGCCTGCAGGCCGGCAGTTTGAAACCCCTGGTATGGGGTCTCTTGCCTATGCAAGGGGTTCGACTAGAAGACCTCCAAGTTCCCTTAAAACTATTGTTATTCTATTATTCTATTTCTGACATAAAGAAGCAAAATTAGAATTAGAAACTGTTTTAAAAATCTCCCCTTACAAAACCGTTTATGTTTATGAGCAGGTACTTCCAATTTCTCTGTGTAATGATCATTGTTCCCCTGGATACTGGAAGAAAGGGGCTGAAGAAAAAGAATTCTGTTGCTACGACTGTGTTCCATGTCCAGAAGGGAAGATTTCAAATCAGAATGGTAGGTTAGAAGTTCCATCAAGTTTTCATGAGATAGATTTAAGCAAAATGTAATAAACTACTTTAGAATGAATATAATTAGTAACTTTAAAGGTGAATGTTCATTTCTGTACTGTTAAAGTTTGCCCCTAAGATTCTGGCAGGTAGCATTTCATAATACAAGCCCCCAGTATGGATCCATTGAGTTACGGTTCTTCTATCATCATATCATCTATTATCCATTTATTCATTTTTCAAATTTTCCAATTCATTTGCCTTTGGTGGGGTTTTCCCCCCCATAAGATTGCTCACTCAGTAAACAACTATATGAAACATATTTTTTAAAAAAGAAAATTGTTTTCTGGTCTCCCCTATATGATGTTACCTTCATAACTTGTGACCTTAATCATTGTAAGTGCATCTTATCATTATCTGACTAATAAATATTTAAATGGGAGATCACCAGCTAATTAGAATTTGTAGATTAGCTTGGGACTTAAAGAAAAAGTGTACTGGAACTAGCAAAGTTTGTTCTTACCAGAAACCCACACACGAAATCTACTTTGAATCTACAGACATTGAATTAATTCAATTAATTAACTTCTTTATCTTTTTCTTGTTTTGGCCCCTATGAAAGTATAATTTAATCTCTACTTTTCAAAGAAAAACTTTAGTTCAAATTTAAATAAAAATGACTGTTTTTACAAATAAACATTAAAACCTCAAAAGGACATAGGGTGGGTGTTTGTAGAACCAATGTTTTCCACATGGATCATAAAACAACACTAAAGGGCAGGATAGAGCATAGGGATCATGGATTTCATTACCTTGAAGGTAAAAGTAGATCATTCTTTTTGCTTGTTGGACCAAACTCTTTTTTATTTTTTTTAATACAAAGATTCACCTTTCCTTAGCTTACTCACATTTTAACTGAATCAAATTGAAATTTAACTCAACTATATTGATTTGCATTCAGAGTCAGTATTTCTGCTTCCATTATAGTCATAATCAGAATTTTGTGGGAAAAATGGAAAATGTCCAAATGGACTATATTGATTTCAGAGAATAATTGTGCTTTCCATTGTTCTTTTTTCATGCAAATCCTAAAAGATACAATAGAGAAAAAAAACTGCAATTTACAGAAAAATGTTCCTACTAGTAATCATAATTAGCTGGCACCCATCAGATGAATATTTTCAAAAATTTGGAATGGATAGATGACAAATTCCTTGACTTTTCTTCCAGATACGGATGACTGTTTTGAATGTTCAGAAGATCATTATCCAAATCAAGAAAAGAAAGGATGTATCCTAAAAATGATGGTCTTTCTAACTTTTGAAGAAATCTTAGGAAATTGTTTAGCCCTTACTGCTCTTTGTTGTTTCTCCTTGACATCTTGGGTACTTGGAACTTTTATTAAGCACCGGGATACTCCCATTGTCAAAGCCAATAACCGGTCCCTCACCTACACCCTCCTTCTCTCTCTTCAACTCTGTTTTCTCTCCTCTTTGTTCTTCCTCAGCCAACCTAGCAAGGTGACCTGCCTTCTCCGACAACCAACTTTTGGCATCACCTTCTCAGTAGCCATTTCTAGTGTTCTGGCCAAAACCATCACTGTAGTTGTTGCTTTCATGGCCTCTAAACCAGGATCTCAAATGAGGAAATGGGTGGGGAAAAGATTGCCTTTTTGTACTGTCCTTTCCTGTTCTCTCTTACAAGTGTATATTTGTATTCTGTGGTTGTCAACATATCCACCATTCTCTGAGTTGGACATGCATTCAGAGCTCCAAGAAATGATTTTACAGTGCAATGAGGGGTCAGCTTTCTTTTTCTATTGTGTCTTGGGCTACATGGGTGTCTTGGCCATCGCCAGCTTTGTTGTGGCCTTTTTTGCCCGTAAATTACCTGACAGTTTTAACGAAGCCAAGTTCATCACCTTCAGTATGTTGGCCTTTTGTAGTGTATGGCTTTCTTTCTTTCCAGCCTATCTGAGCACAAAAGGCAAGGCCATGGTAGCAGTGGAGGTCTTCTCCATCTTGTCCTCCAGCACTGCATTACTGGGATGCATATTTTTGCCAAAATGCTACATCATTGTTTTAAGGCCTGAGTTAAACCAGAGAGAGCAACTAAGAAAGAGGACTTAGTACGTCATGGGGGTTTTCTCACTATGCAAATTGCTGACAATCAAGAGACTGTTTGCTATCTCCTGTATACATATAGTTTTAATTTCTGTGAAAGGACAATTTATGGAGGATTATTAATGTTATTAAGACTGTTTGCCCATTCCAAAAGGAATGCTCATGCTGTTGCATTTACAATCATTGTCCAAAGAAGTAAAAAAATACATCACCTTTACAGGACAAACCAATCTGCTGGAAATAATGGGTTCTTAAATCAATTTTGGACCATATCAAAAATATTTTTAAAAAGAGGAGGCAAGTCTTTCAAAACAATTATTTATTAAAATTATTTATTAAAAATATTTCTTATTAAATATTTACACATATACTAAATGATAATAATTCCCTCATGTGTTACTTCTCCATTTATGTTTAAAATACAATAATTATGTTACTTAATATTTGATAACCAAAGCCACCAGAACTAAAGCCAAAACATAAATGGAGATTTACTATCTCCAGAGATAATACAAGAATGCTATGCCTGCAGATGAACAATCGGCAATTTGACATACCCATGTATTTCTGTAGAAGTCATTAAGCATAGGGAATGATAGCAATTGTATTGAATTATACTCAATGTATTGCGTGTCAACTCATAGAAATAAACTCAGATTAAAACTTTACTAGAATCGTTGTCCAGAAACATCAATTAAATACATTTATAGGAAGAAGCAAACTTCCCCAATCTGGTACCCAATACAAACATACATTTTTTGTTGGAAGGGTGAATAAATGACTTTGTGGATCACATACCCACAAAACATATTAAAATAATAAGCAAAAATACACTATAATAGTTAGAAAATAACTGTGCTGTCTGGTGATAGCTTTCTTTCTGTTTGGCCCACATAGTTCTTTTTGGCCCATAGTGCAGCAACTGTGAAAATAGACCAAACAGGAAGAAAGCTATCAAACAGACTGCATAAACACTTCCTGGCCATTCCAGTTGTCTGAATCCTTCTTAAAATATGATGCTGAGAATTAGGCTCCATACTTTGTGCAAAATATTGTTGATGCATTTCTCTTTTTTGTGGCTTATAGATTGCAACTTCTACTCCAAGATCTTTTACAGAAATACTATTGTCAAATGAGGCATCTCTCATCCTGTATCTAAGGAAAAGGAGCAGGAGACACAGCACAATCTGACGTGAGATTCTATTATTATAGACGTTCTTAATAAAAGCAGTTTTAACCTTCAAAAAAAAAAAGACATGACCCACTTTCCCTCATGTCCATCCACAAAGACTCAGAAGGACACATGTTTGATCTAACTGGGACCACAGTTGTAATCCATCTGAAATCAAGGAGAGCGTGGTGTTTTCTGAAAATTTAATGATTTCCCAATCCATACCCTCGTCCAAATCATTGATTAAGATGTTGAAGAGCACAGGGCCCAGAACAGAACAACTTAGACTTCAGTAAGACATTTGATAAAGTAGACCACAACCTACTACTTGATCAAATTAAAAAAATGGGGGTTAGACCGCATTTCAGGGTCCGACTCACGAGAGGGGACACACTCCCGACATGGTATTCCTCTCAGAACAGTTGAGCAATGATCTGAATTTAAGGGGCTTAGATATTTTGCCTATGTCATGGTCAGACCATTTTCTGTTGCGGCTTGTTTTCAAGGCTCCAATCCTCCCCCGCAGGGAGGCGGAACCGATTAGGTGGTTCCGCCCCAGACGTCTGATGGATCCAGAGAGTTTTCAGAGGACGCTTGGGGAAATACCGGATTCTCTCATTCACAGTTCGGCAGAGTCCCTGGTTACAGCCTGGAATATGGCTGCGAAGGGGGCTCTTGACCGGATTGCGCCGCTGCGACCTCTCTGTGGTAGCAGACCCAGGAGATCTCCTTGGTTTACTGAGGAACTCAGGGGGATGAAGCGCCAGAAGAGACGCCTAGAGAAGCGATGGAGGAAAAGCAAATCCGTATCTGACCGAACACTTGTAAGATCTTATATCAAGACTTATCAGGTGGCGCTCAAGGCGGCAAGATGCGCATATCATTCCGCCTTGATTGCATCTGCGGAATCCCGCCCAGCCGCCCTGTTCAGGGTAACTCGCTCCCTCCTTAATCAGGGGGGGGGTTGATGCACCCTTGCAGGGTAGTGCTGAGGACTTTAATAAGATTTTCGCGGATAAAATCGCCCAGATTCGGGTGGACCTTGACTCCAATTGGAATGCAGTATCGGCTGATAATGATTCAGTCGAGATGACAGGGACTCGTCTTGATCCTGTTGTGTGGGAGGAGTTTGACCCGGTGGCACCTGATGAAGTCGACAAGGCCATTGGAGCTGTGAGCTCCGCCACCTGTTTATTGGACCTGTGCCCCTCCTGGCTGGTTTCGGCCAGCAGGGAGGTGACGCGGGGCTGGGTTCAGGAGATTGTCAACGCTTCTTTGAGGGAGGGGTCCTTTCCGGCTCCCTGCAAGGAGGCAATTGTGCGCCCCCTCCTCAAGAAGCCTTCCCTGGACCCAGCTGTTTTAAACAACTACCGTACTGTCTCCAATCTTCCCTTTATAGGGAAGGTTGTTGAGAAGGTGGTGTCACTCCAGCTCCAACGGTCCTTGGATGAGGCCGATTATCTGGGCCCTCAACAGTCAGGATTCAGGCTCGGCTACTCCACGGAAACTGCTTTGGTCGCGCTGACGGATGATCTCTGGCGGGCCCGGGATAGGGGATTATCCACTATCCTGGTGCTACTTGACCTCTCAGCAGCTTTCGATACCATTGACCATGGTATCCTTCTGCACCGACTGGAGGGGTTGGGGGTTGGAGGCACTGTTTTGCGGTGGTTTACCTCCTACCTCACTGGTCGGTCGCAGTCGGTGTTGGCAGGGGGTCAGAGGTCAACCCCTAGGTTCCTCCCTTGTGGGGTCCCTCAGGGATCGGTCCTCTCCCCTCTGCTGTTTAATATCTACATGAAACCACTGGGCGAGATCATCCGACAACACGAGGTGAGATATCATCAGTATGCTGATGATACCCAGCTTTACATCTCCACCCCGTGTCATTTCAGTGAAGCAGCGGAAGTGATGTGCCGATGTCTGGAGGCTGTTAGGGTTTGGATGGGTGCCAACAGGCTCAAACTCAACCCCGACAAGACGGAGTGGCTATGGGTTCTGCCTCCCAAGGATATTTCAATCTATCCGTCCATTAGCCTGGGGGGGGGAGCTTTTGACCCCCTCGGAGAAGGTCCGCAACTTGGGCGTCCTCCTCGATCCACAGCTAAATTTGGAACATCATCTTTCGGCTGTGGCGAGGAGGACATTTGCCCAGGTTCGCCTGGTGCACCAGTTGCGGCCCTATTTGGACCGGGAGTCTCTTCTCACAGTCACTCATGCCCTTATCACCTCGAGGTTCAACTACTACAATGCTCTCTACATGGGGCTACCTTTGAAAAATGTTCGGAGACTTCAGGTAATGCAGAATGCAGCCGCGCGAGCAGTGTTGGGCTTGCCTAGAAATGCCCACATTTCGTCATCACTCCGCGAGCTGCATTGGCTGCCAATTGGTCTCCGAACCCAATTCAAAGTGTTGGTTATGACCTATAAAGCCCTACATGGCATTGGACCAGGTTATTTACGGGACTGTCTGCTGCCCCATGAATCCCAGCGGCCGGTTAGGGCCCACAGAGTGGGCCTTCTCCAGGTCCCGTCAGCCAGACAGTGTCGCCTGGCGGGGCCTAGGGGAAGAGCCTTCTCTGTTGCGGCCCCGGCCCTCTGGAAACAACTTCCCCCGGAGATCCGTGTCGCCCCCACCCTCTTCGCCTTTCGTAGATTGCTTAAAACATACTTTTGCCGGCAGGCCTGGGGCAGCTAACACCTTGCCCCTAGCCAGTGTATGTTTCTGTGTATGTTTGTGGAGTGATTGGTTTCTTTTAGCTCAAGGGTTTTTTATAGATATGTGTTTATTGTAATTTCTATCATGCTGTGAGCCGCCCTGAGTTCTTTGGAATAGGGCGGCATAGAAATTAAATAAATAATAATAATAATAATAATTATCACCAGATGGATTCGTAGCTGGCAGTCCGACTGTACTCAGCATGTGGTCTTCAATGGAACTGCATCTACATGGAGGGAAGTGTGCAGTGGGGTATCCAAGGGCTCTTTTCTGGACCCAGTGCTATTCAACAGCTACAATGATTTCGATGAGGGGATAGATGGGGAAAACATCAAATTTGCAGATGATACAAAGCTGGCAGGAATAGCCAACACTCCAGAAGATCGGCTTAAGATACAGAAGAATCTTGACAGACTTTAACACTGGGTGCTATCTAACAAATGGAAATTCAATTGTGAAAAAAGTAAGGTTCTACATTTAGGCAAGAAAAACCAAATGCACAGGTACAGTATAGATGGTACCTCAATGAATAGTAGTAACTATGAGAAGAAGCTCTGAGTCTTAGTGAACAAACACTTCAATATGAGCCAGCCATTTGCTGCAGCTGCAAAAAAAGCCAACACAGTGCTAGGCTGCATTGACAGAGGGATGGAATCAAGATCCAGTGAAGTGTTAATACTACTTTACAATGCCTTGGTAAGGCCATATTTGGAATACTGCATCCAGTTTTGGTCACCACAATGTAAAAAAGACTCTAGAAAGAGTACAGAGAAGAGCAACAAGGATGAATAGGGAACTGGAGGTTAAAATATATAAGGAACGGTTGCTGGAATTGGGTATGTCTAGTTTAATGAAGAGAAGGATGAGGGGTGAAATGATAGCAGCATTCCAATATCTCAGGGGTTGCTACAAAGGAGAGGGAGTCAAGCTATTCTCCAAAGCACCTGAAGTCAGGACAAGAAGCAACAGATGGAAACTAATCAAAGAGAGAAGCAACCTAGAACTAAGGAGAAATTTCCTGACAGAACAGGAACAATTAACGAGTGGCACAACCTTTCTCCAGAAGCCATGAATGCTCCAGTACTGGAAGTTTTTAAGAAGAGACTGGACAATCAATTGTCTGAAATGGTACAGGGTTTCCTGCCTGAGCCTGGGCTTGACTAAATGACCTCCAAGGTCCCTCCCAACTTTATTATTATTATTATTATTATTATTATTATTATTATTATTATTATTGTTGTTGTTGTTGTTGTTGTTGTTGTTGTTGTTGTTGTTGCTCTTGCTCTTGCTCTTGCTGTTGTTGTTGTTGTTTGTTGTTACTACTACTACTACTTTTACTATTACTGTTACTGTTATTATTAAGCTTCTTGGATGACAAGCGAAACATCTTCCAGGAAAAAATAATGTCCAGGTGCCTTTTGAAAGAAAAAACACCTTTAGGACAACCAAAGATGTTTTATTAATTTCAATTTAAAAGCCCTTGTAGTGCAGTAGTTAGAATGCAGTATTGCAGGCTGAATCTGCCCACTGCCAGTAGGTCAATCCTGATTTGCTCAAAGTTGATTCAGCTTTCTATCCTTCTAAGGTCAATAAAATGATGACCTAGATAATAGGGGGCAATATGCTGACTTTGTAAACTACTTAAAGAGGGCTGTAAAACACTATGAAGCAGTGTAGAAGTCTACGTTTTTGTCAAGGTTCCGACTAATGAAACACTTCAAAGAACTTTCAGGCATGTTTATCCTAAAGCCTTTATTACAGTGTTACAAATTGACGGCACATCATGGATGTTTTATGCCAGAATCTGACTTCCTTTTGCTGGCATCTAACTTTTCTTGCTAAACCCCTCTCTTATCTTGCAGTCACAAGTCACATTATCCAAATAGTGTGAAGGTCAAAGGTTTATTTCCTCTTTCTTTCCCGGGCTTTTTACCCCCCCCGCCCCACTCTAAGCTATGTATTAACCCAATAAATACCAGACAGTTTTGCATATTGTCAAACCAAGAATATACAGTATTTGCAGCATTGACATCCGGCCCCTCTTACAAGAAGGAGAGATCCTGTAAAGTAAACAAAAGCATACGTTAAGGGCTATCTTTCGGTTTGTTGGGGTTTTTCACATGAAACCTTTTCACCAATCTGTCATCTTTCACTTCACTAGATTTCACCCAGGTGGCTTCAGAGAACTGGTATCCCTTCCATTGTACTAGGTACTGCAATTTCCCTCTAAAGATTCTGGAGTCAAGAATACATTTCACTTCATAGTGGGTCTGCCCTGCAACTACGAGGCCCCAGGTGTCTTCTTTGGAGGAGGTCTTAAAGTGGAGCCCCGATAAGGCTTCAAGAAACTACAATGGAAATTCTGTAGCCAAGATAGTCTAATCAGGTTTGGTGAAATTCACATTTCGACAATTTGACATAGAGTTTGGCATTCAATAGTTTCTTTAATACTTCTCTTACCAGCTTTATGTGATCAGTCATATTCATGCTGTATATCAGAATATCATCAAGATACACCAAAACCCCTTTGTACAAGTGATCATGTAGAACCTCATTAATCAACTGCATAAATACAGCTGGGGGCCCCTGTAGGCCAAATGGCATGACTTTGAACTGATAGCTCCCCATAGGACAGTTGAAGGCAGTTTTCCACTTGTTTCCCTCTTTTATTCTTACCCGGTAGTATGTCTCTCTTAGGTCTAACTTAGTGAAGACACTCCCCTTAGCCAGATGGGTTAATAAATCCTTTAGGAGGGGGAGGGGGTATTTATTTTCCACACTCACCGCGTTGAGACCCTTATAGTCTACGCAGAGATGAAGAGACCCATCTTTTTTCTATTTGAACAACACAGGGGCTCCTACGGTAGATCTGGCCCGTTCGATGAACCCTCTTGTTAGGTTTTTGTTTATGTATCGCTGCATCTCCTCCATTTTGAGGGGGGACATGGCATACGTTCTTGGTCGTGGGATTTTGGCTCTGGGCACCAGTTCGATGGAGCAGTCATTGGGCCTGTGAGGGGATAGGGCATCACATTCTTTTTCACTAAATGCCTCTGCCAGGTCCCAGTATTCCTTGGGGATGACTGGTTCGTCTGGAGGCAGTGAGGCGGCCATGTGCGCTCGCTCATAGTGTGGCCTAAGATGCCCAACAACATGTGTTGAATCAATGGGGGAATCAGGCCCTATAGGTAGTCTTACAGTTCTCATTCCTTTCTCCCACCAGATAAACGGCTTCCATTTGTCTAAACATGCTAGCCCTAGGACCACCATCTCAGTCATTTTTGGAGCAACCAGGAAATAAATAAACTCCCAGTGTCCACCTATTTGTAGGCGTAAGGGCTCCATTACTTGTGTGACCAGAGTTCCTCCCATGAGGGAGCCATTGGCTTGCTCAAACCTCATGGGTTTGGAGAGCAATTTTGCTCCTATGCCCAATTTCATGGCAAATACAAGACTAATAATGCAACAGGTGCATCCTGAATCAATTAGTACATTCAAGTCCATTTGTGCCCCAGACTTAGGGATTATAAGTTTGACGGCCAGTGAAAAAGGTGGAATTTGTCGACTCACCATCGGCTCGTTCTCTCCTTTATCATCACTGTCAAAGGAGGGTAGAGCAGGGACGGGTCCACCTGGAGTCCTGGCATCCTCCTGTGGGGGGAGGTAATCTGGGTGACTGGTTCTTGCATGAGTCGATTGGACTTTTCTCTCGTTAGCCTCTGAGCAGGTTTCTTTCACATTGTGGGTTCGGGTCTGCTCTTCAGTCGGGGGTAGGGGACTGGACAGGTGGCTGCTCGGTGTCCTGTTTATCCACACCGGAAACACTTGAAGGAAGGGCATTTAGGTGGTTTGGGTTTCTCAGCTATTGCAGTAGTTGAGGGCTTTTGTGGGGGTGATTGCTGTCTGGGTAGCTCTTGTTGTTGCTCGGGTTCATGGGGGGAGGCTTCTTATAGCGAGAGAGCTTAACATCTAGCTTCACAGCTGTCTGGTACCAGTCCTCTATCCGATCAGGTACTTCTCGATAGATACAGGCCTGAGAGAGGTGATTGTCTAATACCGCGATGAAGTAATGGATGAGGGACTGCTAAGGCCACCCCTCTATTTGACCTGCTATCCTGCAGAACTCTTTCACGTATTCCTGGGCAGGTCTCCCGGCTTGTTTTATTTTGTGAATTTGTCCTGCTGCTTTGAGGCCAATAGATGGGTCCTCAAATCGTTCTCTCAGATGTAAGAGAAAGAAGTGGAGATCTTCCAATTCAGGGGCTTGCTCGCTATATAGATTGTTCAGCCATTCAGATGCTTCTCCCTCTAGGTTGGATGCAATGACATCAACCATGGTCCCTGGTTCCGGATAAATATAGGCCCAGCGATTCAAGTGAGAACGCACTTAGTTTATGAAAAAAATCAGCTTCTCCGGGTCCCCATCGAAGGTTGCTTTGAAGGGTGGTGCCAATACAGGCTGCTGCGGACCCCACCCTTGTTGCTGGTCTAGTCTCCGCACTTGTGGTACTCCCAGTTGCTGTTGGCCCCATCCGACCTGCTGATCCAACTGTTCTTGGGCTCTCTGCTGCTGGCCAGTGGGGGCTGGTGGTGCCCCCTGCTGCTGCAGGCTTCTCGGTGGTGGCTGTGCCAGAGGGGGTTGTAGTGGTCTCCTCTGCTGTAGGACTGAGGGGGTGGTGATGCCCTCTGCTGCTGTAGCCCCTCAATGGCTTCTGGGCATGTTGGGCATCCTTATCCGCAAGCTCACCGGCTGCAGCTGCCCTGGCTTTGGCACCGCCCCAAGCTGCTGCAAGGCCTCTATTAGTTGATGTAGGCTTAGAGATGGCTGACCACTCATCTGTGGGGTTTGCTCAATTTCACCTTGCTGTGGCTGTTCTTCCACCAGCTGCTGATCTCCTGGCTCCTGTATCACCCCAAGGCATTGCAAAGCCTCCATTAGCTGTGGTAAATTCAGATGACATGGATCAGCCACTTGCTGGAGAATCCAATCTCCCCATTGTTGCAGAGGACTCAGACTGGGATTCCTCCTCTCTTCAGGGCTGGAGTCCCTGGCTGGAACATCTACAATGGAAGGGCTGTAGGCTTCCCTCTGTAAGAATCCATTTCTGGTTTTCATCTCTGAACTTTGAAATCTTCCCAATGACTCACCATCAACTCTGCTATCGGTCCATTCTGCTTTTGAAGATTTTGCTCTCAGCTGGGAAATCTGCCAGACTCCTCTCTCCCGCAGCTTGCCAGCTGTTGATTACCCCCACACTGGGATAAAGTTACAGCCAGGGAACTAGCACCTGGCAATCTTTCTTTCTCCATAATGAGATCTTCCCCAAATCTTTACCAGATCCTCTCAAGCATAGAGGCAGTGGATGGAGTTCAGGACCCCAGGTCGTTTGAAAGGAAATTTGGATTCTGGCATGATGTCAAGGTTCCGACTAATGAAACACTTCAAAGAACTTTCAGGCATGTTTATCCTAAAGCCTTTATTACAGTATTACAAATTGACGGCACATCATGGACGTTTTATGCCAGAATCTGACTTCCTCTTGCTGGCATCTAACTTTGCTTGCTAAACCCCTCTCTTATCTTGCAGTCACAAGTCACATTATCCAATTAGTGTGAAGGTCAGAGGTTTATTTCCTCTTTCTTTCCTGGGCTTTTTACCCCCCCCCACTCTAAGCTATGTATTAACCCAATAAATACCAGACAGTTTTGCATATTCTAAAAGCAAGAATATAGAATATTTGCAGCATTGGCAGTCTTATTGGTAGTGCAATTGCTGTATTCTCTATGTTATTCTTCTAACAACTCTTGGTAGATTAACCGTTTTTCTTTACCTGCTATTTCTTACTTATAAAATGGTTCTTGGGCTGTGACCCATAAGGGCATTTTCAGGTACAGCAAAATAAATTTTAAATGAGGCAAACCCAATCCTTCTCATCCGTTTGTATTTTTGAGGGTTTTATATATTACCCTTAACTTGCATTTAATTCTGCATTGTTTAAATTGATCAATTATCCACTTAATAAAATTCTCACCAAAATCCATTTTCACAAACATCTTCCCTGTGTTTTCAAAACAGGTTAAACTTCCGTTACTTATTAGGGCATCCAAAAGATGTTAATCAGATATACAAAGAATAATTGCCAGGTTGCCAATATTCCAAAGGTAATAATGACACTTATGAATTACTGAAATCACTCTATTATTTCAGCAGGTGAAAATATCAAACGTTCTGTGCAGAAGGGAATAGAAATTGAGAAACAACTCATATAAATATTACTAGAGCCACGTGGGGGTAGCAAATGGTAACGCTGACTTTATGAGATTCATTTCCACAAGATATTTCCCTCCTGTATTATCTTCCAGAACTTATCCTTGAACGATAGATCCAGACATCCAAAACAAAAGAATAAAGATGCTATTCCTTCTGATTTTCTTGAGGCACAAAGTAGTTACTCTGAAATGCCCTGCAAGTGAAGCTTTCCCTGTTCCACATGAGTGGTTCCAGCCTGGGGATCTCGTCATTGGTGGGATGGTGTCTCAAATTTTTTACAACTTTTATGAAATTGAATTTAAGGACCATCCTTCTCTAAAGCCTTATGACATACCACTGTAAGGATTTTTTTTTTGCATACATTTTCTACTTTTAGCCATATTGACAGTAATTGTTTATATGAATAAAAATAATTTGAGCATAAATGTCAGTTTTGCATGTCATCAAAGCTTGTTTTGTCTTTTGAACGTATCTGTTGTTGGAGAAGAAATCATTTTCTTCTCATTAAGTTGAGTTCTTTCTCATAAAGTATATGATTCTCCTTTTTCCATTCATAAAAGATATGTTCTTCAAAAGAAGTAAGCCTCCTTTTAAGTCAGGTAATTTATTACTCTGCATTTCGCTCTATACAAAACTTACACACAAGAAATCAATGGTATTTGCTTATTCTGTTTATATTTTGTGCTATATTAATAGAATGTATCTTGAAAAGGCAACTATCTTTGTCATAATACCTATTAGTTGCAAATCATGGAAATACATGGAAACATTTTGTAAAAATTATTCCAACATTTTAGTATTTCATAATTCTCATCTTCCTACTTCCATCAGAGACAGAAATGTTAATTATTCATTTAGAAATGATGCCAAATTATAAGAACTTTAAAATTACTTCTTCAATGGGAATATTTAATCTTTTCGCAGTGTAGTCACCAAATTCTACCAACATGTCCTTGCCTTGGCCTTTGCTGTGAAGGACGTCAATGAAGACTTCCAGATCTTACCTAATGTCACTCTCGGATTCCACATCTATGACAGTTACTACAACCCAAGGATGACCTATCGCACCACTCTGGACCTGCTTTTTAAATCTAAGGGATTTTTTCCTAACTACAAATGTGATAACCAGAAGAATCTCATGGCCATCATTGGAGGATTAGATGCCTCTACTTCTTGCTATATGGCAGAAAGTATAAATCTCTTCAAGATTCCACAGGTAATTTGGGGGAGAGCAGTAAGAGAGAAACTTCTGTTCTTTTGTAATGAAAATTAACAGAATAAGAAAATAAGAGAATAATGAATAACAGAGTTGGAAGGGTACATAGAGGCTCTTCTAGTCCAACCCAGTACAAAAACAGGAGACCTTTGGAGTTAGAACCCATTAGAGTTCATTCAGTTTCCATATAGTTTTCCTTCGTTCTTATGAATAATGGCTCTCCTTTATTTCTTTAGTTGACCTATGGCTCCTTTGCCCAAGAAGAGTTTCAGGCTACTAAGTTATCTTCACTTTACTGCATGGTCCCCAAAGAGGAACATCAATACAGTGGTGTTATACAACTTCTGCTCCATTTTGAATGGAGGTGGATTGGAGTCTTTACTTTTGATAATAATAAGGGAGAACATTTCTTGCAGAAACTGCATCCTTTGCTTTCTCAAAATGGGATCTGCTTGTCTTTCACACAAAGAGTTCCACAACGAGCCCAGTTTGAAGTAATTTCAGAATTACTTGATGTGTTCTCAACTATTTCTAATCAACTGATAGATCAAAAGGCCAATGTTCTTCTTGTCTATGGTGAATCATTCACAATTCTGTGGCTCAGATGTGTTGTGTTTGTATGTGATTATGAAAATAAAAAGAGTGAATCATTTAGAAAGGTTTGGATCCTGATGTATCCAATTGATTTCATACTGATAGGATATCAAAGGGCTTGGGATGTCCAGTTGTTCCATGGGTCTCTTTCCTTTACAGTGCATTTAAGAGAAATTCAAGGTTTCAGAGAATTTATTCAAGTCAACAAACCTTCAACCCACAAAGATGGATTTCTTCAAGAAATTTGGGAGCAATTGTTCGACTGTTCACTTTCAAATGAAGAATTACTCTCAATGCCCAATGAGACTTGCAGTGGAGAAGAGAATTTGGAGACTCTGCCTTCTCCTCTGTTTGAGTGGCAGATGACTGCTCAAAGTTACAGTATCTACAATGCTGTTTATGCAGTGGCACATTCGTTGCAGGAGGCAGTGAGATCAAACTCCGAACACAGAAGAATTAAAGACTTTGAATTTTCAAATCTGCAGCCTTGGCAGGTAATGTCTCCTTGCAACACCTATCTTTTGTTTCAATGAATAATTCTTCTCCTCCATACTCTAATATGGAATTTTCCCCACAGATCAATGCATTTACTGAAAACCAAAGTTATTAATATAACAGCTGATTATAAGTTATAGAACAAAGGAAGTTGAAAAAAACTATGTCTTTGCAAATTTAAATCTATTCAATGGGACTTTTTCTCTTATTTTTGATTCCATAATCATTTTATTTCTATCTAGATTTGTGCTACTTTATAGATTTATTCATCCTGGTTCTAAAAACAATTAAGTGACAGTGCATCTGAAGGCTGCAGGCTGTTCTAAAATTTAAAAATTTCACTTCATTAGATTTTGTAATTTAGTAAAGTTTTAATTGTTAGACAGGGAAATTAGTTTTATAACAGTCGTTCTTTGCTGATATAGCCAAATTATTTTTGTGAAGATATGTTGATGTTGAGACTCATGGTAAACCATCAAGAGAGTTGCAGGGTTTGTTGCTTTAAAGTTTGTGTCATTGTTAATTAGAAAAATAAATATGCTCTGCATATTTCAATTATTGATTTTTTTCTAAGTTGACATTTTCTTCTTCTTGGAATAAAGAGCAATAAAGAAAAACAAAAAAAAAAACAAAAACAAATGCACAGGTGCAATATATGTGCTACCCCGCATAATAGTAGTAGTTGTGAGAATGATCTTGGGGTCCTAGTGCACAATCAGGTATCTATGAGTCAGCAGGTGCTGCAGCCAAAAAAAATCAACACAGTGGTAGGCTGCATTAACAGAAGGATAGAATGAAGATCACGTGATCTTGATTTATAAAGACTTGGTAAGGCCATATTTGGAATACTGCATACAGTTTTGGTCACCACAATGTAAAAAATATGTAGAGACTCTAGAAAGAGTACAGAGAAGAGCAACAAAGAGGGTCAGGGGACTGGAGGCTAAAGCATATAAGGAACGGTTGCTGGAATTGGGTATGTCTAGTTTAACAAAGAGAAGGACGAGGGAGGACATGATAGCAGTGTTCCAATATCTCAGATATTGCCACAAAGAAGAGGGAATCAAGCTATTCTCCAAAGCACCTAAAGGCAGGACAAGAAGCAACTTGTGGACACTAATCAAAAAGAGAAGAAACCTAGAAGTAAGAAGAAATTTCCTGACAGTTAGAACAATTAATCAATGGAACAAAATAGATAAGGTAACCTTTATTCTCATTTTTTTACTGGGGGCACAATGGCACACATCAAAAATGAAATTTAGTTGTCCTCTCTCAAAGTGAAACACATACATGACACTGACCTAAACATACAATGTACAACATAAGTAGAGAACCACACCTCTACATATACATAACAAATAAATATTAAATATTGTCCATTTGAATATATAATGGAAGGAGGAATCTTGAGAGTTGCCTCCAGAAGTTGTAAATGTTCCAACACTGGAAGTTTTAAAGAAGAGAATGGACAACTATTTGTCAGAAATGGTATAGTGTTTCCTGCTTGAGCCAGAGGGTTGGACTAGAATCACTAGATGACCTCTAAAGTCCCTTTCAACTCTGTTATTCTATTCTATTCTATTCTATTCTATTCTATTCTATTCTATTCTATTCTATTCTATTCTATTCTATTCTATTCTATTCTATTCTATTCTTCTATATTTTAAGCTGGAAAAGTTCTTTGGTATCCCAGAAATTAGGAATAAAAGAAAGGAAATCTTTTTCATGCTTTTATCCCTGCTACAATTTTTCTTTTTGAGCCCTTTTTCTCATCATCCTTTCCACACTTCTTCAAGGCATTTCTTTCAACAACTCAGTTGAAGAAACAGCTTTATTTAAGGGTAAAAGAGAAAATACAGGTGGCCTTGATATCAAACCTTGGTCACTTTCACAAATGGATCTTATCAGAGAGTAAACTTTGAAAATTACAGTCTAGCATTCCAAAAGGAAAAGAACTGACCACTGAGGAGAACACAATCCTTTGGCACACTGGTTTTAATGGAGTATGAAGTCATCCTGTTGTACAAAGGATCAAATTTCCTCTCTAAAATTACCTCATGAACTTGTACTACTCTCAGAAAAAAAATTGGCTCTGCTATCATCTTGTTGATATATAGTTCAACAATAACTTTCTGTTATGGAAAATCTGCTGAATTTTCCCTTAAAAATCTTCCATAATGTTCATATTCATACTTGCAAGAATTATTTGGAATTCTTGTCTGTGTGATTTAAAATCTATGTACATATAGCCTTTTCTCCAATATAAGTCTACTTAGCTCATGAATATTTCAGGGTTGAGAACTTGAATGTACTGTTTTCTCCTCTCTCTGTCTGTCTCCATCTCTCTCCATGTCTGTCTCTCTCTGTCTCTGTCTCTGTCTCTGTCTCTGTCTCTGTCTCTGTCTCTGTCTCTGTCTCTGTCTCTGTCTCTGTCTCTGTCTCTGTCTCTGTCTCTGTCTCTGTCTCTGTCTCTGTCTCTCTGTCTCTCTCTCTGTCTCTCTCTCTGTCTCTCTCTCTGTCTCTCTCTCTCTCTCTCTCTCTCTCTCTCTCTCTCTCTCTCTCTCTCTCTCTCTCTCTCTCCTCATCATGCTCCTGTTGTCCTCCTCCTCCTCCTCCCTTATATCTACCTAACAAAGAATGTTTGAATCTCTAAAGGAAATTTGTCATTTCCTAGGCTCTCAAAAGCTAACTATGAAGAGGAAAAATGGACGATAAGACAATATATGGTGTCTAGGGTTGACCAACTTGAACAGTAAATAGAAATCATATTCAAAATATTCTGTTTTCATTTTGCTCTTATTAATTGATGCTATTTCCTACATTTCCTTAAAATAATATCAAATTAATAATAGAGTAGACCTATACATTTCCATGCAATATAGATTATCAATTTTCTCAATATAATTATTTGAGCATTATTACAGGAATGGGAAAAATGAGTGAATTAAATTTGAATATGCTGGTCTCCTCTCTATTGTTATCCTTCCAATTCCCTCTCTCATTTTCTTTGAAGTAGCTCCATCCATTTCTTCAAGGCATTTCTTTTAACAATTCTGCTGGGGAGAGAGTGTTCCTGAATGAGAAAGGGGAAGCAATGGGTGGATTTGACATCATCAACCTGATCACATTTCCTAACAGATCTTTTCAGAAAGTTAGAGTTGGAGACTTGGATCCCAGTGCTCCAAAAGGGAAAGAATTATTCATTGATGAAGATATGATTGTCTGGCACCCAGGTTTTAACCAGGTATATTTACATTTAATGGACTGTATTGTGATCCATTATGATAACCATGAAGATGTCCTTGTCTGTAAAGGGATAATGAACATAGTCTAGCAAATTGATAAAATGGCACGACACTCTAAAAGACAGGTTTTCATATTTGAGTGACATTTCCATTTGAATTCATGGGAGTCATGTTGTTTACATAAGATTGTCATCACAGAAAAGCATTTATTCACCCCGCCCTTCTGCAAGCTGGTCCTGTTACCCATCCTTGTAATTTCAACATCTTCATAGTAAAAATCCCATTTGATAAAATTGAGTGGTAATTTGAAAAGTCAATTTGAGGGGCTTCCACAAAGAAGCAGGGGCATCAATCTATTATCCAAAGCACCAGAAGGAAAGACAAGAAACAATAGGTAGAAACTAATCAAGAAGAAAAGCAACTTGGAACTAAGAAGAAATTCCCTAACATTGAGAACAATTAAGCAGAGCAACAGCTTGATTCCCGAAGTTGTGGGTCCTTGATTTAAAGGAGGTAATAAGAAGAGATTGGGCTGTCACTTGTCTGGAATGGTATAGGGCAAAGGTGTCAAACTCACAATATCATGTGATGTATCACAACGTATCATGACTTTTTTTCCATTGCCAGCAATGGGGTGGGCGTGGTTTCTGAATGATGCATCTGGCCTGAGGGGCCGGCAGTTTGGCACTCCTCATATAGGGTCTCTTGCCTATGCAAGGATTGGACTAGAAGACCTCCAAGGTCCCTTTAAACTCTTGTTATTCTGTTATTCTGTTTCCTGACATAAAGAAGCAAAATTAGAATTAGAAACTGTTTTAAAAATCTCCCCTTACAAAACCTTTTATGTTTATGAGCAGGTACTTCCAATTTCTCTGTGTAATGATCATTGTTCCCCTGGATATTGGAAGAAAGGGGCTGAAGAAAAAGAATTCTGTTGCTATGACTGTGTTCCATGTCCAGAAGGGAAGATTTCAAATCAGAATGGTAGGTTAGAAGTTCCATCAAGTTTTCATGAGATAGATTTAAGCAAAATGTAATAAACCACTTTAGAATGAATATAATTAGTAACTTTAAAGGTGAATGTTCATTTCTGTACTGTTAAAGTTTGCCCCTAATATTCTGGCAGGTAGCATTTCCTAATAGATGACCCCCAATTGGGATCCATTGAGTCATAGATCTCCTATCATCATATCATCTATTATCTATTTATTTATTTTTCAAATTTTCCAATTCATTTGCTTTTGGTGGGGTTTATTCCCCCATAAGATTGCTCACTCAGTAAACAACTATATGAAACATATTTTTTTAAAAAAAAGAAAATTGTTTTCTGGTCTCCCCTATATGATGTTATCTACATAACTTGTGACCTTAATCATTGTAAGTCCATCTTATCATTATCTGACTAATAAATATTTAAATGGGAGATCACCAGCTAATTAGAATTTGTAGATTAGCTTGGGACTTAAAGAAAAAGTGTACTGGAACTAGCAAAGTTTGTTCTTCCAGAAACCCACACACGAAATTTACTTTGAATCTACGGACATTGAATTAATTCAATAACTTCTTTATCTTTTTCTTGTTTTGGCCCCTATGAAAGTATGATTTAAGGACCCCTAATCTCTACTTTTAAAAGACAAACTTTAGTTCAAATTTAAATAAAAAGTGACTGTTTTTACAAATAAACATTAAAACCTCAAAAGGACATAGGGTGGGTGTTTGTAGAACCAATGTTTTCCACATAGATCATAAAACAACACTAAAGGGCAAGATAGAGCATAGGGATCATGGATTTCATTACCTTGAAAGTAAAAGTAGATTATTCTACATTCTACCAAACTCTTTTTTATTTTTATTTTTTTTTTAATACAAAGATTCATCTTTCCTTAGCTTACTCACATTTTAACTGAATCAAATTGAAATTTAACTCAATTATATTGATTTGCATTCAGAGTCAGTATTTCTCCTTCCGTTATAGTCATCATCAGAATTTTGTGGAACAAATGGAAAATGTCCAAATGGACTATATTGATTTCAGAGAATAATTGTGCTTTCCATTGTTCTTTTTGCATGCAAATCCTAAAAGATACAATAGAGAAAAAAACTGCAATTTACAGAAAAATGTTCCTACTAGTAATCATAGTTAGTTGGCACCCATCAGATGAATATTTTCAAAAATTTGGAATGGATAGATGACAAATTCCTTGACTTTTCTTCCAGATATGGATGACTGTTTTGAATGTTCAGAAGATCATTATCCAAATCACGAAAAGAAAGGATGTATCCTAAAAAAGATGGTCTTTCTAACTTTTGAAGAAATCTTAGGCAATTTTTTAGCCTTGACTGCTCTTTGTTGTTTCTCCTTGACATCTTGGGTACTTGGAACTTTTATTAAGCACCGGGATACTCCCATTGTCAAAGCCAATAACCGGTCCCTCACCTACACCCTCCTTCTCTCTCTTCAACTCTGTTTTCTCTCCTCTTTGTTCTTCCTCAGCCAGCCTAGCAAGGTGACCTGCCTTCTCAGACAACCAACTTTTGGCATCACCTTCTCAGTAGCCATTTCTAGTGTTCTGGCCAAAACCATCACTGTAGTTGTTGCTTTCATGGCCTCTAAACCAGGATCTCAAATGAGGAAATGGGTGGGGAAAAGATTGCCTTTTTGTACTGTCCTTTCCTGTTCTCTCTTACAAGTGTATATTTGTATTCTGTGGTTGTCAACATCTCCACCATTCTCTGAGTTGGACATGCATTCAGAGCTCCAAGAAATGATTTTACAGTGCAATGAGGGGTCAGCTTTCTTTTTCTATTGTGTCTTGGGCTACATGGGTGTCTTGGGCATCGCCAGCTTTTTTGTGGCGTTTCTTGCCCATAAATTACCTGACAGTTTTAACGAAGCCAAGTTCATCACCTTCAGTATGTTGGCCTTTTGTAGTGTATGGCTTTCTTTCTTTCCAGCCTATCTGAGCACAAAAGGCAAGGCCATGGTAGCAGTGGAGGTCTTCTCCATCTTGTCCTCCAGCGCTGCATTGCTGGGATGCATATTTTTGCCAAAATGCTACATCATTGTTTTGAGGCCTGAGTTAAACCAGAGAGAGCAACTAAGAAAGAGGACTTAGTACATCATGTGAGTTTTCTCACTATGCAAACTGCTGACAATCAAGAGACTGTTTGCTATCTCCTGCATACATATAGTTTTAATTTCTGTGAAAGGACAATTTATGAAGGATTATTATTGTTATTAAGAATGTTTGCCACTTCCGGTGGCTCCGCCGGCGCTGCTGGGTCTCCTTTGTGAGACTCCGCTCTCTGGATTTGTAAAGCCGTGAAAAACAGCGCTCATCAGCTGTTTTTTCGCGGTGAAAAATCCCCTCTCCGGGCAAAGGAGAGGTGTAGAGCATCGGGAGTAAGGTTGGGCCTTCTTAGATCCCTGGAAAATAAGTTTTCAGGGATTAAGAGTGAGCTCCCTATAGCTCCGGAGAACGCTCCTTTCCAGAGACGCCTCTGTCTTTTGACAGAGAAAGACGCCGCGACCACCTCTGCTTCTTTTAAGTTCAACACTGGAGAGACTGCAAGCAGGCTGAATGAATACAGGAGTTTTAAATGGATTGCAAGTATTTTTATTGTTTCTTTTTGGCTATACATTTCTAACGTTCACAATCAACATAATGCTTCAAAATGGCGCTTAACTTTCACTGCTTTCATTGTTAGGGAAAGTGCTGGATAGTGAAAGTGGATTTGTTACTTTTTACTTCCTGCTTCTTTAAGCACAGTTAGAGAGATGGCTCTGACTGTCTGAAATTTAAAATGGAGCGGAATTTACAGTTAAATGCTGAACCTATGTTGGATTGTACTGATGAATTTTATGAAGAAAGACCTGATACACAGGGGATTTTTATTTTTACGCAAGAGTTTAAAGAGATTAATGCACTTTTGAAGGAGGCTTTTACAGAAATATTTACTATATGTACTAAATTCCTTCCTTTAAATGAAGCTGAACAACTTACTGCTGAACAATTTATATCACAATTTGAATATGGAGAAGAGTTAGAACATTCAACTGGAATCTCTCCTTCAAATGAAGTACAATCCTCTGTTGAGTATTATACAATACAAGAGAAATTAGGAGACCAACAGGGAAATGAAGAGGATACTTCTGAGAATAAAGACTATAACTGGATTTTGCTTGATGAAAAGTTTATTTACGGAGAGGAAGAGGTTTTGTTTCAAGAAAAGGAACTCTATCCAGCTAAGCACCAAGAAGAGGATTTAATTCACAGAAGAGAGACATTGTTTTACCTCAAGAAGCAATTAGGCTACAAAGTGAAATGGACTTTGCTTGATGAGCAGTTTATTTATGGAGAGCAAGAGGAATTGATTCAAGAAAGGAAGATTCAGTTTCAGAAGCAATTTATTTACGGGGCTGAAGAAATAACGAAGAGAGATTTATTATTTGAAAGGGTGGCCCTGTTATGGCAGCTTGTTTGGTTAGGAAAAAAACCTAGAGTTCGTTTGAAGTAATGAAATTTAAACTTGTATGTAAGGAATTATTGGCAATTTAAAATTATGGACTGAATTGAGGACCAAGATTAGGACTAAGATGCAAGAGAAGATGTTTAATGGTTGACACAATTAAATAGACGAAGGATGTATTTGTTTTGATGATCTGGGTTTGACATTAGATTGACTTAATGATGAGATAGATAGACTGGATAAAATTGAAGGAATGTAAGTTAGAAATGCTATAAATAGTTTGTTTGTATTATGGAGGTTTATTTGTTAGATGAGAGAACCCAGAAGTCGATTGATTAAATGAAATTTATAGAATGATAAATATTATTCTTAACAAGATGAGTTAATTGTTTAATAAGGAATTAAGCTTAATTTAAGATTATGGGTTGAATTAAAGATAAATATTATAGCTAAGGTTTTGGTGAGGATGTTTAAATGAAGATATATTAAGATATATTATGAGAAATTAAATTGATTAGAATGTAATTGATATTGCTACTATTATTATTATTATTATTTTTCTTTTTTTGAACTGAGGGATTTATTGATATTGTTATCGTTATTAATATCATCTGTTTAATTCTAATAAGATGAGTTTTTTTAGAATGTAATTGATATTGCTACTACTACTATTATTATTATTATTATTATTATTGAACTGAGGGATTTATTGATATTGTTATCGTCATTAATATTATCTGTTTAATTTTAATAAGATGAGTTTTTTTTAATGGATTGCTTTGATTTAGAGAATGTATATAGTACATAGTTTAAAATTCTTGTTAAGATTATACAATAATTATGTTTGATGTAGTGGGGTTTTCTTTTGTTATACCCTGTAAGCATTCTGGGAAGTCGTGGGTTAGGGAGGGATTATAATTTTAGATATGATGTTTTCTCAACTGTATTTGGGGTTGGTGGAAGAATAATTAATTATTGTTACTAAAGGGTTGTCTGGGAGGCCTTTGGTGGAGTGAAGATTGATTTAACTGGAAGTTGATAAGAAGGGGGAATAATAGGATGGAGATAGAGAACGATGAAGGTTATTTGTTTGAGATGTTTATTTTCAGTTGAGTTATTATCATTAGATGCATTGGAAAATGTATTTATGCTCTGTTTATGGATGAATGTTTATTTTAATACTATGATTTGATATGACTACTCTCTTTTTTCTGTTAAAATTTTTAAAAAAAACAACCAATAAAAATATTTAAAAAAAAAAAAAAAGAATGTTTGCCCATTCCAAAAGGAATGCTCATGCTGTTGCATTTACAATCATGGTCGAAAGAAGTAAATAAATATATTACCTTTACAGGACAAACTAATCTGCCGGAAATAATGGGTTCTTAAATCAGTTTTGGACCATATCAAAAAAATTTTTACAAAGAGGAGGCAAGTCTTTCAAAACAATTATTTATTAAAAATATTTCTTTTAAATTTTTACACATATACTAAATGATAGTAATTCCCTCATGTGTTACTTCTCCATTTATGTTTAAAATACAATAATTATGTATCTTAATATTTGATAACCAAAGACCCCAGAACTAAAGCCAAAACATAAACGGAGATTTACTATCTCCAGAGATAATACAAGAATGCTGTGCCTGCAGATGAACAATCGGCAATTTGACATAGCAATGTATTTCTTTAGAAGTCATTAAGCATAGGGAATGATAGCAATTACATTGAATTATACTCAATGTATTGCGTGTCAACTCATGGAAATAAATTCAGATTAAAACTTTACTATAATCGTTGTCCAGAAACATCAATAAAATACATTTATAGGAAGAAGCAAACTTCCCCAATCTGGTACCCAATACAAATTATTAAAATAATAAGGAAAATACACTATAATAGTTAGAAAATAACTGTTTGTGCAGTCTGGTTGATAGCTTTCTTTCTGTTTGGCCCACAAAGTTCTTTTTGGCCCATAGTGCAGCAACTGTGAAAATAGGTCAAACAGGAAGAAAGCTATCAACCAGACTGCATGAACACTTCCTGGCCATCAAAAGACATGACCCACTTTCCCTCATGTCCATCCACAAAGACTCAGAAGGACACAAATTTGATCTAACTGGGACCACAGTTGTAATCCATGTGAAATCAAGGAGAGCTTGGTGTCATCTGAAAATTTGATGATTTCCCCATCTATCCCCTCATCCAACACATTGATGAAGATGTTGAAGAGCACAGGGCCCAGAACAGAACAACTTAGACTTCAGTAAGGCATTTGATAAAGTAGACCACAACCTTCTACTTGATGAAATTAAAAAAATGGGGGTTAGACAACATTATCACCAGATGGATTCGTGGCTGGCGGTCCAACTGTACTCAGCATGTGGTCTTCAATGGAACTGCATCTACATGGAGGGAAGTGTGCAGTGGGGTATCCAAGGGCTCTATTCTGGGCCCAGTGCTCTTCAACAGCTACAATGATTTGGATGAGGGGATAGATGGGGAACAGATCAAATTTGCAGATGATACAAAGTTGGCAGGAATAGCCAACAGTCCAGAAGATCAGCTTAAGATACAGAAGAATCTTGACAGACTTTAACACTGGGTGCTATCTAACAAATGAAATTCAACTGTGAAAAAAGTAAGGTTCTACATTTAGGCAAGAAAAACCAAATGCACAGGTAAAATATAGATGGTACCTCAATGAATAGTAGTAACTGTGAGAAGGATCTCTGAGTCTTAGTGAACAATCACTTAAATATGAGCCAGCCATTTGCTGCAGCTGCCAAAAAAAGCCAACACAGTGCTAGGCTGCATTAACAGAGGGATCGAATCAAGATCCAGTGAAGTGTTAATACTTCATTGTTTACAATGCCTTGGTAAGGCCACACTTGGAATATTTCATCCAATTTAGCTCACCATGATGTAAAAAAGATGTTGAGACTCTAGAAAGAGTACAGAGAAGAGCAACAAATATCAATAGGGGACTGGAGGTTAAAATATATAAGGAAGGTTGCTGGAATTGGGTATGTCTAGTTTAATCAAGAGAAGGATGAGGGGAGAAATGATAGCAGCATTCCAATATCTCAGGGGTTGCTACAAAGAAGAGGGAGTCAAGCTATTCTAAAAAGCACCTGAAGTCAGGACAAGGAGCAACAGGTGGAAACTAATCAAAGAGAGAAGCAACCTAGAACTAAGGAGAAATTTCCTGACAGAACAGGAACAATTAACGAGTGGCACAACCTTCCTCCAGAAGGCATGACTGCTCCAATACTGGAAGTTTTTAAGAAGAGACTGGACAATCACTTGTCTGAAATTGTACAGGGTTTCCTGCCTGAGTAGGGGCTTGACTAAATGACCTCCAAGGTCCCTCCCAACTTTATTATTATTATCATTATCATTATCATTATCATTATCATTATCATTATCATTATCATTATCATTATCATTATCATTATCATTATCATTATCATTATCATTATCATTATCATTATCATTATCATTATTATTATTATTATTATTGTTGTTGTTGTTGTTGTTGTTGTTACTACTATTACTACTTTTATTGTTACTGTTATTATTATTAAACATCATCTAGGAAAAAATAATGTCCAGGTGCCTTTTGAAAGAAAAAACACCTTTGGGACAACCAAAGATGTTTTATTAATTTCAATTTAAAAGCCCTTGTAGTGCAGTAGTTAGAATGCAGTTTTGCAGGCTGAATCTGCCCACTGCCAGTAGGTCAATCCTGACTTGCTCAAAGTTGATTCAGCCTTCTATCCTTCTAAGGTCAATAAAATGATGACCTAGATAATAGGGGGCAATATGCTAACTTTGTATACTACTTAGAGAGGGCTGTAAAACACTATGAAGCAGTGTAGACGTCTAAGTTTTTGTCAAGGTTCTGACTAATGAAACACTTCAAAGAACTTTCAGGCATGTTTATCCTAAAGCCTTTATTACAGTGTTACAAATTGACGGCACATCATGGACGTTTTATGCCAGAATCTGACTTCCTCTTGCTGGCATCTAACCTTTCTTGCTAAACCCCTCTCTTATCTTGCAGTCACCAGTCACATTATCCAATTAGTGTGAAGGTCAGAGGTTTATTTCCTCTTTCTTTCCTGGGCTTTTTACCCCTCCCACTATAAGCTATGTATTAACCCAATAAATACCAGACAGTTTTGCATATTGTCAAACCAAGAATATACAGTATTTGCAGCATTGACATCCGGCCCCTCTTACAAGAAGGAGAGATCCTGTAAAGTAAACAAAAGCATACGTTAAGGGCTATCTTTCGGTTTGTTGGGGTTTTTCACATGAAACCTTTTGACCAATCTGTCATCTTTCACTTCACTAGATTTCACCCAGGTGGCTTCAGAGAACGGGTATCCCTTCCATTGTACTAGGTACTGCAATTTCCCTCTAAAGATTCTGGAGTCAAGAATACATTTCACTTCATAGTGGGTCTGCCCTGCAACTACGAGGGCCCAGGTGTCTTCTTTGGAGGAGGTCTTAAAGTGGAGCCCCGATAAGGCTTCAACAAACTACAATGGAAATTCTGTAGCCAAGATAGTCTAATCAGGTTTGGTGAAATTCACATTTCGACAATTTGACATAGAGTTTGGCATTCAATAGTTTCTTTAATACTTCTCTTACCAACTTTATTTGATCAGTCATATTCGTGCTGTATATCAGAATATCATCAAGATACACCAAAACCCCTTTGTACAAGTGATCATGTAGAGCCTCATTAATCAACTGCATAAATACAGCTGGGGGCCCCTGTAGGCCAAATGGCATGACTTTGAACTGATAGCTCCCCATAGGACAGTTGAAGGCAGTTTTCCACTTGTCTCCCTCTTTTATTCTTACCCGGTAGTATGCCTCTCTTAGGTCCTACTTAGTGAAGACACTCCCCTTAGCCAGATGGGTTAATAAATCCTTTAGGAGGGGGAGGGGGTATTTATTTTCCACACTCACCGCGTTGAGACCCTTATAGTCTACGCAGAGACGAAGAGACCCATCTTTTTTCTATTTGAACAACACAGGGGCTCCTACGGTAGATCTGGCCCGTTCGATGAACCCTCTTGTTAGGTTTTTGTTTATGTATCGCTGCATCTCCTCCATTTTGAGGGGGGACATGGCATACGTTCTCGGTCGTGGGATTTTGGCTCTGGGCACCAGTTCAATGGAGCAGTCATTGGGCCTGTGAGGGGATAGGGGATCTCATTCTTTTTCACTAAATGCCTCTGCCAGGTCCCAGTATTCCTTGGGGATGACTGGTTCGTCTGGAGGCAGTGAGGCGGCCATGTGCGCTCGCTCATAGGGTGGCCTAAGATGCCCAACAACATCTGTTGAATCAATGGGGGAATCAGGCCCTATAGGTAGTCTTCCAGTTCTCATTCCTTTCTCCCACCAGATAAATGGCTTCCATTTGTCTAAACATGCTAGCCCTAGGACCACCATCTCAGTCATTTTTGGAGCAACCAGGAAACAAATAAACTCCCAGTGTGCACCTATTTCTAGGCGTAAGGGCTCCATTACTTGTGTGACCAGAGTTCCTCCCATGAGGGAGCCATTGGCTTGCTCAAACCTTTGGAGAGCAATTTTGCTCATATGCCCATTTTTATGGCAAACGCCAGACTAAATAATGCAACGGGTGCATCCTGAATCAATTAGTACATTCAAGTCCATTTGTGCCCCAGACTTAGGGATTATAAGTTTGGCGGCCAGTGAAAAAGGTGGAATTTGTCAACTCACCATCGGCTCATTCTCTCCTTCATCATCGCTGTCAAAGGAGGGTAGAGAAGGGACAGGTCTACCTGGAGTCCTGGCATCCTCCTGTGGGAGGGATGTAATCTGGGATGTAATTTGCGTGAGTCGATTGGACTTTTCTCTTGTTAGCCTCTGAGCAGGTTTCTTTCGCATTGCGGGTTCGGGTCTGCTCTTCAGTTGGGGGTAGGGGACTGGACAGGTCGCCGCTCATTGTCCTGTTTGTCCACACCGGAAACACTTGAAGGAAGGGCATTTAGGTGGCCTGGGTTTCTCAGCTATTGCAGTAGTTGAAGGCTTTTGTGGGGGTGATTGCTGTCTGGGTAGCTCTTGTTGTTGCTCGGGTTCATGGGGGGAGGCTTCTTATAGCGAGAGAGCTTAACATCTAGCTTCACAGCTTTCTTTATTTTTTTTCTTTATTAATTTAATTTCTATGTCGGCCTATTCCGGAGAACTCAGGGCGGCTCACAACATGATAGAAATTACATTATATACATAAATATAAAAACCCTTAATTAAAAAAGAAACCAATCATTCCACAAACATACACTAGCTAGGGGCAAGGTGTTAGCTGCCCCAGGCCTGCTGGCAAAAGTGTGTTTTAAGCAATTTATGAAAGGCGGAGAGGGTGGGGGCAACACGGATCTCCGGGGGAAGTTGGTTACAGAGGGCCGGGGCCGCAACAGAGAAGGCTCTTCCCCTAGGCCCCGCCAGGCGACACTGTCTGGCTGACGGGACCTGGAGAAGGCCCACTCTGTGGGCCCTAACCGGCCGCTGGGATTCATGAGGCAGCAGACGGTCCCGTAAATAACCTGGTCCGATGCCATGTAGGGCTTTATAGGTCATAACCAACACTTTGAATTGGGTTCGGAGACCAACTGGCAGCCAATGCAGCTCGCGGAGTGATGCCAAAATTTGGGCATTTCTGGGCAAGCCTAACACTGCTCGTGGTACTGCATTCTGCATTACCTGAAGTCTCTGAACATTTTTCAAAGGTAGCCCCATGTAGAGAGCATTGCAGTAGTCGAACCTCGAGGTGATAAGGGCATGAGTGACTATGAGAAGAGACTCCCGGTCCAAATAGGGCCGCAACTGGTGCACCAGGTGAACCTGGGCAAATGTCCTCCTCGCCACAGCCGAAAGATGATGTTCCAGATTTAGCTTTGGATCAAGGAGGATGCCCAAGTTGCGGACCTTCTCCGAGGGGGTCAAAAGCTCCCCCCCAGGCTAATGGATGGATAGATTGAAATATCTTTGGGAGGCAGAACCCATAGCCACTCCATCTTGTCGGGGTTGAGTTTGAGCCTGTTAGCACCCATCCAAACCCTAACAGCCTCCAGACATCGGCACATTACTTCCGCTGCTTCACTGAAACGACACGGGGTGGAGATGTAAAGCTGGGTATCATCAGCATACTGATGATATCTCACCCCATGTTGTCAAATGATCTCACCCAGCGGTTTCATGTAGATATTAAACAGCAGAGGGGAGAGGACCGATCCCTGAGGGACCCCACAAGGGAGGAACCTAGGGGTCGACCTCTGACCCCCTGCCAACACCGACTGCGACCGACCAGTGAGGTAGGAGGTGAACCACCGCAAAACAGTGCCCCCAACCCCCAACCCCTCCAGTCGGTGGAGAAGGATACCATGGTCAATGGTATCGAAAGCCGCTGAGAGGTCAAGTAGCACCAGGATAGTGGATAATCCCTTATCCCGGGCCCGTCAGAGATCATCCGTCAGCGCGAACAAAGCAGTTTCCGTGGAGTAGCCGAGCCTGAATCCCGACTGTTGAGGGCTGGAGTGACACCACCTTCTCAACAACCTTCCCTATAAAGGGAAGATTGGAGACAGGACGGTAGTTGTTTAAAACAGCTGGGTCCAGGGAAGGCTTCTTGAGGAGGGGGCGCACAATTGCCTCCTTGCAGGGAGCTGGAAAGGACCCCTCACTCAAAGAAGCGTTGACAATCTCCTGAACCCAGCCCCGCGTCACCTCCCTGCTGTCCGAAACCAGCCAGGAGGGGCACGGGTCCAATAAACAGGTGGCGGAGCTCACAGCTCCAATGGCCTTGTTGACTTCATCAGGTGCTACCGGGTCAAACTCCTCCCACACAACGGGATCAAGACGAGTCCCTGTCATCTCGACTGAATCATTATCAGACGATACTGCATTCCAATTGGAGTCAAGGTACATCCGAATCTAGGTGATTTTATCCACAAAAAACTTATTAAAGTCCTCAGCACTACCCTGCAAGGGTGCATCAACCCCCCCTGATTAAGGAGGGAACGAGTTACCCTGAACAGGGCGGCTGGGCGGGATTCCGCAGATGCAATCAAGGCGGAATGATACGCGCATCTTGCTGCCTTGAGCGCCACCTGATAAATCTTGATATAAGATCTTACAAGTGTTCGGTCAGATACGGATTTACTTTTCCTCCATCGCTTCTCTAGGCGTCTCTTCTGGCGCTTCATCCCCCTGAGTTCCTCAGTGAACCAAGGAGATCTCCTGGGTCTGCTACCACAGAGAGGTCGCAGCGGCGCAGTCCGGTCAAGAGCCCCCTTCGCAGCCATATTCCAGGCCGTAACCAGGGACTCTGCCGAACCGAGAATGAGAGAATCCGGTATTTCCCCAAGCATCCTCTGAAAACTCTCTGGATCCATCAGACGTCTGGGGCGTAACCACCTAATCGGTTCCGCCTCCCTGCAGGGGAGGAGTGGAGCCTTAAAAACAAGCCGTAGCTGGTACCAGTCCTCTATCCGATCAGGTACTTCTCAATAGATACAGGCCTGAGAGAGGTGATTGTCTAATCCCTTGATGAAGTAATGGATGAGGGACTGCTAAGGCCACCCCTCTATTTGACCTGCTATCCTGCAGAACTCTCGCACGTATTCCTGGGCAGGTCTCCCGGCTTGTTTTATTTTGTGAATTTGTCCTGCTGCTTTGAGGCCAATAGATGGGTCCTCAAATCGTTCTCTCAGACGTAAGAGAAAGAAGTGGGGATCTTCCAATTCAGGGGCTTGCTCGCTATATAGATTGTTCAGCCATTCAGATGCTTCTCCCTCTAGGTTGGATGCAATGACATCAACCATGGCCCCTGGTTCCGGGTAAAGATAGGGCCAGCGATTCAAGTGAGAATGCACTTGGTTGATGAAAAAAATCAGCTTCTCCGGGTCCCCATCGAAGATTGCTTTGAAGGGTGGTGCCAATACAGGCTGCTGCGGGCCCCTCCCTGGTTGCTGGTCTAGTCTCCGTGCTTGTGGTACTCCCAGTTGCTGTTGGACCCATCAGACCTGCTGATCCAACTGTTCTTGGGCTCTCTGCTGCTGGCCAGTGGGGGCTGGTGGTGCCCCCTGCTGCTGCAGGCTTCTCGGTGGTGGCTGTGCCAGAGGGGGTTGTAGTGGTCTCCTCTGCTTTAGGACTGAGGGGGTGGTGATGCCCTCTGCTGCTGTAGCCCCTCAATGGCTGCTGGACATGTTGGGCCTCCTTATCTGCAAGCTCACCGGCTGCAGCTGCCCTGGCTTTGGCACCGCCCCAAGCTGCTGCAAGGACTCTATTAGTTGATGTAGGCTTAGAGATGGCTGACCACTCATCTGTGGGGTTTGCTCAATTTCACCTTGCTGTGGCTGTTCTCCCACCAGCTGCTGATCTCCTGGCTCCTGTATCATCCCAAGGCATTGCAAAGCCTCCATTAGCTGTGGTAAATTCAGAGGACATGGATCAGCCACTTGCTGGAGAATCCGATCTCCCCATTGTTCCAGAGGACTCAGACTGGGATTCCTCCTCTCTTCAGGGCTGGAATCCCTGGCTGGAACATCTGCAATGGAAGGGCTGTAGGCTTCCCTCTGTAAGAATCTATTTCTGGTTTTCATCTCTGAACTTTGAAATCTTCCCAATGACTAACCATCAACTCTGCTATCGGTCCATTCTGCTTTTGAAGATTTTGCTCTCAGCTGGGAAATCTGCCAGACTCCTCTCTCCCCCGGCTTGCCAGCTGTTGCTTCCCCCCCCACGGGGATAAAGTTACAGCCAGGGAACTGGCACCTGGCAATCTTTCTTTCTCCATAATGAGATCTTCCCCGAATCTTTACCAGATCCTCTCAAGATGGAGTTCAGGACCCCAGGCCGTTTGAAAGGAAATTTGGATTCTGGCATGATGTCAAGGTTCCGACTAATGAAACACTTCAAAGAACTTTCAGGCATGTTTATCCTAAAGCCTTTATTACAGTGTTACAAATTGATGGCACATCATGGACGTTTTATGCCAGAATCTGACTTCCTCTTGCTGGCATCTAACTTTGCTTGCTAAACCCCTCTCTTATCTTGCAGTCACAAGTCAGATTATCCAATTAGTGTGAAGGTCAAAGGTTTATTTCCTCTTTCTTTCCCGGACTTTTTAACCCCCCCCCACTCTAAGCTATGTATTAACCCAATAAATACCAGACAGTTTTGCATATTCTAAAAGCAAGAATATACAGTATTTGCAGCATTGGCAGTCTTATTGGTAGTGCAATTGCTGTATTCTCTATGTTATTCTTCTAACAACTCTTGGTAGATTACCCATTTTTCTTTACCTGCTATTTCTTACGTATAAAATGGTTCTTGGGCTGTGACCCATAAGGGCATTTTCAGGTACTGCAAAATAAATTTTAAATGAGGCAAACCCAATCCTTCTCATCCTTTTGTATTTTCTAGGGTTTTATAGATTACCCTTAATTTGCATTTAATTCTGCATTGTTTAAATTGATCAATTATCCACTTAATAAAATTCTCACCAAAGTCCATTTTCCCAAACATCTTTCCTGTATTTTCAAAATGGGTTAAACTTCAGTTACTTATTAGGACATCCAAAAGAAAGATGTTAATCAGATATACAAAGAACAATTGTCAGGTTGCCAATATTCCAAAGGTAATTATGACACTTTTGAATTACTGAAATCACTCTATCATTTCAGCAGGTGAAAATATCAAACGTTCTGTGCAGAAGGGAATAGAAATTGAGAAACAATTCATATAAATATTACTAGAGCCACGTGGAGGTAGCAAATGGTAATGCTGACTTTATGAGATTCATTTCCACAAGTTATTTCCCTCCTGTATTATCTGCCAGAACTTATCTTTGAACGATAGACCCAGACATCCAAAACAACAGAATAAAGATGCTATTTCTTCTGATTTTCTTGGAGCACAAAGTAGTTACTCTGAGATGCCCTGCAAGTGAAGCTTTCCCTGTTCCACATGACTGGTTCCAGCCTGGGGATCTCGTCATTGGTGGGATGGTGTCTCAATTTTTTTACCACTTTTCTGAAATTGAATTTAAAGACCATCCTTCTCTAAAGCCTTATGACTTACCAGTGTAAGGATTTTTTTTGCATATATTTTCTACTTTTAGCCATATTGCCAGTAATTGTTTATATGAATAAAAATAATTTGAACATAAATGTCAGTTTTGCATGTCATCAAAACTTGTTTTGTCTTTTGAACATATCTGGTTGTTGGAGAAGATATCATTTTCTTTTCATTAAGTTGAGTTCTTTCTCATAAAATATATGATTCTCCTTTTTCCATTCATAAAAGATATGTTCTTCAAAAGAAGTAAGCCTCCTTTTAAGTCAGGTAATTTATTACTCTGCATTTCGCTGTGTATCAAAACTTATACACAAGAAATCAATGATATTTGTTTATTCTGTTTATATTTTGTGCTACATTAATAGAATGTATCTTGAAAAGGGAACTATCTTTGTCATAATACCTATTAATTGCAAATCATGGAAATACATGGAAACATTCTGTAAAAATTATTCCAACATTTTAGTATTTCATAATTCTCATCTTCCTACTTCCATCAGAGACAGAAATGTTAATTATTCATTTAGAAATGATGCCAAATTATAAGAACTTTAAAATTACTTCTTCAATGGGAATATTTAATCTTTTGGCAGTGTAGTCACCAAATTCTACCAACATGTCCTTGCCTTGGCCTTTGCTGTGAAGGACGTCAATGAAGACTTCCAGATCTTACCTAATGTCACTTTCGGGTTCCACGTCTATGACAGTTACTACAACACAAGGATGACCTATCGCACCACTCTGGACCTGCTTTTTAAATCTAAGGGATTTTTTCCTAACTACAAATGTGATAACCAGAAGAATCTCATGGCCATCATTGGAGGGTTAGATGCGTCTACCTCTTCCTATATGGCAGAAAGTATAAATCTCTTCAAGATTCCACAGGTAATTTGGGGGAGAGCAGTAAGAGAGAAACTTCTGTTCTTTTGTAATGAAAATTAAAAGAATAAGAGAATAAGAGAATAAATGAATAACAGAGTTGGAAGGATACATAGAGGCTCTTCTAGTCCAACCCAGTACAAAAACAGGAGACCTTTGGACTTAGAACCCATTAGAGTTCATTCAGTTTCCAAATATTTTTCCTTCATTCTTATGAATAATGGCTCTCCTTTATTTTTTTAGTTGACCTATGGCTCTTTTTCCCAAGAAGAGTTCCAGGCTACTAAGTTATCTTCACTTTACTGCATGGTCCCCAAAGAGGAACATCAATACAGTGGTGTTATACAACTTCTGCTCCATTTTGAATGGAGGTGGATTGGAGTCTTTACTTTTGATAATAATAAGGGAGATCATTTCTTGCAGAAACTGCATCCTTTGCTTTCTCAAAATGGGATCTGCTTGTCTTTCACACAAAGAATTCCACAACGAGTCCAGTTAGAAGAAATTTCAGAATTATTTGATGTGATCTCAACTATTTCTAATCAACTGATAGATCAAAAGGCCAATGTTCTCCTTGTCTATGGTGAATCATACACAATTCTGTGGCTCAGAAATGTTGTGTTTCTATATGATTATGAAAATAAAGAGAGTGAATCATTTAGAAAGGTTTGGATCCTGATGTATCCAATTGATTTCATACTGACAGGATATCAAAGGGCTTGGGATGTCCAGTTGTTCCATGGGTCTCTTTCCTTTACAGTCCATTTAAGAGAAATTCAAGGCTTCAGAGAATTTATTCAAGTCAACAAACCTTCAACCCACAAAGATGGATTTATTCAAGAAATTTGGGAGCAATTGTTCGACTGTTCACTTTCAAATGAAGAATTGCTCTCAATGCCCAATGACACTTGCAGTGGAGAAGAGAATTTGGAGACTCTGCCTTCTCCTCTGTTTGAGTGGCGGATGACTGCTCAAAGTTACAGTATCTACAATGCTGTTTATGCAGTGGCACATTCATTGCAGGAGGTAGTGAGATCAAATTCCCAACACAGAAGAATTAAAAACTTTGAATTTTCAAATCTGCAGCCTTGGCAGGTAATGTCTCCTTGCAACACCTATTTTTTGTTTCAATGAATAATTCTTCTCCTCCATACTCTAATATGGATTTTTCCCCACAGATCAATGCATTTACTGAAAACCAAAGTTATTAATATAACAGCTGATTATAAGTTATAGAACAAAGGAAGTTGAAAAAAACTATGTCTTTGCAAATTTAAATCTATTCAATGGGACTTTTTCTGTTATTTTTGATTCCATAATCATTTTATTTCTATCTAGATTTGTGCTACTTTATAGATTTATTCATCCTGGTTCTAAAAACAATTAAGTGACAGTGCATCTGAAGGCTGCAGGCTGTTCTAAAATTTAAAAAAATTCACTTCACTAGATTTTTGTAATTTAGTAAAGTTTCAGTTGTTAGACAGGGGAATTAGTTTTATAACAGTCGTTCTTTGCTGATATAGCCAAATTATTTTTGTGAAGATATGTTGATGTTGAGACTCATGGTAAACCATCAAGAAAGTTGCAGGGTTTGTTGCTTTAAAGTTTGTGTCATTGTTAATTAGAAAAATAAATATGCTCTGCATATTTCAATTATTGATTTTTTTCTAAGTTGACATTTTCTTCTTCTTGGAATAAAGAGCAATAAAGAAAAAAAAACAAATGCACAGGTGCAATATATGTGCTACCCCGCATAACAGTAGTAATTGTGAGAATGATCTTGGGGTCCTAGTGCACAATCAGGTAACTAT
The DNA here is from genome assembly GCA_034064705.1 of Bothrops alternatus. NCBI lineage: Eukaryota > Metazoa > Chordata > Lepidosauria > Squamata > Viperidae > Bothrops > Bothrops alternatus. The sequence continues at coordinate 3,628,198 of JARGCV010000074.1, forward strand.
GAGTAAGCAGGTGCTGCAGCCAAAAAAATCAACACAGTGGTAGGCTGCATTAACAGAGGGATAGAATGAAGATCACATGATCTTGATTTATAATGACTTGGTAAGGCCATATTTGGAATACTGCATCCAGTTTTGGTCACCACAATGTAAAAAAGATGTTGAGACTCTAGAAAGAGTACAGAGAAGAGCAACAAAGAGGGTCAGGGGACTGGAGGCTAAAACATATAAGGAACGGTTGCTGGAATTGGGTATGTCTAGTTTAACAAAGAGAAGGACGAGGGAGGACATGATAGCAGTGTTCCAATATCTCAGATATTGCCACAAAGAAGAGGGAGTCAAGCTATTCTCCAAAGCACCTAAAGGCAGGACAAGAAGCAACTTGTGGATACTAATCAAAGAGAGAAGCAACCTAGAAGTAAGAAGAAATTTCCTGACAGTTAGAACAATTAATCAATGGAACAAAATAGATAAGGTAACCTTTATTCTCATTTTTTTACTGGGGGCACAATGGCACACATCAAAAATGAAATTTAGTTGTCCTCTCTCAAAGTGAAACACATACATGACACTGACCTAAACATACAATGTACAACATAAGTAGAGAACCACACCTCTACATATACATAACAAATAAATATTAAATATTGTCCATTTGAATATATAATGGAAGGAGGAATCTTGAGAGTTGCCTCCAGAAGTTGTAAATGTTCCAACATTGGAAGTTTTAAAGCAGAGAATGGACAACCATTTGTCAGAAATGGTATAGTGTTTCCTGCTTGAGCCAGAGGGTTGGACTAGAATCACTAGATGACCTCTAAAGTCCCTTTCAACTCTGTTATTCTATTCTATTCTATTCTATTCTATTCTATTCTATTCTATTCTATTCTATTCTATTCTATTCTATTCTATTCTATTCTATTCTATTCTATTCTATTCTTCTATATTCTAAGATGGAAAAGTTCTTTGGTATCCCAGAAATTAGGAATAAAAGAAAGGAAATCTTTTTCATGCTTTTATCCCTGCTACAATTTTTCTTTTTGAGCCCTTTTTCTCATCATCCTTTCCACACTGCTTCAAGGCATTTCTTTCAACAACTCAGTTGAAGAAACAGCTTTATTTAAGGGTAAAAGAGAAAATACAGGTGGCGTTGATATCAAACCTTGATCACTTTTCCATACGGATCTTATCAGAGAGTTAACTTTGAAAATTACACTCTAGCATTCCAAAAGGAAAAGAACTGACCACTGAGGAGAACACAATCCTTTGGCACACTGGTTTTAATGGAGTATGAAGTCATCCAGTTGTACAAAGAATCAAATTTCCTCTCGCAAATTACCTCATGAACTTGTACTACTCTCAGAAACAAAATTAGCCCTGCTATCATCTTGTTGATATATAGTTCAACAATAATTTTCCCTTAAAAATCTTCCATAATGTTCATATTCATACTTGCAAGAATTATTTGGAATTCTTGTCTGTGTGATTTCAAATCTATGTACATATAGCCTTTTCTCCAGTATAAGTCTACTTAGCTCATGAATATTTCAGGGTTGAGAACTTGAATGTACTGTTTTCTCCTCTTTCTGTCTGTCTCCATCTCTCTCCATGTCTGTCTCTCTCCATCTCTCTCTCTCTCTCTCTCTCTCTCTCTCTCTCCATCTCTCTCTCTCTCTCTCTCTCTCTCTCTCTCTCTCTCTCTCTCTCTCTCCTCCTCCTCCTCCTCATGCTCCTGTTGTCCTCCTCCTCCTCCTCCTCCTCCTCCTCCCTTACCTAACAAAGAATGTTTGAATCTCTAAAGGAAATTTGTCATTTCCTAGGCTCTCAAAAGCTAACTATGAAGAGGAAAAATGGACGATAAGACAATATATGGTGTCTAGGGTTGACCAACTTGAACAGTAAATAGAAATCATATTCAAAATATTCTGTTTTCATTTTGCTCTTATTAATTGATGCTATTTCCTACATTTCCTTAAAATAATATCAAATTAATAATAGAGTAGACCTATACATTTCCATGCAATATAGATTATCAATTTTCTCAATATAATTATTTGAGCATTATTACAGGAATGGGAAAAATGAGTGAATTAAATTTGAATATGCTGGTCTCCTCTCTATTGTTATCCTTCCAATTCCCTCTCTCATTTTCTTTGAAGTAGCTCCATCCATTTCTTCAAGGCATTTCTTTTAACAATTCTGCTGGGGAGAGAGTGTTCCTGAATGAGAAAGGGGAAGCAATGGGTGGATTAGACATCATCAACCTGATCACATTTCCTAACAGATCTTTTCAGAAAGTTAGAGTCGGAGACTTGGATCCCAGTGCTCCAAAAGGGAAAGAATTATTCATTGATGAAGATATGATTGTCTGGCACCCAGGTTTTAACCAGGTATATTTACATTTAATGGACTGTATTGTGATCCATTATGATAACCATGAAGATGTCCTTGTCTGTAAAGGGATAATGAACATAGTCTATTTCTAAATATAAGGGTTTTTTTTTAAAGAAAAATAAGAGATGTATTCAGTGCAAATGCTGACTGTGTTCAAGCATTTAGCAAATTGATAAAATGACAGGACACTTTAAAAGACAGGTTTTCATATTTGAGTGTCATTTCCATTTGAAATCATGGGAGTCATGTTGTTTACATAAGATTGTCATCACAGAAAAGCATTTATTCACCCTGCCCTTCTGCAAGCAGGTCCTGTTACCCATCCTTGTAATTTCAACATCTTTATAGTAAAAATCCCATTTGATAAAATTGAGTGGTAATTTGAAAAGTCAATTTAAGGGGCTTCCACAAAGAAGCGGGGGCATCAATCTATTATCCAAAGCACCAGAAGGAAAGACAAGAAACAATAGGTGGAAACTAATCAAGAAGAAAAGCAACTTAGAACTAAGAAACAATTCCCTAACATTGAGAAAAAATAAGCAAAGCATGTGGGTCCTTGATTTAAAGGAGGTAATAAGAAGAGACTGGGCTGTCACTTGTCTGGAATGGTATAGGGCAAAGGTGTCAAACTCACAATATCATATGATGTATCACAACGTATCATGACTTTTTTTCCATTGCCAGCAATGGGGTGGGCGCGGTTTCGGTATGATGCATCTGGCCTGCGGGCCGGCACTCCTCGAATAGGGTCTCTTGCCTATGCAAAGGGTTGGACTAGAAGACCTCCAAGGTCCCTTTAAACTCTTGTTATTCTGTTTCCTGACATAAAGAAGCAAAATTAGAATTAGAAACTGTTTTAAAAATCTCCCCTTACAAAACCTTTTATGTTTATGAACAGGTACTTCCAATCTCTCTGTGTAATGATCATTGTTCCCCTGGATACTGGAAGAAAGGGGCTGAAGAAAAAGAATTCTGTTGCTACGACTGTGTTCCATGTCCAGAAGGGAAGATTTCAAATCAGAATGGTAGGTTAGAGGTTCCATCAATTTTGCATGAGATAGATTTAAGCAAAATGTAATAAATAACTTTAGAACAAATATAATTAGTAACTTTAAAGGTGAATGTTCATTTCTGTACTGTTAAAGTTTGCCCCTAAGATTCTGGCAGATAGCATTTCCTAATACAAGACCCCCAATTGGGATCCATTGAGTCATAGATCTCCTATCATCATATCATCTATTATCTATTTATTTATTTTTCAAATTTTCCAATTCATTTGCTTTTGGTGGGGTTTATTCCCCCATAAGATTGCTCACTCAGTAAACAACTATATGAAACATATTTTTTTAAAAAAAGAAAATTGTTTTCTGGTCTCCCCTATATGATGTTATCTACATAACTTATGACCTTAATCATTGTAAGTCCATCTTATCATTATCTGACTAATAAATATTTAAATGGGAGATCACCAGCTAATTAGAATTTGTAGATTAGCTTGGGACTTAAAGAAAAAGTGTACTGGAACTAGCAAAGTTTGTTCTTACCAGAAACCCATACACGAAATTTACTTTGAATCTACGGACATTGAATTAATTCAATAACTTCTTTATCTTTTTCTTGTTTTGGCCCCTATGAAAGTATGATTTAAGGACCCCTAATCTCTACTTTTCAAAGACAAACTTTAGTTCAAATTTAAATAAAAAATGATTGTTTTTACAAATAAACATTAAAACCTCAAAAGGACACAGGGTGGGTGTTTGTTGAACCAATGTTTTCCACATAGATCATAAAAGAACACTAAAGGGCAGGATAGAGCATAGGGATCATGGATTTCATTACCTTGAAAGTAAAAGTAGATCATTCTTTTTGCTTGTTGGACCAAACTCTTTTTTATTTTTTATTTTTTTTTAATACAAAGATTCATCTTTCCTTAGCTTACTCACATTTTAACTGAATCAAATTGAAATTTAACTCAACTATATTGATTTGCATTCAGAGTCAGTATTTCTGCTTCCGTTATAGTCATCATCAGGATTTTGTGGAAAAAATGGAAAATGTCCAAATGGACTATATTGATTTCAAAGAATAATTGTGCTTTCCATTGTACTTTTTTCATGCAAATCCTAAAAGATACAATAGAGAAAAAAACTGCAATTTACAGAAAAATGTTCCTACTAGTAATCATAATTAGCTGGCACCCATCAGATGAATATTTTCAAAAATTTGGAATGGATAGATGACAAATTCCTTGACTTTTCTTCCAGATATGGATGACTGTTTTGAATGTTCAGAAGATCATTATCCAAATCACGAAAAGAAAGGATGTATCCTAAAAAAGATGGTCTTTCTAACTTTTGAAGAAATCTTAGGCAATTTTTTAGCCTTGACTGCTCTTTGTTGTTTCTCCTTGACATCTTGGGTACTTGGAACTTTTATTAAGCACCGGGATACTCCCATTGTCAAAGCCAATAACCGGTCCCTCACCTACACCCTCCTTCTCTCTCTTCAACTCTGTTTTCTCTCCTCTTTGTTCTTCCTCAGCCAACCTAGCAAGGTGACCTGCCTTCTCCGACAACCAACTTTTGGCATTACCTTCTCAGTAGCCATTTCTAGTGTTCTGGCCAAAACCATCACTGTAGTTGTTGCTTTCATGGCCTCTAAACCAGGATCTCAAATGAGGAAATGGGTGGGGAAAAGATTGCCTTTTTGTACTGTCCTTTCCTGTTCTCTCTTACAAGTGTATATTTGTATTCTGTGGTTGTCAACATCTCCACCATTCTCTGAGTTGGACATGCATTCAGAGCTCCAAGAAATGATTTTACAGTGCAATGAGGGGTCAGCTTTCTTTTTCTATTGTGTCTTGGGCTACATGGGTGTCTTGGCCATCGCCAGCTTTGTTGTGGCCTTTCTTGCCCGTAAATTACCTGACAGTTTTAACGAAGCCAAGTTCATCACCTTCAGTATGTTGGCCTTTTGTAGCGTATGGCTTTCTTTCTTTCCAGCCTATCTGAGCACAAAAGGCAAGGCCATGGTAGCAGTGGAGGTCTTCTCCATCTTGTCCTCCAGCGCTGCATTACTGGGATGCATATTTTTGCCAAAATGCTACATCATTGTTTTGAGGCCTGAGTTAAACCAGAGAGAGCAACTAAGAAAGAGGACTTAGTACATCATGTGAGTTTTCTCACTATGCAAACTGCTGACAATCAAGAGACTGTTTGCTATCTCCTGCATACATATAGTTTTAATTTCTGTGAAAGGACAATTTATGGAGGATTATTATTGTTATTAAGAATGTTTGCCCATTCCAAAAGGAATGCTCATGCTGTTGCATTTACAATCATGGTCGAAAGAAGTAAATAAATATATTACCTTTACAGGACAAACTAATCTACCGGAAATAATGGGTTCTTAAATCAGTTTTGGACCATATCAAAAAATTTTTTACAAAGAGGAGGCAAGTCTTTCAAAACAATTATTTATTAAAAATATTTCTTTTAAATTTTTACACATATACTAAATGATAGTAATTCCCTCATGTGTTACTTCTCCATTTATGTTTAAAATACAATAATTATGTATTTTAATATTTGATAACCAAAGACCCCAGAACTAAAGCCAAAACATAAACGGAGATTTACTATCTCCAGAGATAATACAAGAATGCTGTGCCTGCAGATGAACAATCGGCAATTTGACATAGCAATGTATTTCTTTAGAAGTCATTAAGCATAGGGAATGATAGCAATTACATTGAATTATACTCAATGTATTACGTGTCAACTCATGGAAATAAATTCAGATTAAAACTTTACTATAATCGTTGTCCAGAAACATCAATAAAATACATTTATAGGAAGAAGCAAACTTCCCCAATCTGGTACCCAATACAAATTATTAAAATAATAAGGAAAATACACTATAATAGTTAGAAAATAACTGTTTGTGCAGTCTGGTTGATAGCTTTCTTTCTGTTTGGCCCACAAAGTTCTTTTTGACCCATAGTGCAGCAACTGTGAAAATAGGTCAAACAGGAAGAAAGCTATCAACCAGACTGCATGAACACTTCCTGGCCATCAAAAGACATGACCCACTTTCCCTCATGTCCATCCACAAAGACTCAGAAGGACACAAATTTGATCTAACTGGGACCATGTGAAATCAAGGAGAGCTTGGTGTCATCTGAAAATTTGATGATTTCCCCATCTATCCCCTCATCCAACACATTGATGAAGATGTTGAAGAGCACAGGGCCCAGAACAGAACAACTTAGACTTCAGTAAGGCATTTGATAAAGTAGACCACAACCTACTACTTGATGAAATTAAAAAAATGGGGGTTAGACAACATTGTCACCAGATGGATTCGTGGCTGGCGGTCCAACTGTACTCAGCATGTGGTCTTCAATGGAACTGCATCTACATGGAGGGAAGTGTGCAGTGGGGTATCCAAGGGCTCTATTCTGGGCCCAGTGCTCTTCAACAGCTTCAATGATTTGGATGAGGGGATAGATGGGGAACACATCAAATTTGCAGATGATACAAAGTTGGCAGGAATAGCCAACAGTCCAGAAGATCAGCTTAAGATACAGAAGAATCTTGACAGACTTTAACACTGGGTGCTATCTAACAAATGAAATTCAATTGTGAAAAAAGTAAGGTTCTACATTTAGGCAAGAAAAACCAAATGCACAGGTAAAGTATAGATGGTACCTCAATGAATAGTAGTAACTGTGAGAAGGATCTCTGAGTCTTAGTGAACAATCACTTAAATATGAGCCAGCCATGTGCTGCAGCTGCCAAAAAAAGCCAACACAGTGCTAGGCTGCATTAACAGAGGGATCGAATCAAGATCCAGTGAAGTGTTAATACTTCATTGTTTACAATGCCTTGGTAAGGCCACACTTGGAATATTTCATCAAATTTAGCTCACCATGATGTAAAAAAGATGTTGAGACTCTAGAAAGAGTACAGAGAAGAGCAACAAAGATCAATAGGGGACTGGAGGTTAATATATATAAGGAAGGTTGCTAGAATTGGGTATGTGTATTTAATGAAGAGAAGGATGAGGGGAGAAATGATAGCAGCATTCCAATATCTCAGGGGATGCTACAAAGAAGAGGGAGTCAAGCTATTCTACAAAGCACCTGAAGTCAGGACAAGAAGCAACAGATGGAAACTAATCAAAGAGAGAAGCAACCTAGAACTAAGGAGAAATTTCCTGACAGAACAGGAACAATTAACGAGTGGCACAACCTTCCTCCAGAAGGCATGACTGCTCCAATACTGGAAGTTTTTAAGAAGAGACTGGACAATCACTTGTCTGAAATTGTACAGGGTTTCCTGCCTGAGTAGGGGCTTGACTAAATGACCTCCAAGGTCCCTCCCAACTTTATTATTATTATTATTATTATTATTGTTGTTGTTGTTGTTGTTGTTGTTGTTGTTGTTGTTTGTTGTTACTACTATTACTACTTTTACTGTTACTGTTATTATTATTAAACATCTTCTAGGAAAAAATAATGTCCAGGTGCCTTTTGAAAGAAAAAACACCTTTGGGACAACCAAAGATGTTTTATTAATTTCAGTTTAAAAGCCCTTGTAGTGCAGTAGTTAGAATGCAGTTTTGCAGGCTGAATCTGCCCACTGCCAGTAGGTCAATCCTGATTTGCTCAAAGTTGATTCAGCCTTCTATCCTTCTAAGGTCAATAAAATGATGACCAAGATAATAGGGGGCAATATGCTAACTTTGTATACTACTTAGAGAGGGCTGTAAAACACTATGAAGCAGTGTAGACGTCTAAGTTTTTGTCAAGGTTCTGACTAATGAAACACTTCAAAGAACTTTCAGGCATGTTTATCCTAAAGCCTTTATTACAGTGTTACAAATTGACGGCACATCATGGACGTTTTATGCCAGAATCTGACTTCCTCTTGCTGGCATCTAACTTTGCTTGCTAAACCCCTCTCTTATCTTGCAGTCACCAGTCACATTATCCAATTAGTGTGAAGGTCAGAGGTTTATTTCCTCTTTCTTTCCTGGGCTTTTTACCCCCCCCCCACTATAAGCTATGTATTAACCCAATAAATACCGGACAGTTTTGCATATTGTCAAACCAAGAATATACAGTATTTGCAGCATTGACATCCGGCCCCTCTTACAAGAAGGAGAGATCCTGTAAAGTAAACAAAAGCATACGTTAAGGGCTATCTTTCGGTTTGTTGGGGTTTTTCACATGAAACCTTTTCACCAATCATTTATCTTTCACTTCACTAGATTTCACCCAGGTGGCTTCAGACAACGGGTATCCCTTCCATTGTACTAGGTACTGCAATTTCCCTCTAAAGATTCTGGAGTCAAGAACACATTTCACTTCATAGTGGGTCTGCCCTGCAACTACGAGGGCCCAGGTGCCTTCTTTGGAGGAGGTCTTAAAGTGGAGCCCCGATAAGGCTTCAACAAACTACAATGGAAATTCTGTAGCCAAGATAGTCTAATCAGGTTTGGTGAAATTCACATTTCGACAATTTGACATAGAGTTTGGCATTCAATAGTTTCTTTAATACTTCTCTTACCAGCTTTATGTGATCAGTCATATTCATGCTGTATATCAGAATATCATCAAGATACACCAAAACCCCTTTGTACAAGTGATCATGTAGAGCCTCATTAATCAGCTGCATAAATACAGCTGGGGGCCCCTGTAGGCCAAATGGCATGACTTTGAACTGATAGCTCCCCATAGGACAGTTGAAGGCAGTTTTCCACTTGTCTCCCTCTTTTATTCTTACCCGGTAGTATGTCTCTCTTAGGTCTAACTTAGTGAAGACACTCCCCTTAGCCAGATGGGTTAATAAATCCTTTAGGAGGGGGAGGGGGTATTTATTTTCCACACTCACCGCGTTGAGACCCTTATAGTCTACGCAGAGACGAAGAGACCCATCTTTTTTCTATTTGAACAACACAGGGGCTCCTACGGTAGATCTGGCCCATTCGATGAACCCTCTTGTTAGGTTTTTGTTTATGTATCGCTGCATCTCCTCCATTTTGAGGGGGGAACATGGCATACGTTCTCGGTCGTGGGATTTTGGCTCTGGGCACCAGTTCGATGGAGCAGTCATTGCGCCTGTGAGGGGATAGGGCATCACATTCTTTTTCACTAAATGCCTCTGCCAGGTCCCAGTATTCCTTGGGGATGACTGGTTCGTCTGGAGGCAGTGAGGCGGCCATGTGCGCTCGCTCATAGGGTGGCCTAAGATGCCCAACAACATCTGTTGAATCAATGGGGGAATCAGGCCCTATAGGTAGTCTTACAGTTCTCATTCCTTTCTCCCACCAGATAAACGGCTTCCATTTGTCTAAACATGCTAGCCCTAGGACCACCATCTCAGTCATTTTTGGAGCAACCAGGAAACAAATAAACTCCCAGTGTGCACCTATTTCTAGGCGTAAGGGCTCCATTACTTGTGTGACCAGAGTTCCTCCCATGAGGGAGCCATCGGCTTGCTCAAACCTTTGGAGAGCAATTTTGCTCGTATGCGCATTTTTATGGCAAACGCCAGACTAATAATGCAATGGGTGCATCCTGAATCAATTAGTACATTCAAGTCCATTTGTGCCCCAGACTTAGGGATTATAAGTTTGGCGGCCAGTGAAAAAGGTGGAATTTGTCAACTCACCATCGGCTCATTCTCTCCTTCATCATCGCTGTCAATGGAGGGTAGAGCAGGGACAGGTCTACCTGGAGTCCCGGCATCCTCCTGTTGGAGGGATGTAATCTGGGTGACCGGTTCTTGCGTGAGTCGATTGGACTTTTCTCTTGTTAGCCTCTGAGCAGGTTTCTTTCGCATTGCGGGTTCGGGTCTGCTCTTCAGTCAGGGGTAGGGGACTGGACAGGTGGCCGCTCGTTGTCCTGTTTGTCCACACCGGAAACACTTGAAGGAAGGGCATTTAGGTGGCCTGGGTTTCTCAGCTATTGCAGTAGTTGAAGGCTTTTGTGGGGGTGATTGCTGTCTGGGTAGCTCTTGTTGTTGCTCGGGTTCATGGGGGGAGGCTTCTTATAGCGAGTGAGCTTAACATCTAGCTTCACAGCTTTCTTTATTTTTTTTTCTTTATTAATTTAATTTCTATGCCGCCCTATTCTGGAGAACTCAGGGCGGCTCACAACATGATAGAAGTTACATTATATACATAAATATAAAAACCCTTAATTAAAAAAGAAACCAATCATTCCACAAACATACACTGGCTAGGGGCAAGTTGTTAGCTGCCCCAGGCCTGCCGGCAAAAGTGTGTTTTAAGCAATTTACGAAAGGCGGAGAGGGTGGGGGCGACACGGATCTCCGGGGGAAGTTGGTTCCAGAGGGCCGGAGCCGCAACAGAGAAGGCTCTTCCCCTAGGCCCCGCCAGGCGACACTGTCTGGCTGACGGGACCTGGAGAAGGCCCACTCTGTGGGCCCTAACCGGCCGCTGGGATTCATGAGGCAGCAGACGGTCCCGTAAATAACCTGGTCCGATGCCATGTAGGGCTTTATAGGTCATAACCAACAGTTTGAATTGGGTTCGGAGACCAATTGGCAGCCAATGCAGCTCGCGGAGTGATGCCGAAATGTGGGCATTTCTAGGCAAGCCCAACACTGCTCGCGCGGCTGCATTCTGCATTACCTGAAGTCTCCGAACATTTTTCAATGGTAGCCCCATGTAGAGAGCATTGCAATAGTCAAACCTCGAGGTGATAAGGGCATGAGTGACTATGAGAAGAGACTCCCGGTCCAAATAGGGCCGCAACTGGTGCACCAGGTGAACCTGGGCAAATGTCCTCCTCGCCACAGCCGAAAGATGATGTTTCAGATTTAGCTGTGGATCGAGGAGGACGCCCAAGTTGCGGACCTTCTCCGAGGGGGTCAAAAGCTCCCCCCCCAGGCTAATGGACGGATAGATTGAAATATCTTTGGGAGGCAGAACCCATAGCCACTCCATCTTGTCGGGGTTGAGTTTGAGCTTGTTAGCACCCATCCAAACCCTAACAGCCTCCAGACATCGGCACATCACTTCCGCTGCTTCACTGAAATGACACGGGGTGGAGATGTAAAGCTGGGTATCATCAGCATACTGATGATATCTCACCCCGTGTTGTCGGATGATCTCACACAGCGGTTTCATGTAGATATTAAACAGCAGAGGGGAGAGGACCGATCCCTGAGGGACCCCACAAGGGAGGAACCTAGGGGTCGACCTCTGACCCCCTGCCAACACCGACTGCGACCGACCAGTGAGGTAGGAGGTGAACCACCGCAAAACAGTGCCCCCAACCCCCAACCCCTCCAGTCGGTGCAGAAGGATACCATGGTCAATGGTATCGAAAGCCGCTGAGAGGTCAAGTAGCACCAGGATAGTGGATAATCCCTTATACCGGGCCTGCCAGAGATCATCCATCAGCGCGACCAAAGCAGTTTCCGTGGAGTAGCCGAGCCTGAATCCTGACTGTTGAGGGCCCAGATAATCGGCCTCATCCAAGGACCGTTGGAGCTGGAGTGACACCACCTTCTCAACAACCTTCCCTATAAAGGGAAGATTGGAGACAGGACGGTAGTTGTTTAAAACAGCTGGGTCCAGGGAAGGCTTCTTGAGGAGGAGGCGCACAATTGCCTCCTTGCAGGGAGCCGGAAAGGACCCCTCCCTCAAAGAAGCGTTGACAATCTCCTGAACCCAGCCCCGCGTCACCTCCCTGCTGGCAGAAACCAGCCAGGAGGGGCACGGGTCCAATAAACTGGTGGTGGAGCTCACAGCTCCAATGGCCTTGTCGACTTCATCAGGTGCTACCGGGTCAAACTCCTCCCACACAACGGGATCAAGACGAGTCCCTGTCATCTCGACTGAATCATTATCAGCCGATACTGCATTCCAATTGGAGTCAAGGTCCATCCGAATCTGGGCGATTTTATCTGCGAAAAACTTATTAAAGTCCTCAGCACTACCCTGCAAGGGTGCATCAACCCCCCCTGATTAAGGAGGGAGCGAGTTACCCTGAACAGGGCGGCTGGGCGGGATTCCGCAGATGCAATCAAAGCAGAATGATACGCGCATCTTGCCGCCTTGAGCGCCACCTGATAAGTCTTGATATAAGATCTTACAAGTGTTCGGTCAGATACGGATTTACTTTACCTCTATCGCTTCTCTAGGCATCTCTTCTGGCGCTTCATCCCCCTGAGTTCCTCAGTGAACCAATGAGATTTCCTGGGTCTGCTACCACAGAGAGGTCGCAGCGGCGCAATCCGGTCAAGAGCCCCCTTCGCAGCCATATTCCAGGCCGTAACCAGGGACTCTGCCGAACTGTGAATGAGAGAATCCGGTATTTCCCCAAGCGTCCTCTGAAAACTCTCTGGATCCATCAGACGTCTGGGGCGGAACCACCTAATCGGTTCCGCCTCCCTGCAGGGGAGGAGTGGAGCCTTAAAAACAAGCCATAGCTGGTACCAGTCCTCTATCCGATCAGGTACTTCTCAATAGATACAGGCCTGAGAGAGGTGATTGTCCAATCCCTCGATGAAGTAATGGATGAGGGACTGCTAAGGCCACCCCTCTATTTGACCTGCTATCCTGCAGAACTCTCGCACGTATTCCTGGGCAGGTCTCCCGGCTTGTTTTATTTTGTGAATTTGTCCTGCTGCTTTGAGGCCAATAGATGGGTCCTCAAATCGTTCTCTCAGACATAAGAGAAAGAAGTGGGGATCTTCCAATTCAGGGGCTTGCTCGCTATATAGATTGTTCAGCCATTCAGATGCTTCTCCCTCTAGGTTGGATGCAATGACATCAACCATGGCCCCTGGTTCCGGGTAAAGATAGGGCCAGCGATTCAAGTGAGAATGCACTTGGTTGGTGAAAAAAATCAGCTTCTCCGGGTCCCCATCGAAGATTGCTTTGAAGGGTGGTGCCAATACAGGCTGCTGCGGGCCCCTCCCTGGTTGCTGGTCTAGTCTCCGCGCTTGTGGTACTCCCAGTTGCTGTTGGCCCCATCCGACCTGCTGATCCAACTGTTCTTGGGCTCTCTGCTGCTGGCCAGTGGGGGCTGGTGGTGCCCCCTGCTGCTGCAGGCTTCTCGGTGGTGGCTGTGCCAGAGGGGGTTGTAGTGGTCTCCTCTGCTTTAGGACTGAGGGGGTGGTGATGCCCTCTGCTGCTGTAGCCCCTCAATGGCTGCTGGACATGTTGGGCCTCCTTATCTGCAAGCTCACCGGCTGCAGCTGCCCTGGCTTTGGCACCGCCCCAAGCTGCTGCAAGGCCTCTATTAGTTGATGTAGGCTTAGAGATGGCTGACCACTCATCTGTGGGGTTTGCTCAATTTCACCTTGCTGTGGCTGTTCTCCCACCAGCTGCTGATCTCCTGGCTCCTGTATCACCCCAAGGCATTGCAAAGCCTCCATTAGCTGTGGTAAATTCAGAGGACATGGATCATCCACTTGCTGGAGAATCCAATCTCCCAATTGTTGCAGAGGACTCAGACTGGGATTCCTCCTCTCTTCAGGGCTGGAGTCCCTGGCTGGAACATCTGCAATGGAAGGGCTGTAGGCTTCCCTCTGTAAGAATCTACTTCTGGTTTTCATCTCTGAACTTTGAAATCTTCCCAATGACTCACCATCAACTCTGCTATCGGTCCATTCTGCTTTTGAAGATTTTGCTCTCAGCTGGGAAATCTGCCAGACTCCTCTCTCCCGCAGCTTGCCAGCTGTTGATTACCCCCACACTGGGATAAAGTTACAGCCAGGGAACTAGCACCTGGCAATCTTTCTTTCTCCATAATGAGATCTTCCCCAAATCTTTACCAGATCCTCTCAAGCATAGAGGCAGTGGATGGAGTACAGGACCCCAGGTCGTTTGAAAGGAAATTTGGATTCTGGCATGATGGCAAGGTTCCGACTAATGAAACACTTCAAAGAACTTTCAGGCATGTTTATCCTAAAGCCTTTATTACAGTATTACAAATTGACGGCACATCATGGACGTTTTATGCCAGAATCTGACTTCCTCTTGCTGGCATCTAACTTTGCTTGCTAAACCCCTCTCTTATCTTGCAGTCACAAGTCACATTATCCAATTATCTTTGTCATAATACCTATTAGTTGCAAATCATGGAAATACATGGAAACATTTTGTAAAAATTATTCCAACATTTTAGTATTTCATAATTTTTCATCTTCCTACTTCCATCAGAGACAGAAATGTTAATTATTCATTTAGAAATGATGCCAAATTATAAGAACTTTAAAATTACTTCTTCAATGGGAATATTTAATCTTTTGGCAGTGTAGTCACCAAATTCTACCAACATGTCCTTGCCTTGGCCTTTGCTGTGAAGGACGTCAATGAAGACTTCCAGATCTTACCTAATGTCACTCTCGGATTCCACATCTATGACAGTTACTACAACCCAAGGATGACCTATCGCACCACTCTGGACCTGCTTTTTAAATCTAAGGGATTTTTTCCTAACTACAAATGTGATAACCAGAAGAATCTCATGGCCATCATTGGAGGATTAGATGCCTCTACTTCTTGCTATATGGCAGAAAGTATAAATCTCTTCAAGATTCCACAGGTAATTTGGGGGAGAGCAGTAAGAGAGAAACTTCTGTTCTTTTGTAATGAAAATTAACAGAATAAGAAAATAAGAGAATAATGAATAACAGAGTTGGAAGGGTACATAGAGGCTCTTCTAGTCCAACCCAGTACAAAAACAGGAGACCTTTGGAGTTAGAACCCATTAGAGTTCATTCAGTTTCCATATAGTTTTCCTTCGTTCTTATGAATAATGGCTCTCCTTTATTTCTTTAGTTGACCTATGGCTCCTTTGCCCAAGAAGAGTTTCAGGCTACTAAGTTATCTTCACTTTACTGCATGGTCCCCAAAGAGGAACATCAATACAGTGGTGTTATACAACTTCTGCTCCATTTTGAATGGAGGTGGATTGGAGTCTTTACTTTTGATAATAATAAGGGAGAACATTTCTTGCAGAAACTGCATCCTTTGCTTTCTCAAAATGGGATCTGCTTGTCTTTCACACAAAGAGTTCCACAACGAGCCCAGTTTGAAGTAATTTCAGAATTACTTGATGTGTTCTCAACTATTTCTAATCAACTGATAGATCAAAAGGCCAATGTTCTTCTTGTCTATGGTGAATCATTCACAATTCTATGGCTCAGATGTGTTGTGTTTGTATGTGATTATGAAAATAAAAAGAGTGAATCATTTAGAAAGGTTTGGATCCTGATGTATCCAATTGATTTCATACTGATAGGATATCAAAGGGCTTGGGATGTCCAGTTGTTCCATGGGTCTCTTTCCTTTACAGTGCATTTAAGAGAAATTCAAGGTTTCAGAGAATTTATTCAAGTCAACAAACCTTCAACCCACAAAGATGGATTTCTTCAAGAAATTTGGGAGCAATTGTTCGACTGTTCACTTTCAAATGAAGAATTACTCTCAATGCCCAATGAGACTTGCAGTGGAGAAGAGAATTTGGAGACTCTGCCTTCTCCTCTGTTTGAGAGGCAGATGACTGCTCAAAGTTACAGTATCTACAATGCTGTTTATGCAGTGGCACATTCGTTGCAGGAGGCAGTGAGATCAAACTCCGAACACAGAAGAATTAAAGACTTTGAATTTTCAAATCTGCAGCCTTGGCAGGTAATGTCTCCTTGCAACACCTATCTTTTGTTTCAATGAATAATTCTTCTCCTCCATACTCTAATATGGAATTTTTCCCATAGATCAATGCATTTACTGAAAACCAAAGTTATTAATATAACAGCTGATTATAAGTTATAGAACAAAGGAAGTTGAAAAAAACTATGTCTTTGCAAATTTAAATCTATTCAATGGGACTTTTTCTCTTATTTTTGATTCCATAATCATTTTATTTCTATCTAGATTTGTGCTACTTTATAGATTTATTCATCCTGGTTCTAAAAACAATTAAGTGACAGTGCATCTGAAGGCTGCAGGCTGTTCTAAAATTTAAAAATTTCACTTCATTAGATTTTTGTAATTTAGTAAAGTTTTAATTGTTAGACAGGGGAATTAGTTTTATAACAGTCGTTCTTTGCTGATATAGCCAAATTATTTTTGTGAAGATATGTTGATGTTGAGACTCATGGTAAACCATCAAGAGAGTTGCAGGGTTTGTTGCTTTAAAGTTTGTGTCATTGTTAATTAGAAAAATAAATATGCTCTGCATATTTCAATTATTGATTTTTTTCTAAGTTGACATTTTCTTCTTCTTGGAATAAAGAGCAATAAAGAAAAACAAAAAAAAAACAAAAACAAATGCACAGGTGCAATATATGTGCTACCCCGCATAATAGTAGTAGTTGTGAGAATGATCTTGGGGTCCTAGTGCACAATCAGGTATCTATGAGTCAGCAGGTGCTGCAGCCAAAAAAAATCAACACAGTGGTAGGCTGCATTAACAGAAGGATAGAATGAAGATCACGTGATCTTGATTTATAAAGACTTGGTACGGCCATATTTGGAATACTGCATACAGTTTTGGTCACCACAATGTAAAAAATATGTTGAGACTCTAGAAAGAGTACAAAGAAGAGCAACAAAGAGGGTCAGGGGACTGGAGGCTAAAACATATAAGGAACGGTTGCTGGAATTGGGTATGTCTAGTTTAACAAAGAGAAGGACGAGGGAGGACATGATAGCAGTGTTCCAATATCTCAGATATTGCCACAAAGAAGAGGGAATCAAGCTATTCTCCAAAGCACCTAAAGGCAGGACAAGAAGCAACTTGTGGACACTAATCAAAAAGAGAAGAAACCTAGAAGTAAGAAGAAATTTCCTGACAGTTAGAACAATTAATCAATGGAACAAAATAGATAAGGTAACCTTTATTCTCATTTTTTTACTGGGGGCACAATGGCACACATCAAAAATGAAATTTAGTTGTCCTCTCTCAAAGTGAAACACATACATGACACTGACCTAAACATACAATGTACAACATAAGTAGAGAACCACACCTCTGCATATACATAACAAATAAATATTAAATATTGTCCATTTGAATATATAATGGAAGGAGGAATCTTGAGAGTTGCCTCCAGAAGTTGTAAATGTTCCAACACTGGAAGTTTTTAAGAAGAGAATGGACAACCATTTGTCTGTAATGGTATAGTGTTTCCTGCTTGAGCCAGAGGGTTGGACTAGAATCACTAGATGACCTCTAAAGTCCCTTTCAACTCTGTTATTCTATTCTATTCTATTCTATTCTATTCTATTCTATTCTATTCTATTCTATTCTATTCTATTCTATTCTATTCTATTCTATTCTATTCTATTCTATTCTTCTATATTTTAAGCTGGAAAAGTTCTTTGGTATCCCAGAAATTAGGAATAAAAGAAAGGAAATCTTTTTCATGCTTTTATCCCTGCTACAATTTTTCTTTTTGAGCCCTTTTTCTCATCATCCTTTCCACACTTCTTCAAGGCATTTCTTTCAACAACTCAGTTGAAGAAACAGCTTTATTTAAGGGTAAAAGAGAAAATACAGGTGGCCTTGATA
Organism: Bothrops alternatus; assembly: GCA_034064705.1. Taxonomy (NCBI): domain Eukaryota; kingdom Metazoa; phylum Chordata; class Lepidosauria; order Squamata; family Viperidae; genus Bothrops; species Bothrops alternatus. The sequence continues at coordinate 3,646,148 of JARGCV010000074.1, forward strand.
TCAAACCTTGACCACTTTCACAAATGGATCTTATCAGAGAGTAAACTTTGAAAATTACAGTCTAGCATTCCAAAAGGAAAAGAACTGACCACTGAGGAGAACACAATCCTTTGGCACACTGGTTTTAATGGAGTATGAAGTCATCCTGTTGTACAAAGGATCAAATTTCCTCTCTAAAATTACCTCATGAACTTGTACTACTCTCAGAAAAAAATTGGCTCTGCTATCATCTTGTTGATATATAGTTCAACAATAACTTTCTGTTATGGAAAATCTGCTGAATTTTCCCTTAAAAATCTTCCATAATGTTCATATTCATACTTGCAAGAATTATTTGGAATTCTTGTCTGTGTGATTTAAAATCTATGTACATATAGCCTTTTCTCCAATATAAGTCTACTTAGCTCATGAATATTTCAGGGTTGAGAACTTGAATGTACTGTTTTCTCCTCTCTCTGTCTGTCTCCATCTCTCTCCATGTCTGTCTCTCTCTGTCTCTGTCTCTGTCTCTGTCTCTGTCTCTGTCTCTGTCTCTGTCTCTGTCTCTGTCTCTGTCTCTGTCTCTGTCTCTGTCTCTGTCTCCGTCTCCGTCTCCGTCTCCGTCTCCGTCTCCGTCTCCGTCTCCGTCTCCGTCTCCGTCTCCGTCTCCGTCTCCGTCTCCGTCTCCGTCTCCGTCTCTGTCTCTGTCTCTGTCTCTGTCTCTGTCCAACAACATCTGTTGAATCAATGGGGGAATCAGGCCCTATAGGTAGTCTTACAGTTTTCATTCCTTTCTCCCACCAGATAAATGGCTTCCATTTGTCTAAACATGCTAGCCCTAGGACCACCATCTCAGTCATTTTTGGAGCAACCAGGAAACAAATAAACTCCCAGTGTGCACCTATTTCTAGGCGTAAGGGCTCCATTACTTGTGTGACCAGAGTTCCTCCCATGAGGGAGCCATCGGCTTGCTCAAACCTTTGGAGAGCAATTTTGCTCGTATGCCCATTTTTATGGCAAACGCCAGACTAATAATGCAATGAGTGCATCCTGAATCAATTAGTACATTCAAGTCCATTTGTGCCCCAGACTTAGGGATTATAAGTTTGGCGGCCAGTGAAAAAGGTGGAATTTGTCAACTCACCATCGGCTCATTCTCTCCTTCATCATCGCTGTCAAAGGAGGGTAGAGCAGGGACAGGTCTACCTGGAGTCCCGGCATCCTCCTGTGGGAGGGATGTAATCTGGGTGACCGGATCTTGCGTGAGTCAATTGGACTTTTCTCTTGTTAGCCTCTGAGCAGGTTTCTTTCGCATTGCGGGTTCGGGTCTGCTCTTCAGTTGGTGGTAGGGGACTGGACAGGTGGCCGCTCGGTGTCCTGTTTATCCACACCGGAAACACTTGAAGGAAGGGCATTTAGGTGGCCTGGGTTTCTCAGCTATTGCAGTAGTTGAAGGCTTTTGTGGGGGTGATTGCTGTCTGGGTAGCTCTTGTTGTTGCTCGGGTTCATGGGGGGAGGCTTCTTATAGCGAGTGAGCTTAACATCTAGCTTCACAGCTTTCTTTATTTTTTTTTCTTTATTAATTTAATTTCTATGCTGCCCTATTCTGGAGAACTCAGGGCGGCTCACAACATGATAGAAATTACATTATATACATAAATATAAAAACCCTTAATTAAAAAAGAAACCAATCATTCCACAAACATACACTGGCTAGGGGCAAGTTGTTAGCTGCCCCAGGCCTGCCGGCAAAAGTGTGTTTTAAGCAATTTATGAAAGGCGGAGAGGGTGGGGGCGACACGGATCTCCGGGGGAAGTTGGTTCCAGAGGGCCGGAGCCGCAACAGAGAAGGCTCTTCCCCTAGGCCCCGCCAGGCGACACTGTCTGGCTGACGGGACCTGGAGAAGGCCCACTCTGTGGGCCCTAACCGGCCGCTGGGATTCATGAGGCAGCAGACGGTCCCGTAAATAACCTGGTCCGATGCCATGTAGGGCTTTATAGGTCATAACCAACAGTTTGAATTGGGTTCGGAGACCAATTGGCAGCCAATGCAGCTCGCGGAGTGATGCCGAAATGTGGGCATTTCTAGGCAAGCCCAACACTGCTCGCGCGGCTGCATTCTGCATTACCTGAAGTCTCCGAACATTTTTCAATGGTAGCCCCATGTAGAGAGCATTGCAATAGTCAAACCTCGAGGTGATAAGGGCATGAGTGACTATGAGAAGAGACTCCCGGTCCAAATAGGGCCGCAACTGGTGCACCAGGTGAACCTGGGCAAATGTCCTCCTCGCCACAGCCGAAAGATGATGTTTCAGATTTAGCTGTGGATCGAGGAGGACGCCCAAGTTGCGGACCTTCTCCGAGGGGGTCAAAAGCTCCCCCCCCAGGCTAATGGACGGATAGATTGAAATATCTTTGGGAGGCAGAACCCATAGCCACTCCATCTTGTCGGGGTTGAGTTTGAGCTTGTTAGCACCCATCCAAACCCTAACAGCCTCCAGACATCGGCACATCACTTCCGCTGCTTCACTGAAATGACACGGGGTGGAGATGTAAAGCTGGGTATCATCAGCATACTGATGATATCTCACCCCGTGTTGTCGGATGATCTCACCCAGCAGTTTCATGTAGATATTAAACAGCAGAGGGGAGAGGACCGATCCCTGAGGGACCCCACAAGGGAGGAACCTAGGGGTCGACCTCTGACCCCCTGCCAACACCGACTGCGACCGACCAGTGAGGTAGGAGGTGAACCACCGCAAAACAGTGCCCCCAACCCCCAACCCCTCCAGTCTGTGCAGAAGGATACCATGGTCAATGGTATCGAAAGCCGCTGAGAGGTCAAGTAGCACCAGGATAGTGGATAATCCCTTATACCGGGCCTGCCAGAGATCATCCATCAGCGCGACCAAAGCAGTTTCCATGGAGTAGCCGAGCCTGAATCCTGACTGTTGAGGGCCCAGATAATCGGCCTCATCCAAGGACCGTTGGAGCTGGAGTGACACCACCTTCTCAACAACCTTCCCTATAAAGGGAAGATTGGAGACAGGACGGTAGTTGTTTAAAACAGCTGGGTCCAGGGAAGGCTTCTTGAGGAGGGGGCGCACAATTGCCTCCTTGCAGGGAGCCAGAAAGGACCCCTCCCTCAAAGAAGCATTGACAATCTCCTGAACCCAGCCCCGCATCACCTCCCTTCTGGCAGAAACCAGCCAGGAGGGGCACGGGTCCAATAAACAGGTGGTGGAGCTCACAGCTCCAATGGCCTTGTCGACTTCATCAGGTGCTACCGGGTCAAACTCCTCCCACACAACGGGATCAAGACGAGTCCCTGTCATCTCGACTGAATCATTATCAGTCGATACTGCATTCCAATTGGAGTCAAGGTCCATCCGAATCTGGGCGATTTTATCCGCGAAAAACTTATTAAAGTCCTCAGCACTACCCTGCAAGGGTGCATCAACCCCCCCCTGATTAAGGAGGGAGCGAGTTACCCTGAACAGGGCGGCTGGGCGGGATTCCGCAGATGCAATCAAAGCAGAATGATACGCGCATCTTGCCGCCTTGAGCGCCACCTGATAAGTCTTGATATAAGATCTTACAAGTGTTCGGTCAGATACGGATTTACTTTTCCTCTATCGCTTCTCTAGGCATCTCTTCTGGCGCTTCATCCTCCTGAGTTCCTCAGTGAACCAATGAGATTTCCTGGGTCTGCTACCACAGAGAGGTCGCAGCGGCGCAATCCAGTCAAGAGCCCCCTTCGCAGCCATATTCCAGGCCGTAACCAGGGACTCTGCCGAACTGTGAATGAGAGAATCCGGTATTTCCCCAAGCGTCCTCTGAAAACTCTCTGGATCCATCAGACGTCTGGGGCGGAACCACCTAATCGGTTCCGCCTCCCTGCAGGGGAGGAGTGGAGCCTTAAAAACAAGCCATAGCTGGTACCAGTCCTCTATCCAATCAGGTACTTCTCAATAGATACAGGCCTGAGAGAGGTGATTGTCTAATCCCTCGATGAAGTAATGCATGAGGGACTGCTAAGGCCACCCCTCTATTTGACCTGCTATCCTGCAGAACTCTCGCACGTATTCCTGGGCAGGTCTCCCGGCTTGTTTTATTTTGTGAATTTGTCCTGCTGCTTTGAGGCCAATAGATGGGTCCTCAAATCGTTCTCTCAGACGTAAGAGAAAGAAGTGGGGATCTTCCAATTCAGGGGCTTGCTCGCTATATAGATTGTTCAGCCATTCAGATGCTTCTCCCTCTAGGTTGGATGCAATGACATCAACCATGGCCCCTGGTTCCGGGTAAAGATAGGGCCAGCGATTCAAGTGAGAATGCACTTGGTTGGTGAAAAAAATCAGCTTCTCCAGGACCCCATCGAAGATTGCTTTGAAGGGTGGTGCCAATACAGGCTGCTGCGGGCCCCTCCCTGGTTGCTGGTCTAGTCTCTGCGCTTGTGGTACTCCCAGTTGCTGTTGGCCCCATCCGACCTGCTGATCCAACTGTTCTTTGGCTCTCTGCTGCTGGCCAGTGGGGGCTGGTGGTGCCCCCTGCTGCTGCAGGCTTCTCGGTGGTGGCTGTGCCAGAGGGGGTTGTAGTGTTCTCCTCTGCTGTAGGACTGAGGGTGATGCCCTCTGCTGGCTGGTAGGCCCCTCAATGGCTGCTGGACATGTCGGGCCTCCCTTATCTGCAAGCTCACTGGCTGCAGCTGCCCTGGCTTTGGCACCGCCCCAAGCTGCTGCAAGGCCTCTATTAGTTGATGTAGGCTTAGAGATGGCTGACCACTCATCTGTGGGGTTTGCTCAATTTCACCTTGCTGTGGCTGTTCTCCCACCAGCTGCTGATCTCCTGGCTCCTGTATCACCCCAAGGCATTGCAAAGCCTCCATTAGCTGTGGTAAATTCAGAGGACATGGATCAGCCACTTGCTGGAGAATCCAATCTCCCCATTGTTGCAGAGGACTCAGACTGGGATTCCTCCTCTCTTCAGGGCTGGAGTCCCTGGCTGGAACATCTGCAATGGAAGGGCTGTAGGCTTCCCTCTGTAAGAATCTACTTCTGGTTTTCATCTCTGAACTTTGAAATCTTCCCAATGACTCACCATCAACTCTGCTATCGGTCCATTCTGCTTTTGAAGATTTTGCTCTCAGCTGGGAAATCTGCCAGACTCCTCTCTCCCTCAGCTTGCCAGCTGTTGATTACCCCCACACTGGGATAAAGTTACAGCCAGGGAACTAGACCTGGCAATCTTTCTTTCTCCATAATGAGATCTTCCCCAAATCTTTACCAGATCCTCTCAAGCATAGAGGCAGTGGATGGAGTTCAGGACCCCAGGTCGTTTGAAAGGAAATTTGGATTCTGGCATGATGGCAAGGTTCCGACTAATGAAACACTTCAAAGAACTTTCAGGCATGTTTATCCTAAAGCCTTTATTACAGTATTACAAATTGACGGCACATCATGGACGTTTTATGCCAGAATCTGACTTCCTCTTGCTGGCATCTAACTTTGCTTGCTAAACCCCTCTCTTATCTTGCAGTCACAAGTCACATTATCCAATTAGTGTGAAGGTCAGAGGTTTATTTCCTCTTTCTTTCCTGGGCTTTTTACCCCCCCCCCACTCTAAGCTATGTATTAACCCAATAAATACCAGACAGTTTTGCATATTCTAAAAGCAAGAATATAGAATATTTGCAGCATTGGCAGTCTTATTGGTAGTGCAATTGCTGTATTCTCTATGTTATTCTTCTAACAACTCTTGGTAGATTAACCGTTTTTCTTTATCTGCTATTTCTTACTTATAAAATGGTTCTTGGGCTGTGACCCATAAGGGCATTTTCAGGTACAGCAAAATAAATTTTAAATGAGGCAAACCCAATCCTTCTCATCCGTTTGTATTTTTGAGGGTTTTATATATTACCCTTAACTTGCATTTAATTCTGCATTGTTTAAATTGATCAATTATCCACTTAATAAAATTCTCACCAAAATCCATTTTCACAAACATCTTCCCTGTATTTTCAAAACAGGTTAAACTTCTGTTACTTATTAGGGCATCCAAAAGATGTTAATCAGATATACAAAGAATAATTGCCAGGTTGCCAATATTCCAAAGGTAATAATGACACTTATGAATTACTGAAATCACTCTATTATTTCAGCAGGTGAAAATATCAAACGTTCTGTGCAGAAGGGAATAGAAATTGAGAAACAACTCATATAAATATTACTAGAGCCACGTGGGGGTAGCAAATGGTAACGCTGACTTTATGAGATTCATTTCCACAAGATATTTCCCTCCTGTATTATCTTCCAGAACTTATCCTTGAACGATAGATCCAGACATCCAAAACAAAAGAATAAAGATGCTATTCCTTCTGATTTTCTTGAGGCACAAAGTAGTTACTCTGAAATGCCCTGCAAGTGAAGCTTTCCCTGTTCCACATGAGTGGTTCCAGCCTGGGGATCTCGTCATTGGTGGGATGGTGTCTCAAATTTTTTACAACTTTTATGAAATTGAATTTAAGGACCATCCTTCTCTAAAGCCTTATGACATACCACTGTAAGGATTTTTTTTTTTGCATACATTTTCTACTTTTAGCCATATTGACAGTAATTGTTTATATGAATAAAAATAATTTGAGCATAAATGTCAGTTTTGCATGTCATCAAAGCTTGTTTTGTCTTTTGAACGTATCTGTTGTTGGAGAAGAAATCATTTTCTTCTCATTAAGTTGAGTTCTTTCTCATAAAGTATATGATTCTCCTTTTTCCATTCATAAAAGATATGTTCTTCAAAAGAAGTAAGCCTCCTTATAAGTCAGGTAATTTATTACTCTGCATTTCGCTCTATACAAAACTTACACACAAGAAATCAATGGTATTTGCTTATTCTGTTTATATTTTGTGCTATATTAATAGAATGTAACTTGAAAAGGCAACTATCTTTGTCATAATACCTATTAGTTGCAAATCATGGAAATACATGGAAACATTTTGTAAAAATTATTCCAACATTTTAGTATTTCATAATTCTCATCTTCCTACTTCCATCAGAGACAGAAATGTTAATTATTCATTTAGAAATGATGCCAAATTATAAGAACTTTAAAATTACTTCTTCAATGGGAATATTTAATCTTTTGGCAGTGTAGTCACCAAATTCTACCAACATGTCCTTGCCTTGGCCTTTGCTGTGAAGGACGTCAATGAAGACTTCCAGATCTTACCTAATGTCACTCTCGGATTCCACATCTATGACAGTTACTACAACCCAAGGATGACCTATCGCACCACTCTGGACCTGCTTTTTAAATCTAAGGGATTTTTTCCTAACTACAAATGTGATAACCAGAAGAATCTCATGGCCATCATTGGAGGATTAGATGCCTCTACTTCTTGCTATATGGCAGAAAGTATAAATCTCTTCAAGATTCCACAGGTAATTTGGGGGAGAGCAGTAAGAGAGAAACTTCTGTTCTTTTGTAATGAAAATTAACAGAATAAGAAAATAAGAGAATAATGAATAACAGAGTTGGAAGGGTACATAGAGGCTCTTCTAGTCCAACCCAGTACAAAAACAGGAGACCTTTGGAGTTAGAACCCATTAGAGTTCATTCAGTTTCCATATAGTTTTCCTTCGTTCTTATGAATAATGGCTCTCCTTTATTTCTTTAGTTGACCTATGGCTCCTTTGCCCAAGAAGAGTTTCAGGCTACTAAGTTATCTTCACTTTACTGCATGGTCCCCAAAGAGGAACATCAATACAGTGGTGTTATACAACTTCTGCTCCATTTTGAATGGAGGTGGATTGGAGTCTTTACTTTTGATAATAATAAGGGAGAACATTTCTTGCAGAAACTGCATCCTTTGCTTTCTCAAAATGGGATCTGCTTGTCTTTCACACAAAGAGTTCCACAACGAGCCCAGTTTGAAGTAATTTCAGAATTACTTGATGTGTTCTCAACTATTTCTAATCAACTGATAGATCAAAAGGCCAATGTTCTTCTTGTCTATGGTGAATCATTCACAATTCTGTGGCTCAGATGTGTTGTGTTTGTATGTGATTATGAAAATAAAAAGAGTGAATCATTTAGAAAGGTTTGGATCCTGATGTATCCAATTGATTTCATACTGATAGGATATCAAAGGGCTTGGGATGTCCAGTTGTTCCATGGGTCTCTTTCCTTTACAGTGCATTTAAGAGAAATTCAAGGCTTCAGAGAATTTATTCAAGTCAACAAACCTTCAACCCACAAAGATGGATTTATTCAAGAAATTTGGGAGCAATTGTTCGACTGTTCACTTTCAAATGAAGAATTACTCTCAATGTCCAGTAAAACTTGCAGTGGAGAAGAGAATTTAGAGACTCTGCCTTCTCCTCTGTTTGAGTGGCAGATGACTGCTCAAAGTTACAGTATCTACAATGCTGTTTATGCAGTGGCACATTCGTTGCAGGAGGCAGTGAGATCAAACTCCGAACACAGAAGAATTAAAAACTTTGAATTTTCAAATCTGCAGCCTTGGCAGGTATTGTCTCCTTGCAACACCTATCTTTTGTTTCAATGAATAATTCTTCTCCTCCATACTCTAATATGGAATTTTCCCACAGATCAATGCATTTATTGAAAACCAAAGTTATTAATATAGCAGCTGATTATAAGTTATAGAACAAAGGAAGATGAAAAAAATGTCTTTGCAAATTTAAATCTATTCAATGGGACTTTTTTGTTATTTTTGATTCCATAATCATTTTATTTAAATCTAGATTTGTGCTGCCTTACAGATTTATTCATCCTGGTTTTAAAAACAATTAAGTGACAGTGCATCTGAAGGCTGCAGGCTGTTCTAAAATGTAAAATTTTCACTTCACTAGATTTTTGTAGTTTAGTAAAGTTTTAGTTGTTAGACAGGGGAATTAGTTTTATAACAGTCGTTCTTTGCTGATATAGCCAAATTATTTTTGTGAAGATATGTTGATTTTGAGACTCATGGTAAACCATCAAAAGAGTTGCAGGGTTTGTTGCTTTAAAGTTTGTGTCATTGTTAATTAGTAAAATAAATATGCTCTGCATATTTCAATTACTGATTTTTTTCTAAGTTGACATTTTCTACTTGGAATAAAGAGCAATAAAGAAAAACAAAAAAACCTAATACACAGGTGCAATATATGTGCTACCCCGCATAATAGTAGTAATTGTGAGAGTGATCTTGGGGTCCTAGTGCACAATCAGGTAACTATGAGTCAGCAGGTGCTGCACTCAAAAAAATCAACACAGTGGTAGGCTGCATTAACAGAGGGATAGAATGAAGATCACATGATCTTGATTTATAAAGACTTGGTAAGGCCATATTTGGAATACTGCATCCAGTTTTGGTCACCACAATGTAAAAAAGATGTTGAGAATTTAGAAAGAGTACAGAGAAGAGCAACAAAGAGGGTCAGGGGACTGGAGGCTAAACCATATAAGGAACGGTTGCTGGAATTGGGTATGTCTAGTTTAACAAAGAGAAGGACGAGGGAGGACATGATAACAGTGTTCCAATATCTCAGATATTGCCACAAAGAAGAGGGAGTCAAGCTATTCTCCAAAGCACCTGAAGGCAGGACAAGAAGCAATGGGTGGACACTAATCAAAGAGAGAAGCAACCTAGAAGTAAGCAGAAATTTCCTGACAGTTAGAACAATTAATCAATGGAATAAGATAGATAAGGTAACCTTTATTGTCATTTTTTTACTAGGGGCACAATGGCACACATCAAAAATGAAATTTAGTTGTCCTCTCTCAAAGTGAAACACATACATGACACTGACCTAAACATACAATGTACAACATAAGTAGAGAACCACACCTCTGCATATACATAACAAATAAATATTAAATATTGTCCATTTGAATATATAATGGAAGGAGGAATCTTGAGAGTTGCCTCCAGATGTTGTAAATGTTCCAACACTGGAAGTTTTAAAGCAGAGAATGGACAACCATTTGTCAGAAATGATATAGGGTTTCCTGCTTGAGCCAGAGGGTTGGACTAGAATCACTAGATGACCTCTAAAGTCCCTTTCAACTCTGTTATTCTATTCTATTCTATTCTATTCTATTCTATTCTATTCTATTCTATTCTATTCTATTCTATTCTATTCTATTCTATTCTATTCTATTCTATTCTATTCTATTCTATTCTATTCTATTCTATTCTATTTTAAGATGGAAAAGTTCTTTGGTATCCCAGAAATTAGGAATTAAAGAAAGGAAATCTTTTTCATGCTTTTATCCCTGCTACAATTTTTCTTTTTGAGCCCTTTTTCTTATCATCCTTTCAACACTTCTTTAAGGCATTTCTTTCAACAACTCAGTTGAAGAAACAGCTTTATTTAAGGGTAAAAGATAAAATACAGGTGGCCTTGATATCAAACCTTGATCACTTTTCCAAACAGATCTTATCAGAGAGTTAACTTTGAAAATTACACTCTAGCATTCCAAAAGGAAAAGAACTGACCACTGAGGAGAACACAATCCTTTGGCACACTGGTTTTAATGGAGTATGAAGTCATCCTGTTGTACAAAGGATCAAATTCCCTCTCTAAAATTACTTCATGAACTTGTACTACTCTCAGAAACAAAATTAGCTCTGCTATCATCTTGTTGATATATAGTTCAACAATAAATTTCTGTTAAGAAAATCTGATGAATTTTCCCTTAAAAATCTTCCATAATGTTCATATTCATACTTGCAAGAATTATTTGGAATTCTTGTCTGTGTGATTTAAAATCTATGTACATATAGCCTTTTCTCCAATATAAGTCTACTTACCTCATGAATATTTCAGGGTTGAGAACCTGAATGTACTGTTTTCTCCTCTCTCTATCTGTCTCCGTTTCTCTCCATCTCTGTCTCTCTCCCTCTCCCTCTCCCTCCCTCCCTCCCTCCCTCCCCTCTCTCTCTCTCTCTCTCTCTCTCTCTCTCTCTCTCTCTCTCTCTCTCTCTCTCTCTGTACTGTTATCTCCTCTCTCTGTCTGTCTCTGTCTCTGTCTCTGTCTCTGTCTCTCTCCGACTCTCTCTCTCTCTCTCTCTCTCTCTCTCTCTCTCTCTCTCTCTCTCTCTCTCTCTCTCTCTCTCTCTCTCTCTCTCTCTCCTCCTCCTAATGCTCCTGTTGTCCTCCTCCTCCTCCTCCTCCCTTAAATCTAACTAGCAAAGAATGCTTGAATCGCTAAAGGAAATTTGTCATTTCCTAGGCTCTCAAAAGCTAACTATGAAGAGGAATAATGGAGGATAAGACAATATATGGTGTCTAGGGTTGACCAACTTGAACAGTAAATAGAAATCATATTCAAAATATTCTGTTTTCATTTTGCTCTTATTAATTGATGCTATTTCCTACATTTCCTTAAAATAAGATCAAATTAATAATAGAGTAGACCTATACATTTCCATGCAATATAGATTATCAATTTTCTCAATATAATTATTTGAGCATTATTAAAGGAATAGGAAAAATGAGTGAATTAAACTTGAATATGCTGGTCTCCTCTCTATTGTTATCCTTCCAATTCCCTCTCTCATTTTCTTTGAAGTAGCTCCATCCATTTCTTCAAGGCATTTCTTTTAACAATTCTGCTGGGGAGAGAGTGTTCCTGAATGAGAAAGGGGAAGCAATGGGTGGATTTGACATCATCAACCTGATCACATTTCCTAACAGATCTTTTCAGAAAGTTAGAGTTGGAGACTTGGATCCCAGTGCTCCAAAAGGGAAAGAATTATTCATTGATGAAGATATGATTGTCTGGCACCCAGGTTTTAACCAGGTATATTTACATTTAATGGACTGTATAGTGATCCATTATGATAACCATGAAGATGTCCTTGTCTGTAAAGGGATAATGAACATAGTCAATTTCTAAATATAAGGTTTTTTTTTAAAGAAAAATAAGAGATGTATTCAGTGCAAATGCTGACTGTGTTCAAGCATTTAGCAAATTGATAAAATGGCACGACACTCTAAAAGACAGGTTTTCATATTTGAGTGACATTTCCATTTGAATTCATGGGAGTCATGTTGTTTACATAAGATTTTCATCACAGAAAAGCATTTATTCACCCTGCCCTTCTACAAGCGGGTCCTGTTACCCATCCTTGTAATTTCAATATCTTTATAGTAAAAATCCCATTTGATAAAATTGAGTGGTAATTTGAAAAGTCAATTTGAGGGGCTTCCACAAAGAAGCGGGGGCATCAATCTATTTTCCAAAGCACCAGAAGGAAAGACAAGAAACAATAGGTGGAAACTAATCAAGAAGAAAAGCAACTTGGAACTAAGAAGAAATTCCCTAACATTGAGAACAATTAAGCGAAGCAACAGCTTGACTCCCGAAGTTGTGGGTGCTTGATTTAAAGGAGGTAATAAGAAGAGACTGGGCTGTCACTTGTCTGGAATGGTATAGGGTAAAGGTGTCAAACTCACAATATTATGTGATGTATCACAACGTATCATGACTTTTTTTCCATTGCCAGCAATGGGGTGGGCGTGGTTTCTGAATGATGCATCTGGCCTGCGGGCCGGCAGTTTGACACCCCTGGTATGGGGTCTCTTGCCTATGCAAGGGGTTGGACTAGAAGACCTCCAAGGTACCTTCAAACTCTTGTTATTCTGTTATTCTGTTTCCTGACATAAAGAAGCAAAATTAGAATTAGAAACTGTTTTAAAAATCTCCCCTTACAAAATCTTTTATGTTTATGAGCAGGTACTTCCAATTTCTCTGTGTAATGACCATTGTTCCCCTGGATACTGGAAGAAAGGGGCTGAAGAAAAAGAATTCTGTTGCTACAACTGTGTTCCATGTCCAGAAGGGAAGATTTCAAATCAGAATGGTAGGTTAGAGGTTCCATCAAGTTTTCATGAGATAGACTTAAGCAAAATGTAATAAACTATGTTAGAATGAATATAATTAGTAATTTTAAAGGGGAATGTTCATTTCTGTACTGTTAAAGTTTGCCCCTAAGATTCTGGCAGGTAGCATTTCCTAATACAAGCCCCCAATTGGGATCCATTGAATCATAGATCTCCTATCGTCATATCATCTATTATCTATTTATTTATTTTTCAAATTTTCCAATTCATTTGCCTTTGGTGGGGTTTATTCCCCCATAAGATTGTTCACTCAGAAAACAACTATATGAAACATTTTTTTTTAAAAAAAAAGAAAATTGTTTTCTGGTCTCCCCTATATGTTGTTATCTTCATAACTTGTAACCTTAATCATTGTAAGTCCATCTTATCATTATCTGACTAATAAATATTTAAATGGGAGATCACCAGCTAATTAGAATTTGTAGATTAGCTTGGGACTTAAAGAAAAAGTGTACTGGAACTAGCAAAGTTTGTTCTTACCAGAAACCCACACATGAAATATACTTTGAGTCTACAGACATTGAATTAATTCAATAACTTCTTTATCTTTTTCTTGTTTTGGCCCCTATGAAAGTATGATTTAAGGACCCCTAATCTCTACTTTTCAAAGACAAACTTTAGTTCAAATTTAAATAAAAAATGATTGTTTTTACAAATAAACATTAAAACCTCAAAAGGACACAGGGTGGGTGTTTGTAGAACCAATATTTTCCACATAGATCATAAAACAACACTAAAGGGCAGGATAGAGCATAGGGATCATGGATTTCATTACCTTGAAAGTAAAAGTAGATCATTCTTTTTGCTTGTTGGACCAAACTCTTTTTATTTTTTTATTTTTTTTAATACAAAGATTCATCTTTCCTTAGCTTACTCACATTTTAACTGAATCAAATTGAAATTTAACTCAATTATATTGATTTGCATTCAGGTCAGTATTTCTGCTTCCTTTATGGTCATCATCAGAATTTTGGGGGAAAAAATGGAAAATGTCCAAATGGACTATATTGATTTCAGAGAATAATTGTGCTTTCCATTGTTCTTTTTGCATGCAAATCCTAAAAGATACAATAGAGAAAAAAACTGCAATTTCACAGAAAAATGATCCTACTAGTAATCATAGTTAGCTGGCACCCATCAGATGAATATTTTCAAAAATTTGGAATGGATAGATGACAAATTCCTTGACTTTTCTTCCAGATACGGATGACTGTTTTGAATGTTCAGAAGATCATTATCCAAATCAAGAAAAGAAAGAATGTATCCTAAAAAAGATGGTCTTTCTAACTTTTGAAGAAATCTTAGGAAATTGTTTAGCCTTGACTGCTCTTTGTTGTTTCTTCTTGACATCTTGGGTACTTGGAACTTTTATTAAGCACCGGGATACTCCCATTGTCAAAGCCAATAACCGGTCCCTCACCTACACCCTCCTTCTCTCTCTTCAACTCTGTTTTCTCTCCTCTTTGTTCTTCCTCAGCCAACCTAGCAAGGTGACCTGCCTTCTCCGACAACCAACTTTTGGCATCACCTTCTCAGTAGCCATTTCTAGCGTTCTGGCCAAAACCATCACTGTAGTTGTTGCTTTCATGGCCTCTAAACCAGGATCTCAAATGAGGAGATGGGTGGGTAAAAGATTGCCTTTTTGTACTGTCCTTTCCTGTTCTCTCTTACAAGTGTATATTTGTATTCTGTGGTTGTCAATATCTCCACCATTCCCTGAGTTGGACATGCATTCAGAGCTCCAAGAAATGATTTTACAGTGCAATGAGGGGTCAGCTTTCTTTTTCTATTTTGTCTTGGGCTACATGGGTGTCTTGGCCATCGCCAGCTTTGTTGTGGCCTTTCTTGCCCGTAAATTACCTGACAGTTTTAACGAAGCCAAGTTCATCACCTTCAGTATGTTGGCCTTTTGTAGTGTATGGCTTTCTTTCTTTCCAGCCTATCTGAGCACAAAAGGCAAGGCCATGGTAGCAGTGGAGGTCTTCTCCATCTTGTCCTCCAGCGCTGCATTACTGGGATGCATATTTTTTCCAAAATGCTACATCATTGTTTTTAGGCCTGAGTTAAACCAGAGAGAGCAACTAAGAAAGAGGACTTAGTACACCATGTGAGTTTTCTCACTATGCAAATTGCTGACAATCAAGAGACTGTTTGCTATATGATAGTAATTCCCTCATGTGCTACTTCTCCATTTATGTTTAAAATACAATAATTATGTAACTTAATATTTGATAACCAAAGCCACCAAAAATAAAGCCGAAACATAAAGGGATATTTAATATCTCCCGAGATAATACAAGAATGCTATGCCTGTAGATGAATAATCGGCAATTTGACATAGCCGTGTATTTATGTAGAAGACATTAAGCATAGGAAATGATAGCAATTACATTGAATTATACTCAATGTATTGTGTGTCAGCTCATAAAAATAAACTCAGATTAAAACTTTACTATAATCGTTGTCCAGAAACATCAATTAAATACATTTATAGAAAGAAGCAAACTTCCCCAATCTGGTACCCAATACAAACATACATTTTTTTGTTGGAAGGGTGAATAAATGACTTTGCAGATCACAAACCCACAAAACATATTAAAATAATAAACAAAAATACACTATAACAGTTAGAAAATAACTGTTTGTGCAGTCTGGTGATAGCTTTCTTTCTGTTTGGCCCACATAGTTCTTTTTGGCCCATAGTGCAGCAACTGTGAAAATAGGCCAAACAGGAAGAAAGCTATCAACCATACTGCATGAACACTTCCTGGCCATGAAAAGACATG
This sequence comes from Bothrops alternatus, assembly GCA_034064705.1. Classification (NCBI taxonomy): domain Eukaryota; kingdom Metazoa; phylum Chordata; class Lepidosauria; order Squamata; family Viperidae; genus Bothrops; species Bothrops alternatus. Next base: position 3,661,822 of record JARGCV010000074.1, read on the forward strand.
ACCCACTTTCCCTCATGTCTGTCCACAAAGACTCATAAGGACACAAATTTAATCTAACTGGGACCACATTTGTAATCCATGTGAAATCAAGGAGAGCTTGGTGTCGTCTGAAAATTTAATGATTTCCCCATCTATCCCCTCGTCCAAATTGTTGATGAAGATGTTTAAGAGCACAGGGCCCAGAACAGAACAACTTAGACTTCAGTAAGGTATTTGATAAAGTAGACCACAGCCTACTACTTGATCAAATTTAAAAAAATGGGGTTTAGACAGAATTATCACCAGATGGATTCGTAGCTGGTGGTCCGACTGTACTCAGCATGTGGTCTTCAATGGAACTGCATCTACATGGAGGGATGTATGTAGTGGGGTATCCAGTGAGATGGTACCGCCCCAGGTGGCTGATGGAACCCGAGCGGTTCCAGATGGAGCTTGGGCCAATTCCTGAGTTTCGGATACACGACTCGGTCAAAGAGTTGGTGGCAGCCTGGGATAGGGCTGCGGCCGGTGCTCTAGATCGGATCGTGCCTTTGCGGCCTCTGATTCAACGTATGTCTTGATCGGCCCTTTGGTTCACTGAGGGGCTGAGAGAGATGAAACGCCGGAAAAGACGCCTAGAGAGCAGTTGGAGATCGAGCCGTGCCGAATCTGACCGAACACTAATAAGAGACCATATTAGGTCCTACCTAGCGGCGATAAAAGCAGAGAAGTGTTCTTACCTCACTGCTCTTATCGCGTCATCAGATAACTGCCCAGCCTCCTTGTTTAGGGTGACCCGCTCCCTCCTTCATCAGGAGGTGAGAGGAGACCCCTTGGAGGGTAGAGCTGATGATTTTGGAAAATATCTGCATGATAAAATCGCTCAGATACGGGAAGGCTTTGATTTCAACTGGGTATGTCCGGTGGGAGAGACGGAGTCTGGTCTTGAGACTGCTATCTGGGCTGAGTTTGACCCCGTGACTCCCGAGGACGTGGACAGGTTGTTCGGGGGACTTAGGGCAACCACTTGTTTATTGGACCCGTGCCCCTCCTGGCTGGTGTTGGCATCCCGGGAGGTGGTACGAGGCTGGTTCCAGGCAATTATTAATGCTTCGTTAAGTGAGGGTGTCTTCCCTGCTGCCTTGAAAGAGGCAGTAGTGAGGCCCCTCCTTAAGAAGCCTACCCTGGATCCAGCTGTTTTATCAAATTATCGTCCTGTCTCCAACCTTTGCTTTCTTGCAAAGGTTGTCGAGAGCGTGGTTGCCCGACAGTTCCCGCGACCCCTGGAGGAATCGTTATACGTGGATCCATACCAGTTGGGCTTCAGGCATGGTTACAGCACGGAAACAGCATTGGTCGCATTGGTGGATGACCTCTGGCGGGCCCGGGACAGAGGTTGTTCCTCTGCTCTGGTGATATTGGACCTCTCGGCGGCTTTTGATACCATCGATCATGGTATCATACTGCAACGGTTGGAGGGGCTAGGTATGGGGGGGCACTGTTTTGCAGTGGTTCTCCTCCTTCCTCTCCGGCCGGATGCAGTCTGTGTTGACAGGGGGCCAGAGGTCGACCCCGAGACCCCTCGTATGTGGGGTACCTCAGGGATCGGTCCTCTCGCCCCTACTGTTCAACATTTATGTAAAACCGCTGGGTGAGATCATCCGTGGTTTTGGTGTGGAGTACCATCTGTACGCTGATGATACACAGCTGTACATTTCCACGCCGAACCACCCCAACAATGCTCTTGCCGTGCTGACCCAGTGCCTGGAGGCCGTGCGGGTTTGGATGGGGAAGAACGGACTCAAGCTCAACCCTTCCAAGACCGAGTGGCTGTGGCTACCGTCGTCCCGGTTTAGTCAATTGACTCCTTCGTTGTCCATTGGGGGTGAAACAGTGGCCCCCGTGGAAAGGGTTCGCAATTTGGGAGTCCTCCTGGATTCACGGCTGTCTTTAGAGGACCATTTGACGGCTGTGGCCGGGAGGATGTTCTATCAGGTTCGCCTGGTACGCCAGTTGCGTCCCTTCCTAGACCGGGACTCGCTATGCACAGTTACTCATGCCTTCATCACTTCCAGGCTGGACTACTGTAATGCTCTCTACATGGGGCTCCCTTTGAGGTGCACCCGGAGGCTTCAGCTGGCCCAGAATGCGGCCGCGCGGGTAGTGACCGGAGTGCCATGGCGCTCCCATGTAACATCGCTCCTGCGTGAGCTGCACTGGTTGCCGGTGGCCTTCCGAGTGCGTTTCAAGGTGTTAGTGACCATCTTTAAAACACTCCATGGCATCGGACCCGGATATCTACAGGACCGCCTTCTGCCAGCAAATACCTCCCGCCGTCCGGTACGCTCCCACAGAGAGGGTCTCCTCAGGGTGCCGTCGGCCAAACAATGTCGGCTGGCGACCCCCAGGCGGAGGGCCTTCTCTGTGGGAGCTCCAACGCTTTGGAACGAGCTCCCCCCCGAACTCCATATGATGATGAAATTGCGTTCCTTCCGTCGAGAATTAAAAACATACTTATTCCGACAAGCTGGCCTGGGATAATAGCTCCAGCTCCAACAATGGCCATAATAGTTTTTAGGGGATTGTGTTTTTAGATTATGTATTGGGTTTTTAAATATTGGGCCAAATTATTTAATTTATTTTTAATAATTTTAATTTTTGTATGTTGTTGTTTTAATTGGGCTGTACACCGCCCCGAGTCCTTCGGGAGGGGGGCGGTATAAAAATCGTAAAATAAAATAAAATAAAAATAAAAATAAAGGGCTCTATTCTGGGCCCATTGCTCTTCTACAGCTTCAATGATTTGGATGAGGGGATAGATCGGGAACACATCAAATTTGCAGATGATACAAAGCTGGCAGGAATAGCCAACAGTCCAGAAGATCGGCTTAAGAAACAGAAGAAACTTGACAGAGTTTAACACTCGGTGCTATCTAACAAAAGGAAATTCAATTGTGAAAAAAGTAAAGTTCTACATTTAGGCAAGAAAAACCAAATGCACAGGTACAGTATAGATGGTACCTCAGTGAATAGTAGTAACTGTGGGAAAGATCTCTGAGTCTTAGTGAACAATCACCTAAATATGAGCAAGTTATGTGCTGCAGCTGCCAAAATCACAAACACAGTGCTAGGCTGCATTAACAGAGGGATCGAATCAAGATCCAGTGAAGTGTTAATACTACTTTACAATGCCTTGGTAAGGCCACACTTGGAATATTTCATCCAATTTTGGTCACCATGATGTAAAAAAGATGTGAGACTCTAGAGAAGAGCAACAAAGATGAATAGGGGACTGGAGGTTAAAATATATAAGGAAGGTTGCTGGAATTGGGTATTATTATTATTATTATTATTATTATTATTATTATTATTATTATTATTATTATTATTATTATTAGTATTATTATTAGTATTATTATTATTAGTATTATTATTATTGTTGTTGTTATTGTTGTTATTGTTGTTATTGTTGTTATTGTTGTTATTGTTGTTATTGTTGTTATTGTTGTTGTTATTGTTATTTTTATTGTTGTTGTTGTTGTTGTTGTTTGTTGTTACTACTACTACTACTACTTTTACTATTACTGTTACTACCTAGAACAAGAGCATAGAGAATATAGCAATTGCACTACCAATAACACTTAGACTTGTACACTGCTTCTTAGTTCTTTACAGCCCTCTCTAAGTAGTTTACAAAGTCAGCATATTACCCCCTACTATCTAGGTCATCATTTTATTGACCTTAGAAGTTTTGAAGTCTGAATCAACCTTGAGTAAGTTAGGATCGACCTCCTGGAAGTGGTCAGATTCAGCCTGCAATACTGCATTCTAACTACTGCACTACCAGGGCTTTTAAATTGAAATTAGTAAAATAAATCTTTGGTTGTCCCGAAGGTGTTTTTTCTTTCAAAAGGCACCTGGACATTATTTTTTCCTAGAAGATGTTTCGCTTCTCATCCAAGAAACTTAATAGTAACAGTAATAGTAATAGTAATAGTAAAAGTAGTAGTAGTAGTAACAACAACAAACAACAACATTAACAACAACATCATCAACAAAACAACAATAACAAAAACAACAACAACAATAATAATAAAAATAAAAATAATAAAGTTTGAAGGGACCTTGGAGGTCATTTAGTCAAGCCCCTGCTCAGGCAGGAAACCCTGTACCATTTCAGACAAGTGATTGTCCAGTCTCTTCTTAAAAATTTCCAGTATTGGAGCATTCATGGCTTCTGGAGGCAGATTGTGCCACTAGTTAATTGTTTCTGTTCTGTCAGGAAATTTCTCCTTAGTTCTAGGTTGCTTCCCTCTTTGATTAGTTTCCATCTGTTGCTTCTTGTCCTGACTTCAGGTTCTTTGGAGAATAGCTTGACTCCCATTTGTTTGTAGCAATCCGTGAGATATTGGAATGGTGCTATCATTTCACCCCTCATCCTTCTCTTCATTAACTACACATACCCAATTCCAGCAACCTTCCTTATATATTTTAACCTCCAGTCCCCTTTTCATCTTTGTTGGTCTTCTCTAGAGTCTCAACATATTTTTTACATCATGGTGACCAAAATTGGATGAAATATTCCAAGTGTGGCCTTACCAAGGCATTGTAAAGTAGTATTAACACTTCACTGGATCTTGATTCGATCCCTCTGTTAATGCAGCCTAGCACTGTGTTTGTGATTTTGGCAGCTGCAGCACATAACTTGCTCATATTTAGGTGATTGTTCACTAAGACTCAGAGATCTTTCCCACAGTTACTACTATTCACTGAGGTACCATCTATACTGTACCTGTGCATTTGGTTTTTCTTGCCTAAATGTAGAACTTTACTTTTTTCACAATTGAATTTCCTTTTGTTAGAAAGCACCGAGTGTTAAACTCTGTCAAGTTTCTTCTGTTTCTTAAGCTGATCTTCTGGACTGTTGGCTATTCCTGCCAGCTTTGTATCATCTGCAAATTTGATGTGTTCCCGATCAATCCCCTCATCCAAATCATTGTAGCTGTTGAAGAGCAATGGGCCCAGAATAGAGCACTTGGATACCCCACTACACACTTCCCTCCATGTAGGTGCAGTTCCATTGAAGACCACATGCTGAGTACAGTCAGACCACCAGCTACAAATTCATCTGGTGATAATGCTGTCTAACCCACATTTTTTTAATTTGATCAAGTAGTAGGTTGTGGTCTACTTTATCAAATACCTTACTGAAGTCTAAGTTTTTCTGTTCTGGGCCCTGTGTTCTTCAACATCTTCATCAACGATTTGGACGAGGGGATAGATGGGGAAATCATCAAATTTTCAGACGACACCAAGCTCTCCTTGATTTCACATGGATTACAAATGTGGTCCCAGTTAGATCAAATTTCTGTCCTTCTGGGTCTTTGTGGACGGACATGAGGGAAAGTGGGTCATGTCTTTTGATGGCCAGGAAGTGTTCATGCAGTCTGGTTGATAGCTTTCTTCCTGTTTGGCCAATTTTCACAGTTGCTGCACTATGGGCCAAAAAGAACTATGTGGGCCAAACAGAAAGAAAGCTATCACCACACTGCACAAACAGTTATTTTCTAACTGTTATAGTGTATTTTCCTTTATTATTTTAATATGTTTTGTGGGTTTGTGATCTGCAAAGTCATTTATTCACCCTTCCAACAAAAAAATGTATGTTTGTATTGTGTACCAGATTGGGGAAGTTTGCTTCTTCATATAAATGTATTTAATTGATGTTTCTGAACAATTATTATAGTAAAGTTTTAATCTGAGTTTATTTTTATGAGTTGACACACAATACATTGAGTATAATTCAATGTAATTGCTATCATTGCCTATGCTTTATGACTTCTACAGAAATACACGGCTATTTCAAATTGCCGATTGTTCATCTGCAGGCATAGCATTCTTGTATGATCTCTGGAGATAGTAAATCTCCATTTATGTTTCGGCTTTAATTCTGGTGTCTTTGGTTATCAAATATTAAGTTACATAATTATTGTATTTTAAACATAAATGGAGAAGTAACACATGAGGGAATTACTATCATTTAGTATATGTGTAAATATTTAATGAGAAACATTTTTAATAAAGAATTGTTTTGAAAGACTTGCCTCCTCTTTTTAAATATATATTTGAAATGGTCCAAAATTGATTTAAGAACCCATTATTTCAAGCAGATTGGTTTGTCCTGTAAAAGTGATGTATTTATTTACTTCTTTGGACAATGATTGTAAATGCAACAGCATGAGCATTCCTTTTGGAATGGGCAAAAAGTCTTAATAACAATAATAATCCTCCATAAATTGTCTTTTCACATAAATTAAAACTATATGTATACAGGAGATAGCAAACAGTCTCTTGATTGTCAGCAATTTGCATAGTGAGAAAACTCCCATGACGTACTAAGTCCTCTTTCTTAGTTGCTCTCTCTGGTTTAACTCAGGCCTAAAAACAATGATGTAGCATTTTGGCAAAAATATGCATCCCAGTAATGCAGCGCTGGAGGACAAGATGGAGAAGACCTCCACTGCTACCATGGCCTTGCCTTTTGTGCTCAGATAGGCTGGAAAGAAAGAAAGCCATACGCTACAAAAGGCCAACATACTGAAGGTGATGAACTTGGCTTCGTTAAAACTGTCAGGTAATTTACGGGCAAGAAAAGCCACAACAAAGCTGGCGATGGCCAAGACACCCATGTAGCCCAAAACAAAATAGAAAAAGAAAGCTGACCCCTCATTGCACTGTAAAATCATTTCTTGGAGCTCTGAATGCATGTCCAACTCAGAGAATGGTGGATATGTTGACAACCACAGGATACCAATATACACTTGTAAGAGAGAACAGGAAAGGACAGTACAAAAAGGCAATCTTTTCCCCACCCATTTCCTCATTTGAGATCCCGGTTTAGAGGCCATGAAAGCAACAACTACAGTGATGGTTTTGGCCAGAACACTAGAAATGGCTACTGAGAAGGTGATGCCAAAAGTTGGTTGTCGGAGAAGGCAGGTCACCTTGCTAGGTTGGCTGAGGAAGAACAAAGAGGAGAGAAAACAGAGTTGAAGAGAGAGAAGGAGGGTGTAGGTGAGGGACCGGTTATTGGCTTTGACAATGGGAGTATCCCGGTGCTTAATAAATGTTCCAAGTACCCAAGATGTCAAGGAGAAACAACAAAGAGCAGTCAAGGCTAAACAATTTCCTAAGATTTCTTCAAAAGTTAGAAAGACCATCATTTTTAGGATACGTCCTTTCTTTTCTTGATTTGGATAATGATCTTCTGAACATTCAAAACAGTCATCCGTATCTGGAAGAAAAGTCAAGGAATTTGTCATCTATCCATTCCAAATTTTTGAAAATATTCATCTGATGGGTGCCAGCTAACTATGATTACTAGTAGGATCATTTTTCTGTGAAATTGCAGTTTTTTTTCTCTATTGTATCTTTTATGATTTGCATGCAAAAAGAACAATGGAAAGCACAATTATTCTCTGAAATCAATATAGTCCATTTGGACTTTTCCCATTTTGTTCCCAAAATTCTGATGATGAATGTAAAAACATAAGAACATAAGAAGAGCCATGCTGAATCAGGCCAAAGCCCATTGAGTCCAGCATTCTGTGTCACACAGTGGCCCACCAATTGTACATGGGGATCTTGAGCAGAAAGAGAAGGCAAAACCCTCCCTTTCCCTTGACCCCCAACAAATGGTAAAGGGAATCCTGCCTGCCTCAACCAACATAGAGGCTGCACATGGACATCCGTTTTAATAACTGCTGAATACACTTTGCATCCATGAATCTATCTAGCCCTGCCTTGAAGCTGTCAAGGCTGACAGCTGTCACGACCCCTTCTGGAAGTGAATTCCATAAATCAACGACCTAAGGGAAGCAGAAATACTGATTCTGGGTGCAAATCAATATAGTTGAGTTAAATTTCAATTTAATTCAGTTAAAATGTGAGTAAGCTAAAGAAAGATGAATCTTTTTATTAAAAAAAATAAAAAATAAAAAAGAGTTTGGTCCAACAAGCAAAAAGAATGATCTCCTTTTACTTTCAAGGTAATGAAATCCATGATCCCTATGCTCTATCCTGCCCTTTAGTGTTCTTTTATGATCTATGTGGAAAACATTGGTTCTACAAACACCCACCCTATGTCCTTTTGAGGTTAATACATCTAATTAATCGACAAATCGTTCTTTGTTTGCTAAACGTTTTTTGGTTTCTCTTACTTGTGGAAAGAAGGGCCAGAAAATGGCAGATCAAATGGAAAAAAAATCCATTCATTCATTCATTCATTCATTCATTTGCAATGACTTGAGCCAATCAAAAGGTTGTTTTTTAATGTTTATTTCTAAAAACAGTCATTTTTATTTAAATTTGAACTAAAGTTTGTCATTGAAAAGTAGAGATTAGAAGTCCTTAACTCATAATTTCATAGGGGCCAAAAAAAGATCAAGATAAAGAAGTTATTGAATTAATTCAATGTCTGTAGACTCAAAGTAGATTTCATGTGCGGGTTTCTGGTAAGAACAAACTTTGCTAGTTCCAGTACACTTTTTCTTTAAGTCCCAAGCTAATCTACAAATTCTAATTACCTGGTGATCTCCCATTTAAATATTTATTAGTCAGATAATGATAAGATGGACTTACAATGATTAAGGTCACAAGTTGTGAATATAACATCATATAGGGGAGACCAGAAAACAATTTTCTTTTTTTTAAAAAAATGTTTCATATAGTTGTTTACTGAGTGAACAATCTTATGGGGGGAAAAAACCCACCAAAGGCAAATGAAGTTGAAAATTTGAAAAATAAATAAATGGATAATAGATGATACGATGATAGAAGATCTGTAACTCAATGGATCCATATTGGGGGCTTGTATTAGGAAATGCTACCTGCCAGAATATTAGGGGCAAACTTTAACAGTACAGAAATGAACATTCACCTTTAAAGTTACTAATTATATTCATTCTAAAGTTTTTTATTACATTTTGCTTAAATCTATCTCATGAAAACTTGATGGAACCTCTAACCTACCATTTTGATTTGAAATCTTCCCTTCTGGACATGGAACACAGTCGTAGCAACAGAATTCTTTTTCTTCAGCCCCTTTCTTCCAGTATCCAGGGGAACAATGATCATTACACAGAGAAATTGGAAGTACCTGCTCATAAACATAAAAGGTTTTGTAAGGGGAGATTTTTAAAACAGTTTCTAATTCTAATTTTGCTTCTTTATGTCAGGAAACAAAATAACAGAATAACAAGAGTTTGAAGGGACCTTGGAGGTCTTCTAGTCCAACCCCTTGCATAGGCAAGAGACCCCATACCAGGGGTGCCAAACTGCCGGCCCGCAGGCCAGATGCATCATACTGAAACCACGCCCACCCCATTGCTGGCAATGGGTAACAGGACCTGCTTGCAGAAGGGCAGGGTGAATAATACCTTTTTTGTGATGACAATCTTGTGTAAACAACATGACTCTCATGATTTCAAATAGAAATGACTCTCAAATATGAAAACCTGCCTTTTAGAGTGTTGTGTCATTTTATCAATTTGCTAAATGCTTGAACACAGTTAACATTTGCACTGAATACATCTCTTATTTTATTTTTTAAAAAACCCTTATATTTAGAAAGAGACTGTTATGTCTGGCCCTTCTCAGCTTAGTAAAATCCACAGTAGTATGTCTTTAAGAGTTTTATTTAACACATTTCAAGAGATTCATTGCAAAGCAAGCTGCTGGCATTTTGTTGGCCGCAACGGCCAATTCTGATTTATTTACATTCCGCTTTAACATGCTCTCCCTCCCTTCCAATTAACTCACTCTTTATCTGTAAAGTTGTCCAAGAGCTCATTAATCTTCCGTAGAGTCCAAAAACATCAGAGAACTAAGTTCAAACGAACTGGGCAAGGCATCAAGCTACTCCTTGATAGTAACGTTGCTCGTGACAAAGGCGTAGTCTCTCTGTCCCCTTCTAATATAGTTTCCGATACGTCACTTCCCCCCATTACTTCCTTTTCCCACTTAACTGACACCTTCGCTTATCAAACCTTCTGAATCTCGGATCAAGCCATCTATCTTCTTGCTCCAAATCTGACCCCTCACTTTGCGAATCTGACCCAGACTGCCTGTAAATCTCCTCCCTGTCTGTCTCAGCTGCCGGGAGGGGAAAATACCCAGAGGGGCCTGGCTGCTCTTCCTCGGCTGCCGGGAGGGGAAAACTCACAGAGGGGCCTGGCTGCTCATCCTCATACTCTGATACTTCCCAAGCTGGTCTAGGGACACTCACAACAGAGACTATGTTCAATATGCTTTTAAAGAGAAAGACACCTTCATGGTTATCATAATGGATCACAATACAATCCATTAAATGTAAATATACCTGGTTAAAAGCTGGGTGCCAGACAATCATATCTTCATCAATGAATAATTCTTTCCCTTTTGGAGCACTGGGATCCAAGTCTCCAACTCTAACTTTCTTAAAAGATCTGTTAGGGAATGTGATCAGGTTGATGATGTCAAATCCACCCATTGCTTCCCCTTTCTCATTCAGGAACACTCTCTCCCCAGCTGAATTGTTAAAAGAAATGCCTTGAAGAAATGGATGGAGCTACTTCAAAGAAAATGAGAGAGGGAATTGGAAGGATAACAATAGAGAAGAGACCAGCATATTCAAGTTTAATTCACTCATTTTTCCCATTCCTTTAATAATGCTCAAATAAGTATAGCATATTGAGTATACAGGTCTACTCTATTATTAATTTGATCTTATTTTAAGGAAATATAGGAAATAGCATTAATCAATAAGAGGAAAATGAAAACAGAATATTTTGAATATGATTTCTATTTACTGTTCAAGTTGGTCAACCCTAGACACCATATATTGTCTTATCCTCCATTTTCCCTCTTCATAGTTAGCTTTTGAGAGGCTAGGATCTTAAAAATTTCCTTTAGTCAGATTTTAGAGATTCAAGCATTTTTTGCTTTAAGGAAGGAGGAGGAGGACAACAGGAGCATGAGGAGGAAAGAGAGAGAGAGAGATAGATAGACAGACAGACGAACAGACAGAGAGGAGAAAACAGCACACTCAGGTTCTCAACCTTGAAATATCCATGAGCTAAGTGGACATATAGTGGAGAATAGGTAATATGTACATAGATCTGAAATCACACAGACAAGAATTCCAAATAATTCTTGCAAGTATGAACATTATGGACGACTGTTAAGGGAAAATTCAGCAGATTTTCTGTATACCATAACAGAAATTCATTGTTGAACTATATTTCAATAAGATGATAGCAGAGCCAATTTTGTTTCTGAGAGTAGCACAAGTTCATGAGGTAACTTTAGGGAGGTGGAGCCAGCTGCCAAATGGAATGGCTGCGTTCAGACGGTGCTCCGAATAAGCGTGCTTATTCCACAGCCGCTTCCCCATGCTTGGTGAGCTTTTTAAAGCCCCCAATCTCTTGAAGGGAGATTGGAAAAGGAGGCAGCAAGCAGAGTGGTCCTGGATGGCAGTCCAAACCATAAGAAGCAGGAAAGCCGCAGAGAAGTTGAGTGGGAGAAAAAGACGGCCCAGAATGGCGGCCGCGAAGAAATGACAGCTGTCAACTGGATGAAAATAGCAGTGATTTAGGAGGACAACGATACAGCAAACCTGGTGGTGTGAGTACCCAGCAATTCTTTCAAAGTGATCCAGAGCATAAAACCATTCGGGAGAATCTCAAAGAAGAAAAGAAGAGTAGGGAAGCCCCAGAACGAAAGGGGTAAACCTACCTCCCCTGTGAGATAGCTGTGATATGAAGCACAGGGAAAAAGGGGCTTTACCTTAAAGCAACAGACTTATAAGCTGTAAAGGATTAACGGATAAGGGCGGTTTCTCTTTCTGGGCCTTTCAACAAAGCTAAGAAGAAGGTTAAAAACCTGAAAAGTGAAAGTCCCGACTGAGCAGAGAAAGTGGACATTTTGAATAAGAATAGAGGACTAATAATAATAAATTTGGAAGGGACCTTGGAGGTTATCTAGTCCAACCCTATGCTCAGGCAGGAAACCCTATACCATTTCGGACAAACTGATAAATATTTAATGAGGAAAGAGAGACACCTACAAATTAAGAAGGAGAATATGCATAGAAATAAAGTAAAGAAATTGATCTAAAAGTACTCTAAAAAATAAAAAGGATAATCTGTAGCTGAATTGAGGGTTCAGGCAAATAAGAATTAATTGAATATAACCTATTATATGACTGAACCAGAAAAGACTAATTAGGAATAAAAAGTTGAAAATTTAAAGAAGGTGAGAAAAATCATTTACTTATCTACCTTGCTGAACAGCTCAATACCTTTAACTATCAAGAGACTAATTGTAAAACTTGGACTGTATTGCTAATGATTTGAACATTTGTCATAATACTTAGGCGAACCAACTGTTACATTATTATTATATACTATTATTTAGATAAATTAGAATTGCAGTGGAACATGAGCATTTGAAATTGATAAATACATCAGACTGTTAAGTACTTTATATTAAAAGTGCCAGTGTTAAAGGCTTTATATTGTGTTAGTAACAGAACATAACTCTTTTAAGATATAAGGTATCAGTGATCATAATATCAGAAGAATAACAAATCTTTCAGGTGTGGAGGAGAAAAAGACAAAGACTGTACATAAGTGGGTGGGCTGGTTGACATCACTCTGAAAGATGACAAGCATCCCCAACCTAACAAGAGCTGGGACTGGAAGAAAGCAGATAAATCAAGCAACATTGGGGGAACTAAGCCCAGTACGGCAAAGATCGATAGAAGAGATGATGCCAAGGGAAAGAGCAGGCTCACTCAAAGATCTACAATCGATGTTATAATCTATGCAAGTGGTTATGTTGAGAAACCACAAAGACTTGAAAAACGAAATAGGCAAAATAGGGAACGATACCAGAGAACTCAAAGAGAAGATTGGAGCAATGGATGGGAAATTCGAATGCTTCCAACAACAACTACTGAAAAATGAACAGAAACTATTAGAAATGGAAGACAGAATGAATAATGAGGAAAGAAGAGTAACAAGTAAACAAAAACTGTGGGTTTTTTTTTTTGCTAGAGATAGAGAAAGCAGACCACTACTTAGGTACTCATGAAAGAAGAGAAAGGGGAGGATCTCCGAGAAATGATGACGGACATATCAGCAAGAGTTTGAGGAATCAAGAAAGAAAAGATGGCAAATGAGATAGATGAAATATATAGAATATACACAAATGATGCGAGAGGTTATGTTGAGAAACCACAAAGACTTGAAAAACAAAATAGGCAAAATAGGGAACGATACCGGAGAACTCAAAGAGAAGATTGGAGCAATGGATGGGAAATTCGAATGCTTCCAACAACAAATACTGAAAATTGAAAAGAAACTATTAGAAATGGAAGACAGAATGAATAAGGAGGCAAGGAGAGTAACAAGTAAACAAAGAATTGGAAAAAAAACTGTTATTTTGCTAGAGATAGAGAAAGCAGACCACTACTTAGGTACTCGTGAAACAAGAGAAAGGAGAGGATCTCCAAGAAATGATGATGGACATATCAGCAAGAGTTTGAGGAATCGAGAAAGAAAAGATGGCAAATGAGATAGATGAAATATATAGAATATACACAAATGATGCGAGAAGAAACAATCTATCTAAGGAAACCACCCAGCACAAATCAACTCCATAGCCAAGACACTCATCTCAAGAACCAAATGCCTAGCTGACGAACAACACCTAAAAACCGAACTACACACTCTCACTAATGTACTAACATCCAACAGATTCCAAAGAAATAAGATTTCCAATTTAATCCAAAAAGAAACTCCCACTAAAATCCAAGACAGAGAACAAGAAAACGGCAAAGCCCTCCTCCCATACATAAAAGGCACCACAGACAGGATCAGCAAGATCCTCCACAAACATAACATCAAGACAGCATTCTGCACAAACAGAAAAATATCCACCATCCTAAGAAACCCTAAAGACAAAATTGAGTTAGAAAATCAAGGAGTATATGAAATCCCATGTACTGCTTGCCCCACCACATACATCGGACAAACCAACAGAAGAATAAGTGCATGCATTGAAGAACACAAAAACTCAGTCAAAAAAGAGGAACCAACTTCTTCCCTGGTCCAACACCTTAAAGCCACAGGACAGGAAATTGACTTCAAAAAGACCAGAACTATTGCCAAAACTCAACACTCTAATAACAGAATAATCAGAGAAGCCATCGAGATAGAAAAGTGCCCGCACAGCATGAACAAACGAGATGATACCTCCCACCTACCAGCCATTTGGAAACCCGCCCTTATTGACAAACGAGTCCCTAACACAAAGAATGACACCAGACCCATACTCACGAAAACCACACAGGATGTCACCAACACAGATCCACACAAAAAGCAAACCCAAACCCACACCGATGATGAGGCACGACCACAAACCAGAAGCCAGACCACAGCTGCATCATTAGCCACTTTAAACCCTCCAATCCATACATGAAGCAAACCGACACCCACCATGAAGATGAGGCATGACCAAACAGCTATGCAGCTTACCATCTCTAATCCCCTTGCAACTTAGACTAACCTGAGCACAACAAAGCCCCCACCCAAACAGAACACTCCCCCAGCCAATCAGAACACAGCCAACCCCCCATCCAATCAGAGCACAGCCAAGCCCCTAACCAATCAGAATACACCTCCACCGAATCAGAACACAGCCAAGTTCCAGCCACTCAGTTCAAACACCCCACTGGCAGTTAAAAGGAAGAAACAGCTACTATCACACATTGCTCCTAGAAGCATGAAGCCGAAAACACTAGCTTGAAGATGACGAATGGGACTTCGTCGAATCGTTGCCAAGACACTTCAAATTCTATGCGGGAGAATTGCGGCTCCCAGTGTTTTGTTTTTGGTGGGAAATGGGTCCAAGTGGCTCTTTGAGTGTTTTGGGTTGCCTACCCCTGTCCTAGTCCAACCCCCTGCTCAAGCAGGAAACCCTATATAATTTCTGATAAATAGTTGTCCATTCTCTTCTTAAAAACTTCCAGTATTGGGGCATTTACAACTTCTTGAGACAACTTGTTCCACTGGTTAATTGTTCTAACCATCAGGAAGTTTCTCCTTAGTTCTAGGTTGCTTCTCTCTTTGATTAGTATCCATCCATTGCTTCTTGTCCTGCCTTCAGGTGCTTTGGAGAATAGCTTGACTCCCTCTTCTTTGGGGCAAAACATGAGATATTGGAACACTACTATCATGTCACACCCTTCTCTTCATTAAACTGGACATTCCAGCAAGTGTTCCTTATATTTTTTAGCCTCCAGTCCCATAATCATCTTTGTTGCTCTTCTCTGTACATCTTTTTTACATTGTGGTGACCAAAGTGGATGCAGTATTCCAAGTGAGGCTTGACAAAGGCATTATAAATAAAAAGATCACGTGATCTTGATTCTATCCCTCTGTTAATGAAGCCTAGCACTGTGTTGGATTTTTTGGTTGCAGCACCCTGCTGATTCATAGTTAAGTGATTGTCCAGTAGCACTGCAAGATCCCTCTGACAGCTACTACTATTTTGCAAGGTAGCACCTATATTGTACCTGTGCATTTGGGTTTTTTTGCTTTTCTTTGTTGCTCTTTATTCCAAGAAGAAGAAAACATCAACTTAGAAAAAAATCAATAATTGAAATATGCAGCTCATATTTATTTTACTAATTAACGATGACACAAACTTTAAAGCACCAACCCTGCCACTCTCTTGGTGGTTTACCATAAGTCTCAAAATCAACATATCTTCACAAAAATAATTTGGCTATGTCAGGAAAGAATGACTGTCATGAAACTAATTCCCCTGTCTAACAACCAAATCTTTACTAAATTACAAAAATCTAGTGAAGTAAAATGTTTACATTTTAGAACAGTATATTGAAAAAGAAAAAAAGACTGCCTTCAGATGCACTGTCACTTAATTCTTTTTAGAACCAGGCTAAATAAATCTACAAGACAGGACAAATCTAGATAGAAATAAAATGGCTATTTATGAAATCAAAAATAACACAAAAGTCCCATTGAATAGATATCAATTTGGAAAGACATGGTTGTTTTTTTAATCCCCCTTTAATATTAACTGAACTAGAAGATCAGGCAAAAGGTTTAAAATTCATCTGGAAAACAGATTTAGGAGAAATAAATGATAAAGATTGGAAACATATTTGCAACAGAAGAGTATATAAGAATACGTCAGAGTTAAGGAAAAAGGATACAAAGTGATATGGAGGTGGTACCTTAGACCATGCAAATTAAATCAAATAGATGTTAAATATTCAAATATTTGCTAGAGGTGTGAGAAAGATATTGGAACATAGAAGCATATGTGGTGGAACTGTGATAGCGCATAAAAGATATGGGACATGGGGTTTAGGGAAATTAGAGAACTTTTGAAGGTAAATTTAGATATGTCACCGAAGACTGCATTACTTTTACTCATCGAAAAACAAGATATAAATGAAGCAAAAAAGGAATTGATTGTAAATTTGACAATGGCAGCTTGATTAGTGATGGTTAAATATTGGAGACGGAATTGGGATATTCAAAGAAATGAGTGGTATAATGAAATATGGAATATGGCAATAAATGATAGATCAACAACAGAAATTAAATTTAAAAAAGTAAATAATTATAATGAAATATGGGATGATTTTATAAAAACAGTCTTGGTGTAAATGAAAGGGAATAAACCTGCTCAAGAAGTTTAACCTGTTTTGAAAATACAGGGAAGATGTTTGGGAAAATGGACTTTGGTGAGAATTTTATTAAGTGGATAATTGATCAATTTAAACAATGCAGAATTAAATGCAAATTAAGGGTAATATATAAAGTCCTCGAAAATACAAAAGGATGAGGAGGATTGGGTTTGTCTCATTTAAAATTTATTTTGAAGTACATGAAAATGCCCTTGTGTACATAAATAAGAATCAACTAACAGTTGATACGATTGTTAAATGTTGTTTGTTCATAATTACAGATATTAATTTAAGATATAATTTCTGTCAATCTGTGTCTGACGTTTCTTTTCTATGTCTATGTTTTGTGTATTGTATGTTTTCATTTTTGTACTTTTAAAGTTTGTAAATATTCAATAAAGTTTATTTAAAAAAAAAAGAAAATGCCCTTATGGGTCACAGCCCAAGAACCATTTTATAAGTAAGAAATAGCAGGTAAAGAAAAATGTTTAATCTATCCAGAGTTGTTAGAACACGAACATGGAGAATATCGCAATTACACTGCCAATAGCACTCAGACTTTTATACTGCTTCATAGCACTTCACAGCCTTCTCTAAGTAGTTTACAGAGTCAGCATATTGCCCCCTACTATCTAAGTCATCATTTTATTGACTTTAGAAGGATAGATGGCTGAATCAACCTTGAGCAAGTCAGGATTGACCTCCTGGAAGGCAGATTCAGCCTGCAATACTGCATTCTAACTACTGCACTACCAGGGCTTTTAAATTGAAATTAATAAAACATCTTTGGTTGTCCCAAAGCTGTTTTTTTCTTTCAAAAGGCAACTGGACTTTATTTTTTTTTAGAAGATGTTTCACTACTCATCCAAGAAACTTAATAATAGTAATAGTAAAAGTAGTAGTAGTAGTAGTAGCAGTAATAATAATAATAATATTAATAATATTATTAATAATAATAATAATAATAATAATAATAATAATAATAATAATAATAATAATAATAATAATAATAATAATAATAATAATAATAATAATAATAATAATAATAATAATAATAATAATAATAATAATAATAATAATAAAGCTGGAAGAAACCTTGGAGGTCATCTAGTCCAACCCCCTACTCAGGCACAAAGCCCTGTACCATTTCAGACAAACTTCTAGTGTCGGAGATTCACAGCTTCTGGAGGCAGGTTGTGCAACTGATTAATTGGTCTAATTATCAGGAAATTTCTCCTTAGTTCTAGGTTGCTTGTCTCTTTGATTAGTGTCCATCCATTGCTTCTTGTCCTGACATCAGGTGCTTTGAAGAGTAGCTTGACTCCCTCTTTTTTGTGGCAATACCTCTGGTATTGGAACACTGCTATCATGTCACCCCTAATCCTTCTCTTCATTAAACTCAATAAAAAAACAAAGTCCAGTTACCCTTTGAAAAAGCACCTTTGAGATAATGATGACTTGGATCACTGGGAATCCCCATAGGCAATTGACTCAGAAAGAACTATCAGTAATTTACTTTTCAGAAAAGAGCATTGGACAGGAAAAAAAGATTGCCTTCAGATATGTCACCATTGAATTCTCTTTGAAATGAGACTAAATAATCCTACAAGACAGGATAATTCTACATGGAGATAACTTTTACTGAAGCAAAAGATAGGCGTGGCAAGGAGACATTACCTGCAAAGGCTGCAGATCTGGAAATTCAAACTTTTTAATAGCTCTGTGTTGCGATTTTGATCTCATTGCCTCATGCAAAGAATGGGCCACTGCATAAACAGCATTGTAGATACTGTAGCTTTGGGCAGTCATCTGCAACTCAAACAGAGGAGATGGCAGAGTCTCCAACTTCTCTTCTCCACTGCACGTTTTGTTGGACATTGAGGGTAATTCTTCATTTGAAAGTGAACAGTCGAACAATTGCTCCCAAACTTCTTGAAGAAATCCATCTTTGTGTGTTGAAGGTTTGATGATTTTAATAAATTCTTTGAAGCCTTGAATTTCTCTTAAATGCACTGTAAAGGAAAGAGACCCATGGAACAACTGGACATCCCAAGTCCTATGATATCCTGTCAGTATGAAATCAATTGGATACATCAGGATCCAAACCTTTCTAAATGATTCACTCTCTTTATTTTCATAATCACGTAGAAACACAACACTTCTGAGCCACAGAATTGTGAATGATTCACCATAGACAAGAAGAACATTGGCCTTTTGATCTATCAGTTGATTAGAAATAGTTGAGATCACACCAAATAATTCTAAAATTTCTTCAAACTGGACTCGTTGTGGAACTCTTTGTGTGAAAGACAAGCAGATCCCCTTTTGAGAAAGCAAAGGATGCAGTTTCTGCAAGAAATGTTCTCCCTTATTATTATCAAAAGTAAAGACTCCAATCCACCTCCATTCAAAATGGAGCAGAAGTTGTATAACACCACTGTATTGATGTTCCTCTTTGGGGACCATGCAGTAAAGTGAAGATAACTTAGTAGCCTGGAACTCTTCTTGGGCAAAGGAGCCATAGGTCAACTAAAGAAATAAAGGAGAGCCATTATTCATAAGAACGAAGGAAAACTATATGGAAACTGAATGAACTCTAATGGGTTCTAACTCCAAAGGTCTCCTGTTTTTGTACTGGGTTGGACTAGAAGAGCCTCTATGTACCCTTCCAACTCTGTTATTCATTATTCTCTTATTTTCTTATTCTGTTAATGTTCATTACAAAAGAACAGAAGTTTCTCTCTTACTGCTCTCCCCCAAATTACCTGTGGAATCTTGAAGAGATTTATACTTTCTGCCATATAGGAAGAAGTAGAGGCATCTAATCCTCCAATGATGGCCATGAGATTCTTCTCGTTATCACATTTGTAGTTAGGAAAAAATCCCTTAGATTTAAAAAGCAGGTCCAGAGTGGTGCGATAGGTCATCCTTGGGTTGTAGTAACTGTCATAGATGTGGAATCCGAGAGTGACATTAGGTAAGATCTGGAAGTCTTCATTGACGTTCTTCACAGCAAAGGCCAAAGCAAGGACGTGCTGGTAGAATTTGGTGACTATACTGCCAAAAGATTAAATATTCCCATTGAAGAAGTAATTTTAAAGTTCTTATAATTTGGCATCATTTCTAAATGAATAATTAACATTTCTGTCTCTGATGGAAGTAGGAAGATGAGAATTATGAAATACTAAAATGTTGGAATAATTTTTACAAAATGTTTCCATGTATTTCCATGATTTGCAACTAATAGGTATTATGACAAAGATAGTTGCCTTTTCAAGATACATTCTATTAATATAGCACAAAATATAAACAGAATAAGCAAATACCATTGATTTCTTGTGTGTACGTTTTGTATAGAGCGAAATGCAGAGTAATAAATTACCTGACTTAAAAGGAGGCTTACTTCTTTTGAAGAACATATCTTTTATGAATGGAAAAAGGAGAATCATATACTTTATGAGAAAGAACTCAACTTAATGAAAAGAAAATGATTTCTTCTCCAACAACAGATACGTTCAAAAGACAAAACAAGCTTTGATGACATGCAGAACTGACATTTATGCTCAAACTATTTTTTATTCATATAAACAATTACTGGCAATATGGCTAAGAATAGAAAATATATGCAAAAAAATCCTTACAATGGTAAGGTATAAGGTATAAGAGAAGGATGGTGCTTAAATTCAATTTCATAAAAGTTGTAAATAAATTGAGACACCATCCCACCAATGACGAGATCCCCAGGCTGGAACCACTCATGTGGAACAGGGAAAGCTTCACTTTCAGGGCATTTCAGAGTAACTACTTTGTGCCTCAAGAAAATCAGAAGGAATAGCATCTTTATTCTTTTGTTTTGGATGTCTGGGTCTATCGTTCAAAGATAAGTTCTGGCAGATAATACAGGAGGGAAATAACTTGTGGAAATGAATTTCATAAAGTCAGCATTGCCCTCTGCTACCTCCACGTGGCTCTAGTAATATTTATATGAATTGTTTCTCAATTCCTATTCCCTTCTGCACAGAACGTTTGATATTTTCACCTGCTGAAATAATAGAGTGATTTCAGTAATTCATAAGTGTCATAATTACCTTTGGAAAATTGGCAACCTGGCAATTGTTCTTTGTATATCTGATTAACATCTTTCTTTTGGATGTCCTAATAAGTAAGTGAAGTTTAACCTGTTTTGAAAATACAGGGAAGATGTTTGGGAAAATGGACTTTGGTGAGAATTTTATTAAGTGGATAATTGATCAATTTAAACAATACAGAATTAAATGCAAATTAAGGGTAATCTATAAAACCCTCGAAAATACAAAAGGATGAGAAGGATTGGGTTTGCCTCATTTAAAATTTATTTTGCAGTACCTGAAAATGCCCTTATGGGTCACAGCCCAAGAACCATTTCATAAGTAAGAAATAGCAGGTAAAGAAAAATGGTTAATCTATCTAGAGTTGTTAGAAGAATAACATAGAGAATATAGCAATTGTACTACCAATAACACTGCCAATGCTGCAAATACTGTATATTCTTGCTTTGAGAATATGCAAAACTGTCTGGTATTTATTGGGTTAATACATAGCTTAGAGGTGGGGGGGGGGTTAAAAAGCCCGGGAAAGAAAGAGGAAATAAACCTTTGACCTTCACACTAATTGGATAATGTGACTTGTGACTGCAAGATAAGAGAGGGGTTTAGCAAGAAAAGTTAGATGCCAGCAAGAGGAAGTCAGATTCTGGCATAAAACGTCCACAATGTGCCGTCAATTTGTAATACTGTAATAAAGGCTTTAGGATAAACATGCCTGAAAGTTCTTTGAAGTGTTTCATTAGTCGGAACCTTGACATCATGCCAGAATCCAAATTTCCTTTAAAACGACCTGGGGTCCTGAACTCCATCCACTGCCTCTATGCTTGAGAGGATCTGGTAAAGATTTGGGGAAGATCTCATTATGGAGAAAGAAAGATTGCCAGGTGCCAGTTCCCTGGCTGTACCTTTATCCCCGTGGGGGGGGGAAGCAACAGCTGGCAAGCTGGGGGAGAGAGGAGTCTGGCAGATTTCCCAGCTGAGAGCAAAATCTTCAAAAGGAGAATGGACCGATAGCAGAGTTGATGGTGAGTCATTAGGAAGATTTCAAAGTTCAGAGATGAAAACCAGAAATAAATTCTTACAGAGGGAAGCCTACAGCCCTTCCATTACAGATGTTCCTGCCAGGGACTCCAGCCCTGAAGAGAGGAGGAATCCCAGTCTGAGTCCTCTGCAAAAATGGGAAGATTGGATTCTCCAACAGGTGGGTGATCCATGTCGTCTGAATTTACCACAGCTAATGGAGGCTTTGCAATGCCTTGGGGTGATACAGGAGCCAGGAGATCAGCAGCTGGTGGGAGAACAGACACAGCAAGGTGAAATTGAGCAAGCCCCACAGATGAGTGGTCAGCCATCTCTAAGCCTACATCAACTAATAGAGGCCTTGCAGCAGCTTGGGGCGGTGCCAAAGCCAGGGCAGCTGCAGCCAGTGAGCTTGCAGATAAGGGAGGCCCAACATGTCCAGCAGCCATTGAGGGGCCTACCAGCCAGCAGAGGGCATCACCCTCAGTCCTACAGCAGAGGAGACCACTACAACCCCCTCTTGCACAGCCACCACCGAGAAGCCTGCAGCAGCAGGGGGCACCACCAGCCCCCACTGGCCAGCAGCAGAGAGCCCAAGAACAGTTGGATCAGCAGGTCGGATGGGGCCAACAGCAACTGGGAGTACCACAAGCGTGGAGACTAGACCAGCAACCAGGGTGGGGCCAGCAGGAGCCTGGATTGGCACCACCCTTCAAAGCAACCTTCAATGGGGACCCGGAGAAGCTGATTTTTTTCATCAACCAAGTGCATTCTCACTTGAATCGCTGGGCCTATCTTTACCCAGAACCAGGGGCCATGGTTGATGTCATTGCATCAAGCCCCTGAATTGGAAGATCCCCACTTCTTTCTCTTACATCTGAGAGAACAATTTGAGGACCCATCCATTGGCCTCAAAGCAGAAGGACAAATTCACAAAATAAAACAAGCCGGGAGACCTGCCCAGGAATACGTGCGAGAGTTCTGCAGGATAGCAGGTCAAATAGAGGGGTGGCCTGAGCAGTCCCTCACCCATTACTTCATCGAGGGATTAGACAATCACCTCTCTCAGGCCTATATCTATCGAGAAGTACCTGATCGGATAGAGGACTGGTACCAGACAGCTGTGAAGCTAGATGTTAAGCTCTCTTGCTATAAGAAGCCTCCCCCCATGAACCCGAGCAACAACAAGAGCTACCCAGACAGCAATCACCCCCACAAAAGCCTTCAACTACTGCAATAGCTGAGAAACCCAAACCACCTAAATGCCCTTCCTTCAAGTGTTTCCGGTGTGGACAAACAGGACACTGAGCGGCCACCTGTCCAGTCCCCTACCCCCGACTGAAGAGCAGACCCGAACCCGCAATGCGAAAGAAACCTGCTCAGAGGCTAACAAGAGAAAAGTCCAATCGACTCACGCAAGAACCGGTCACCCAGATTACATCCCCCCCACAGGAGGATGCCGGGACTCCAGGTGGACCTGTCCCTGCTCTACCCTCCTTTGACAGCGATGATGAAGGAGAGAATGAGCCGATGGTGAGTTGACAAATTCCACCTTTTTCACTGGCCGCCAAACTTATAATCCCTAAGTCTGGGGCACAAATCGACTTGAACGTACTAATTGATTCAGGATGCACCCATTGCATTATTAGTCTGGCGTTTGCCATGAAAATGGGCATATGAGCAAAATTGCTCTCCAAACCCATGAGGTTTGAGCAAGCCGATGGCTCCCTAATGGGAGGAACTCTGGTCACACAAGTAACGGAGCCCTTACGCCTAGAAATAGGTGCACACTGGGAGTTTATTTGTTTCCTGGTTGCTCCAAAAATGACTGAGATGGTGGTCCTAGGGCTAGCATGTTTAGACAAATGGAAGCCGTTTATCTGGTGGGAGAAAGGAATGAGAACTGTAAGACTACCTATAGGGCCTGATTCCCCCATTGATTCAACAGATGTTGTTGGGCATCTTAGGCCACACTTTGAGCGAGCGCACATGGCCGCCTCACTGCCTCCAGACGAACCAGTCATCCCCAAGGAATACTGGGACCTGGCAGAGGCATTTAGTGAAAAAGAATGTGATACCCTACCCCCTCACAGGCCCAATGACTGCTCCATCGAACTGGTGCCCGGAGCCAAAATCCCACGACCGAGAACGTATGCCATGTCCCCCCTCAAAATGGAGGAGATGCAGCGATACATAAACAAAAACCTAACAAGAGGGTTCATCGAATGGGCCAGATCTACCGTAGGAGC
The DNA here is from genome assembly GCA_034064705.1 of Bothrops alternatus. Classification (NCBI taxonomy): domain Eukaryota; kingdom Metazoa; phylum Chordata; class Lepidosauria; order Squamata; family Viperidae; genus Bothrops; species Bothrops alternatus. Next base: position 3,685,914 of record JARGCV010000074.1, read on the forward strand.
CCCTGTGTTGTTCAAATAGAAAAAAGATGGGTCTCTTAATCTCTGCGTAGACTATAAGGGTCTCAACGCGGTGAGTGTGGAAAATAAATACCCCCTCCCCCTCCTAAAGGATTTATTAACCCATCTGGCTAAGGGGAGTGTCTTCACTAAGTAGGACCTAAGAGAGACATACTACCGGGTAACAATAAAAGAGGGAGACAAGTGGAAAACTGCCTTCAACTGTCCTATGGGGAGCTATCAGTTCAAAGTCATGCCATTTGGCCTACAGGGGCCCCCAGCTGTATTTATGCAGTTGATTAATGAGGTTCTACATGATCACTTGTAAAAAGGGGTTTTGGTGTATCTTGATGATATTCTGATATACAGCACGAATATGACTGATCAAATAAAGTTGGTAAGAGAAGTATTAAAGAAACTATTGAATGCCAAACTCTATGTCAAATTGTCGAAATGTGAATTTCACCAAACCTGATTAGACTATCTTGGCTACAGAATTTCCATTGTAGTTTGTTGAAGCCTTATCGGGGCTCCACTTTAAGACCTCCTCCAAAGAAGACACCTGGGCCCTCGTAGTTGCAGGGCAGACCCACTATGAAGTGAAACGTATTCTTGACTCCAGAATCTTTAGAGGGAAATTGCAGTACCTAGTACAATGGAAGGGATACCCGTTCTCCGAAGCCACCTGGGTGAAATCTAGTGAAGTGAAAGATGACAGATTGGTCAAAAGGTTTCATGTGAAAAACCCCAACAAACCGAAAGATAGCCCTTAACCTATGCTTTTGTTTACTTTACAGGATCTCTCTTTCTTGTAAGAGGGGCCGGATGTCAATGCTGCAAATACTGTATATTCTTGGTTTGACAATATGCAAAACTGTCTGGTATTTATTGGGTTAATACATAGCTTAGAGTGGTGGGGGGGGGTAAAAAGCCCGGGAAAGAAAGAGGAAATAAACCTTTGACCTTCACACTAATTGGATAATGTGACTTGTGACTGCAAGATAAGAGAGGGGTTTAGCAAGAAAAGTTAGATGCCAGCAAGAGGAAGTCAGATTCTGGCATAAAACGTCCATGATGTGCCGTCAATTTGTAACACTGTAATAAAGGCTTTAGGATAAACATGCCTGAAAGTTCTTTGAAGTGTTTCATTAGTCGGAACCTTGACAAAAACGTAGACTTCTACACTGCTTCATAGTGTTTTACAGCCCTCTCTAAGTAGCTTACAAAGTCAGCATATTGCCCCCTATTATCTAGGTCATCACTTTATTGACCTTAGAAGGATAGAAAGCTGAATCAACTTTGAGCAAATCAGGATCAACCTACTGGCAGTGGGCAGATTCAGCCTGCAATACTGCATTCTAACTACTGCACTACAAGGGCTTTTAAATTGAAATTAATAAAACATCTTTGGTTGTCCCAAAGGTGTTTTTTCTTTCAAAAGGCACCTGGACATTATTTTTTCCTAGAAGATGTTTCGCTTCTCATCCAAGAAGCTTAATAATAACAGTAACAGTAACAGTAATAGGAAAAGTAGTAGTAGTAGTAACAACAACAACAACAACAAGAACAACAACAACAACAACAATAATAATAATAATAATAATAATAATAATAATAATAATAATAATAATAATAATAATAATAATAATAATAATAATAATAATAATAATAATAATAATGTTGGGAGGGACCTTGGAGGTCATTTAGTCAAGCCCCTGCTCAGGCAGGAAACCCTGTACAATTTCAGAAAAGTGATTGTCCAGTCTCTTCTTAAAAACTTCCAGTACTGGAGCATTCATGGCTTCTGGAGAAAGGTTGTGCCACTAGTTAATTGTTCCTGTTCTGTCAGGAAATTTCTCCTTAGTTCTAGGTTGCTTCTCTCTTTGATTAGTTTCCATCTGTTGCTTCTTGTCCTGACTTCAGGTGCTTTGGAGAATAGCTTGACTCCCTCTTCTTTGTAGCAACCCCTGAGATATTGGAATGGTGCTATCATTTCACCCATTATCCTTCTCTTCATTAAATTAGACATACCCAATTCCAGCAACCTTCCTTATATATTTTAACCCCAAGTCCCCTATTCATCCTTGTTGCTCTTCTCTGTACTCTTTCTAGAGTCTCAACATCTTTTTTACATTGTGGTGACCAAAACTGGATGCAGGATTCCAAATATGGCCTTACCAAGGCATTGTAAAGTAGTATTAACACTTCAATGGATCTTGATTCCATCCCTCTGTCAATGCAGCCTAGCACTGTGTTAGCTTTTTTCGCAGCTGCAGCAAATGGCTGGCTCATATTGAAGTGTTTGTTCACTAAGACTCAGAGCTCCTTCTCATAGTTACTACTATTCATTGAGGTACCATCTATACTGTACCTGTGCATTTGGTTTTTCTTGCCTAAATGTAGAACCTTACTTTTTTCACAATTGAATTTCATTTGTTAGATAGCACCCAATGTTAAAATCTGTCAAGATTCTTCTGTATCTTAAGCTGATCTTCGGGAGGGTTGGCTATTCTTGCCAACTTTGTATCATCTGCAAATTTGTTGTGTTCCCCATCTATCCCCTCATCCAAATCATTGAAGCTGTTGAAGAGCACTGGGCCCAGAATAGAGCCCTTGGGTACCCCACTGCACACTTATCTCCATTTAGATGCAGTTCCATTGAAGACCACATGCTGAGTACAGTCGGACCGCCAGCTACGAATCCATCTGGTGATAATTCTGTCTAACCCCCATTTTTTTAATTTGATCAAGTAGTAGGTTGTGGTCTACTTTATCAAATGCCTTTCACATGGATTACAACTGTGGTGCCAGTTAGATCAAATTTGTGTCCTTCTGAGTCTTTGTGGATGGACATGAGGGAAAGTGGGTCATGTCTTTTGATGGCCAGGAAGTGTTCATGCAGTCTGGTTGATAGTTTTCTTCCTGTTTGGCCTATTTTCACAGTTGCTGCACTATGGGCCAAAAAGAACTATGTGGGCCAGAAAGAAAGCTATCAACCAGATTTCACAAACAGTTATTTTCTAACTATTATAGTCTATTTTTGCTTATTATTTTAATATGTTTTGAGTGTGTGTGATCTGCAAAGTCATTTATTCACCCTTCCAACAAAAAAATGTATGTTTGTATTGGGTACCAGATTGGAGAAGTTTGCTTCTTCCTATCAATGTATTTAATTGATGTTTCTGGACAATGATTATAGTAAAGTTTTAATCTGAATTTATTTCTATGAGTTAACATGCAATACATTTAATATAATTCAATGTAATTGCTATCATTCCCTATGCTTAATGACTTCTACAGAAATACATGGCTATGTCAAATTGCTGATAGTTCATCTGCAGGCATAGCATTCTTGTATTATCTCTGGAGATAGTAAATCTCCATTTATGTTTCAGCTTTATTTCTGGTGGCTTTGGTTATCAAATATTAAGTTACATAATTATTGTATTTTAAACATAAATGGAGAAGTAACACATGAGGAAATTACTATCATATAGCAAACAGTCTCTTCATTGTCAGCAATTTGCATAGTGAGAAAACTCACATGATGTACTAAGTCCTCTTTCTTAGTTGCTCTCTCTGGTTTAACTCAGGCCTAAAAACAATGATGTAGCATTTTGGCAAAAATATGCATCCCAGTAATGCAGCGCTGGAGGACAAGATGGAGAAGACCTCCACTGCTACCATGGCCTTGCCTTTTGTGCTCAGATAGGCTGGAAAGAAAGAAAGCCATACACTACAAAAGGCCAACATACTGAAGGTGATGAACTTGGCTTCGTTAAAACTGTCAGGTAATTTACGGGCAAGAAAGGCCACAACAAAGCTGGCGATGGCCAAGACACCCATGTAGCCCAAGACACAATAGAAAAAGAAAGCTGACCCCTCATTGCACTGTAAAATCATTTCTTGGAGCTCTGATTGCATGTCCAACTCAGAGAATGGTGGAGATGTTGACAACCACAGAATACAAATATTCACTTGTAAGAGAGAACAGGAAAGGACAGTACAAAAAGGCAATCTTTTCCCCACCCATTTCCTCATTTGAGATCCTGGTTTAGAGGCCATGAAAGCAACAACTACAGTGATGGTTTTGGCCAGAACACTAGAAATGGCTACTGAGAAGGTAATGCCAAAAGTTGGTTGTCGGAGAAGGCAGGTCACCTTGCTAGGTTGGCTGAGGAAGAACAAAGAGGAGAGAAAACAGAGTTGAAGAGAGAGAAGGAGGGTGTAGGTGAGGGACCGGTTATTGGCTTTGACAATGGGAGTATCCCGGTGCTTAATAAAAGTTCCAAGTACCCAAGATGTCAATAAGAAACAACAAAGAGCAGTCAAGGCTAAACAATTTCCTAAGATTTCTTCAAAAGTTAGAAAGACCATCATTTTTAGGATACATCCTTTCTTTTCTTGATTTGGATAATGATCTTCTGAACATTCAAAACAGTCATCCGTATCTGGAAGAAAAGTCAAGGAATTTGTCATCTATCCATTCCAAATTTTTGAAAATATTCATCTGATGGGTGCCAGCTAACTATGATTACTAGTAGGAACATTTTTCTGTGAAATTGCCATTTTTTCTCTATTGTATCTTTTAGGATTTGCATGCAAAAAGAACAATGGAAAGCACAATTATTCTCTGAAATCAATATAGTCCATTTGGACTTTTTCCATTTTGTCCCCAAAATTCTGATGATGAATATAAGGGAAGCAGAAATACTGACTCTGAGTGCAAATCAATATAATTCAGTTAAATTTCAATTTGATTCAGTTAAAATGTGAGTATACCTGGTTAAAAGCCGGGTGCCAGACAATCATATCTTCATCAATGAATAATTCTTTCCCTTTTGGAGCACTGGGATCCAAGTCTCCAACTCTAACTTTCTGAAAAGATCTGTTAGGGAAAGTGATCAGGTTGATGATGTCAAATCCACCCGTTGCCTCCCCTTTCTCATTCAGGAACACTCTCTCCCCAGCAGAATTGTTAAAAGAAATGCCTTGAAGAAATGGATGGAGCTACTTCAAAGAAAATGAGAGAGGGAATTGGAAGGATAACAATAGAGAGGAGACCAGCGTATTCAAATTTAATTCACTCATTTTTCCCATTCCTTTAATAATGCTCAAATAAGTACAGTATATTGAGAAAATTGATAATCTATATTGCATGGAAATGTATAGGTTTATTCTATTATTAATTTGATCTTATTTTAAGGAAATATAGGAAATAGCATCGATCAATAAGAACAAAATGAAAACAGAATATTTTGAATATGATTTCTATTTACTGTCCAAGTTGGTCAACCCTAGACACCATATATTGTCTTATCCTCCATTTTTCCTCTTCATAGTTAGCTTTTGAGAGGCTAGGATCTGACAAATTTCCTTTAGTCAGATTTTAGAGATTCAAGCATTTTTTGCTTTAAGGAAGGAGGAGGAGGACAACAGGAGCATGAGGAGGAAAGAGAGAGAGAGAGAGAGATAGACAGACAGACGAACAGACAGAGAGGAGAAAACAGCACACTCAGGTTCTCAACCTTGAAATATCCATGAGCTAAGTGGACATATATTGGAGAATAGGTAATATGTACATAGATCTGAAATCACACAGACAAGAATTCCAAATAATTCTTGCAAGTATGAACATTATGGACGACTGTTAAGGGAAAATTCAGCAGATTTTCTGTATACCATAACAGAAATTCATTGTTGAACTATATTTCAATAAGATGATAGCAGAGCCAATTTTGTTTCTGAGAGTAGTACAAGTTCATGAGGTAACTTTAGGGAGGTGGAACCAGCTGCCAAATGGAATGGCTGCGTTCAGACGGTGCTCCGAATAAGTGTGCCGATTCCACAGCCGCTTCCCCATGCTTGGTGGGCTTTTTAAAGCCCCCAATCTCTCAAAGGGAGATTGGAAAAGGAGGCACCAAGCAGAGTTGTCCTGGATGGCAGTCCAAACCATAAGAAGCAGGATAGCCACAGAGATGTCGAGTGGGAGAAGGAGACGGCCCAGAATGGCGGCCGCAAAGGAATGACAGCTGTCAACTGGATGAAAATAGCAGTGATTTAGCAGGACAACCATACAGCAAACCTGGTGGTGTGAGTACCCATCAATTCTTTCAAAGTGATCTTGAGCATAAAATCATTCCGGAGAATCTCAAAGAAGAAAAGAAGAGTGGGGAAGCCCCAGAGTGAAAGGGGTAAACCTACCTCCCCTGTGAGATAGCGGTGATAAGAAGCACAGGGAAAAAGAGGCTTTACCTTAAAGCATCAGACTTATAAGCTGTAAAGGATTAACGGATAAGGGTGGTTTCTCTTTCTGGGCCTTTCAACAAAGCTAAGAAGAAGGTTAAAAACCTGAAAAGTGAAAGTCCCAGCTGAGCAGAGAAAGTGGAGATTTTGAATAAGAATGGAGGACTAATAATAATAAATTCGGAAGGGACCTTGGAGATTATCTAGTCCAACCCTATGCTCAGGCAGGAAACCCTATACCATTTCGGACAAACTGATGAATATTAAATGAGGGAAGAGAGACACCTACAAGTTAAGAAAGAGAATATGCATAGAAATAAATTAAAGAAATTGATCTAAAAGTACTCTAAAAAATAAAAAGGATAATCTGTAGCTGAATTGAGGGTTAGAGGCTTTATATTGTGTTAGTAACAGAACATAACTCTTTTAAGATATAAGGTATCAGTGATCATAATATCAGAAGAATAACAAATCTTTCAGGTGTGGTGGAGAAAAAGACAAAGACTTTACATAAGTGGGTGGGCTTGTTGACATCACTCTGAAAGATGGCAAGCATCTCCAACCTAACAAGAGCTGGGACTGGAAGAAAGCAGATAAATCAAGCAACATTGGGGGAACTAAGCCCAGTACGGCAAAGATCGATAGAAGAGATGATGCCAAGGGAAAGAGCAGGCTCACTTAAAGATCTACAATCGATGTTATAATCTATGCAAGAGGTTATGTTGAGAAACCACAAAGACTTGAAAAACGAAATAGGCAAAATAGGGAACGATACCGGAGAACTCAAAGAGAAGATTGGAGCAATGGATGGGAAATTTGAATGCTTCCAACAACAAATACTGAAAAATGAAAAGAAACTATTAGAAATGGAAGACAGAATGAATAAGGAGGCAAGGAGAGTAACAAGTAAACAAAGAATTGGAAAAAAACCTGTTATTTTGCTAGAGATAGAGAAAGCAGACCACTACTTAGGTACTCGTGAAAGAAGAGAAAGGAGAGGATTCCAAGAAATGATGATGGACATATCAGCAAGAGTTTGAGGAATCGAGAAGGAAAAGATGGCAAATGAGATAGATGAAATATATAGAATATACACAAATGATGCAAGAAGAAACAATCTATTTAAGGAAACCACCCAGCACAAATCAACTCCGTAGCCAATACACTCATCTCCAGAACCAAACGCCTAGCTGATGAACAACACCTAAAAACTGAACTATACACTCTCACTAATGTACTAACATCCAACGGATTCCAAAGAAATAAGATTTCCAATTTAATCCAAAAAGAAACTCCCACTAAAATCCAAGACAGAGAACAAGAAAACGGCAAAGCCATACATAAAAGGCACCACAGACAGGATCAGCAAGATCCTCCACAAACATAACATCAAGACAGCATTCTGCACAAACAGAAAAATATCCACCATCCTAAGAAACCCTAAAGACAAAATTAAGTTAGAAAATCAAGGAGTATATGAAATCCCATGTACTGCTTGCCCCACCACATACATCGGACAAACCAACAGAAGAATAAGTGCATGCATTGAAGAACACAAAAACTCAGTCAAAAAAGAGGAACCAACTTCTTCCCTGGTCCAACACCTTAAAGCCACAGGACATGAAATTGACTTCAAAAAGACCAGAACTATCGCCAAAACTCAACACTCTAATAACAGAATAATCAGAGAAGCCATCGAGATAGAAAAGCGCCCACACAGCATGAACAAAAGAGATGATACCTCCCATCTACCAGCCATTTGGAAACCCGCCCTTTTTGACAAACGAGTCCCTAACACAAAGAATGACACCAGACCCACACTCACGAAAACCACACAGGATGTCACCACCACACATCCAAACAAAAAGCAAACCCAAACCCACACTGATGATGAGGCACGACCACAAACCAGAAGCCAGACCACAGCTGCATCATTAGCCACTTTAAACCCCTCCAATCCATACATGAAGCAAACCAACACCCACCATGAAGATGAGGCACGACCACTGAAGTCTTGCCCTGCGCAGGCAAGCCTTCAATTTCCATGGCGGGTCCTACACACGTGGGCCGAATATTAGAGATGAACACATGACTCCAGTCAGCTTTCTCTCTGGGGCGTGAGGCACACACAAAAGGCTGCCTTCCCCTTTTTATTAACTGTTACAGTGGGCGGTTACACAATGCATCACATGGTTACAAACAGCCAATGACAATGTTATATCTTCAGCCAATGACAAGGCTACACTGCAGGGCCACCCTGTGGCCAATGGATTCAAATCTTGGTACAACATCCATCCACCTCTTAGCCCCTTATTTCCTGTCCCTAGGCCATATGGCCTTTGTCTTTTGTTCCAGAGCACATGGCCTGTGGCTCTGCTGTGGGCAATGGACTCCATCTCTTGGCTCCGCCTCCATTTCCTGTTGCTCCAAAACAGCATGGTAAAGTCACATGGTACAGTCTTTGTCCCAAACCTCTCCAAGCCTCATGCATCACAACATATTACAACATATCAACTTTTTTTATTTTATTTTTTAGCAGCTGTGGGTTGTTCCACCTATGCTCCGTCCAGTTCTGACACGATCCTAGGGCACAGGCATCTGTCCAGTCCTCAGAGGCTGCCATCATAGAAACATCTCTGTCCAGTCATCAGAGTCAGGAGTTGGTTCTTGGCTCTTTTACAGATGATTAGAAGAGGGAGGCTTACACAGGTTCAGCAGGGGAGAAATATATTTGTACACAGCAACAGATTGTTACACAGAATACTAAAAACATTATGATACTGAAAACCCAATTCCTTGAGCCACCCAGCATTAGGTAGCCAGGAAAATAACTGTCAATCAAACAAGGCACCAATTTCTTGTGATAAGGGATTGCTTTGTACCATATTTTCCATGTGAGCAATTGTGGCAGCAATGTTGTGTGTGTTCAGAAATGTACCAGACCAATTCTGGGGTGTTGACCAATGTGCATTTTTCCACATAAGATCTAATCTTTGTCAGATGTGAGTGCATTGTCTTTTGAGAAGTTGTACAAAGTTTCAAAGTTTTCACCAAAATCAAACAAGGGAACAGAATCAGCACATGCTTTCTTGTTCTGTGCTGGAATGTTATCAGATCCAACAATTGAATATATATTAGCATGGTGAGAAACATAAAATGCAAAACAGCAATGATTTGTCACAAAAATTAAATCATTAAAGAAAAACAAGAAAGAGACAAAAATAAAATTCATTACCAAGACTAGAAAATATAATTCAAAATAGGCAAGGAGAAATGAGAAAGGCAAATTTTGCAAAGAATCAGAAAGGCAAGATTGGCAAAGAGAAAATAATAAGAAAGAGAAAATTAAAGGCATGGTTTATTAAGCAAGACGACCAGAGAAGGGGGGGTGAGAGAGAGGAGGGCGGGAACAGATTCAAAGAGGAAATTCCAATTCAAATGTAATTTGAGTCTCCGTTTACAGCCATCCGTTTCCTTGGAAACCAGGAGAGACTAGCTCATGTCATTCACAGCCATCCTTTTGTTCCTTGGAAAGCAGGAAAACTGGTTTTTCCGGGTTTTTTAAAGTGTTGGTGACAAACAAAGTTTTCAAAGTCTGCGGATCTGGGGCTCTGCTGCTTTTCTTCAGATCTGGCAAGGGGGAAATGGCTGCTGTAAAAGAAAAAAAGGGGGGGAGAGAAAAAGGAGGGAAGGGGGAATGGCTCTCTGCAGGGGAGCAAGGCATTATTAAGCATTATTAAGACAGTTTTAAATCAATGGAAAGCCATGAGATATTTTCCCATTTTTTCAATTATAAGAATTAGAAACACAGACTTCAGATTTTTTAACAAGTTGAAAGGTACGAGGCAGTTATTAACTCAGCCTGCTCTGAGTCAGAGGGAGGAATAGGGAGGGGGAGAGGGGGATGTTTTTTTAGCAAGTTAAAAGGTAAGAGAGGACTGACTTAGCATAGGAAAGCATGTTCTGAGTCAGAAGGAGAAAAAGACTTTTTTAGCAAGTTAAAAAGTACAGGCAGAAGAAACAGAAACAGAATCCTGATAACAATGACTATGTTCCAAGCCAATAGCTACAGAAGAAAAGGAAGGCAGATAGCCTTTTGAAATAGCCATGCATACAATTCTTTCACATAAGGAGAATTTGGGGAAGAAGCAGAGAGCTCCTCCATAAGCCAATTTTAATCCAATTAGCAATTTTTTGTGGTCCCTTTAAGATGTAAGAGACAATGCCAAACAAACATTAATACTTTTTAAACTCCTTACGCGAAGGCAAGTTGTGAATCTTTGTTAGTTGCATAATTAAGGTTCTAACAATAACATCAAGCCCTCCCTTTGATCCTTGGAGAATTCCACCCACATACTCACAGGGGGGGGTGTTTCTTGCTGAAGAAACTCCACAAGGTTTGTTCCTCCAGTGGGCAAATTTAGAGTCAGATCGTAACATTTTGTCTCGGCTTGCTTTGAAAGCCTGAGAATTAGCCAATTTAGCTTGCTCTGTTTTTGCATAGTGTAATGTCAGCATGGACAAATACAGCCTGTCATGGGCTAGGAAATCTGGCGAGGCTCTCAGCAATGGAGCCAGATACTTATTGCCATGTGGCGAGGTCTAATTGCTAAGATTTTTTCTTCAAAAAAGCCAATAAAAGACATAGATCTTTTTGAGTGACAGGGAAAACAGTCTAATTAAGTTTCTGAACATAATTTGCTCTCCTGACTAAGCTAAGCAATTGTTTCAGGTACACAGCCCAAGTTTTGCAAAGCTTCTGTCCCACACTTACCATTAGCGTGCACATGGGTCTATTCCAGACGTAGTAAGAGGTGGGCTGCCAGAAGGATGTGACTTTTGCATCAAATCACGTCCGGGGTCACCACTTGAAGTCTTGCCCTGCGCAGGCAAGCCTTCAATTTCCATGGCGGGTCCTACACACGTGGGCCGAATATTAGAGATGAACACATGACTCCAGTCAGCTTTCTCTCTGGGGCGTGAGGCACACACAACAGGCTGCCTTCCCCTTTTTATTAACTGTTACAGTGGGCGGTTACACAATGCATCACATGGTTACAAACAGCCAATGACAATGTTATATCTTCAGCCAATGACAAGGCTACACTGCAGGGCCACCCTGTGGCCAATGGATTCAAATCTTGGTACAACGTCCATCCACCTCTTAGCCCCTTATTTCCTGTCCCTAGGCCATATGGCCTTTGTCTTTTGTTCCAGAGCACATGGCCTGTGGCTCTGCTGTGGGCAATGGACTCCATCTCTTGGCTCCGCCTCCATTTCCTGTTGCTCCAAAACAGCATGGTAAAGTCACATGGTACAGTCTTTGTCCCAAGCCTCTCCAAGCCTCATGCATCACAACATATTACAACAGACCACGAACGCAAAGCCAAACAGCTATGCAGCTCACCATCTCTAATCCCCTTGCAACTCAGACTAACCTGAGCACAACAAAGCCCCCACCCAAACAGAACACTCCCCCAGCCAATCAGAACACAGCCAACCCCCCATCCAATCAGAGCACAGCCAAGCCCCTAACCAATCAGAACACACCTCCACCGAATCAGAACACAGCCAAGTTCCAACCAATCAGTTCAAACCCCCCACTGGCAGTTAAAAGGAAGAAACAGCTACTATCACACATTGCTCCTAGAAGCATGAAGCCGAAAACACTAGCTTGAAGATGACGAATGGGACTTCGTCGAATCGTTGCCAAGACACTTCAAATTCTATGCGGGAGAATTGCGGCTCCCAGTGTTTTGTTTTCGGTGGGAAATGGGTCCAAGTGGCTCTTTGAGTGTTTTGGGTTGCCTACCCCCGTCCTAGTCCAACCCCCTGCTCAAGCAGGAAACCCTATATCATTTCTGATAAATAGTTGTCCATTCTCTTCTTAAAAACTTCCAGTGTTGGGGCATTTACAACTTCTTGAGACAACTTGTTCCACTGGTTAATTGTTCTAACCATCAGGAAGTTTCTCCTTAGTTCTAGGTTGCTTCTCTCTTTGATTAGTATCCATCCATTGCTTCTTGTCCTGCCTTCAGGTGCTTTGGAGAATAGCTTGACTCCCTCTTCTTTGGGGCAAAACATGAGACATTGGAACACTGCTATCATGTCACACCCTTCTCTTCATTAAACTGGACATTCCAGCAAGTGTTCCTTATATTTTTTAGCCTCCAGTCCCATAATCATTTTTGTTGCTCTTCTCTGTACATCTTTTTTTACATTGTGGTGACCAAAACTGGATGCAGTATTCCAAGTGAGGCTTGACAAAGGCATTATAAATAAAAAGATCACGTGATCTTGATTCTATCCCTCTGTTAATGAAGCCTAGCACTGTGTTGGATTTTTTGGTTGCAGCACCCTGCTGATTCATAGTTAAGTGATTGTCCAGTAGCACTCCAAGATTCCTCTGACAGCTACTACTATTTTGCAAGGTAGCACCTATATTGTACCTGTGCATTTGGGTTTTTTTTGCTTTTCTTTGTTGCTCTTTATTCCAAGAAGAAGAAAATATCAACTTAGAAAAAAATCAATAATTGAAATATGCAGCTCATATTTATTTTACTAATTAACGATGACACAAACTTTAAAGCACCAACCCTGCCACTCTCTTGGTGGTTTACCATAAGTCTCAAAATCAACATATCTTCACAAAAATAATTTGGTTATGTCAGGAAAGAATGACTGTCATGAAACTAATTCCCCTGTCTAACAACCAAGTCTTTACTAAATTACAAAAATCTAGTGAAGTAAAATGTTTACATTTTAGAACAGTATATTGAAAAAGAAAAAAAGACTTCCTTCAGATGCACTGTCACTTAATTCTTTTTAGAACCAGGCTAAATAAATCTACAAGACAGGACAAATCTAGATAGAAATAAAATGGTTATTTATGGAATCAAAAATAACACAAAAGTCCCATTGAATTTGGAAACACATGGTTTTTTTAACCCCCCTTTAATATTAACTGAACTAGAAGATCAGGCAAAAGGTTTAAAATTCATCTGGAAAACAGATTTAGGAGAAATAAATGATAAAGATTGGAAACATATTTGGAACAGAAGAGTATATAAGAATACATCAGAGTTAAGGAACAAGGATACAAAGTGATATGGAGATGGTACCTTAGACCATGCAAATTAAATCAAATAGATGTTAAATATTCAAATATTTGCTAGAGGTGCGAGAAAGATATTGGAACATAGAAGCATATGTGGTGGAACTGTGATAGCGCATAAAAGATATGGGACATGGGGTTTAGGGAAATTAGAGAACTTTTGAAGGTAAATTTAGATATGTCACCGAAGACTGCATTACTTTTACTCATCGAAAAACAAGATATAAATGAAGCAAAAAAGGAATTGATTGTAAATTTGACAATGGCAGCTTGATTAGTGATGGTTAAATATTGGAGACGGAATTGGGATATTCAAAGAAATGAGTGGTATAATGAAATATGGAATATGGCAATAAATGATAGATCAACAACAGAAATTAAATTTAAAAAAGTAAATAATTATAATGAAATATGGGATGATTTTATAAAAACAGTCTTGGTGTAAAGCAAAGGGAATAAACCTGCTCAAGAAGTTTAACCTGTTTTGAAAATACAGGGAAGATGTTTGGGAAAATGGACTTTGGTGAGAATTTTATTAAGTGGATAATTGATCAATTTAAACAATGCAGAATTAAATGCAAATTAAGGGTAATATATAAAGTCCTCGAAAATACAAAAGGATGAGGAGGATTGGGTTTGTCTCATTTAAAATTTATTTTGAAGTACATGAAAATGCCCTTGTGTACATAAATAAGAATCAACTAACAGTTGATACGATTGTTAAATGTTGTTTGTTCATAATTACAGATATTAATTTAAGATATAATTTCTGTCAATCCGTGTCTGACGTTTCTTTTCTATGTCTATGTTTTGTGTATTGTATGTTTTCATTTTTGTACTTTTAAAGTTTGTAAATATTCAATAAAGTTTATTTAAAAAAAAAGAAAATGCCCTTATGGGTCACAGCCCAAGAACCATTTTATAAGTAAGAAATAGCAGGTAAAGAAAAATGTTTAATCTATCAAGAGTTGTTAGAACAAGAACATGGAGAATATCGCAATTACACTGCCAGTAGCACTCAGACTTTTGTACTGCTTCATAGCACTTCACAGCCTTCTCTAAGTAGTTTACAGAGTCAGCATATTGCCCCCTACTATCTAAGTCATCATTTTATTGACTTTAGAAGGATAGATGGCTGAATCAACCTTGAGCAAGTCAGGATCGACCTCCTGGAAGGCAGATTCAGCCTGTGATGCTGCATTCTAACTACTGCACTACCAGGGCTTTTAAATTGAAATTAATAAAACGTCTTTGGTAGTCCCAAAGCTGTTTTTTCTTTCAAAAGGCAACTGGACTTTATTTTTTTTTAGAAGATGTTTCACTACTCATCCAAGAAACTTAATAATAGTAATAGTAAAAGTAGTAGTAGTAGTAGCAGTAGTAGCAGTAATAATAATAATAATAATAATAATAATAATAATAATAATAATAATAATAATAATAAAGCTGGAAGAAACCTTGGAGGTCATCTAGTCCAACCCCCTACTCAGGCACAAAACCCTGTACCATTTCAGACAAACTTCTAGTGTTGGAGATTCACAGCTTCTGGAGGCAGGTTGTGCAACTGATTAATTGGTCTAATTGTCAGGAAATTTCTCCTTAGTTCTAGGTTGCTTCTCTCTTTGATTAGTGTCCATCCATTGCTTCTTGTCCTGACATCAGGTGCTTTGAAGAGTAGCTTGACTCCCTCTTTTTTGTGGCAATACCTCTGGTATTGGAACACTGCTATCATGTCACCCCCAATCTTTCTCTTCATTAAACTCAATAAAAAAACAAAGTTACTTACTTTCTTACTTTCGTGATACGGCTTATATTAGCCGACCCCCTGAAACCCCTGATACGTCTTACAATCAGGGGTGTCTTACTATCGGGGAAACACGGTATTAAGTTTCTTGGATGAGAAGAAAAACATTTTCTAGGAAAAAATAATGTCCAGGTGCCTTTTGAAAGAAAAAACACCTGTGAGACAACCAAAGATTTTTTATTAATTTCAATTTAAAAGCCCTGGTAGTGCAGTAGTTAGAATGCAGTATTGCAGGCTGAATTTGACCACTTCCAGGAGGTCGATCCTAACTTGCTCATGGTTGATTCAGCCTTCTATACTTCTAATGTCAATAAAATGATGACCTAGATAGTAGAGGACAATATGCTGACTTTGTAAACTACTTAGAGAGGGCTGTAAAGAACTATGAAGCAGTGTACAAGTCTGTTATTGGTAGTGCAATTGCTATATTCTCTATGTTCTTCTTCTAATAACTCTTGATAGATTAACCGTTTTTCTTTACCTGCTATTTCTTACGTATAAAATGGTTCTTGGGCTGTGACCCATACGGGCATTTTCAGGTACTGCAAAATAAATTTTAAATGAGGCAAACCCAATCCTTCTCATCCTTTTGTATTTTTGAGGGTTTTATAGATTACCCTTAATTTGCATTTAATTCTGTATTGTTTAAATTGATCAATTATCCACTTAATAAAATTCTCACCAAAGTCCATTTTCCCAAACATCTTCCCTGTATTTTCAAAACAGGTTAAACTTCAGTTACTTATTAGGACATCCAAAAGAAAGATGTTAATCAGATATACAAAGAACAATTGCCAGGTTGCCAATATTCCAAAGGTAATTATGACACTTATGAATTACTGAAATCACTCTATTATTTTAGCAGGTGAAAATATCAAACGTTCTGTGCAGAAGGGAATAGGAATTGAGAAACAATTCATAGAAATATTACTAGAGCCACGTGGAGGTAGATAATGCTGACTTTATGAGATTCATTTCCACAAGTTATTTCCCTCCTGTATTATCTGCCAGAATTTATCTTTGAACGATAGACCCAGACATCCAAAACAACAGAATAAAGATGCTATTCCTTCTGATTTTCTTGATGCACAAAATAGTTACTCTGAAATGCCCTGAAAGTGAAGCTTTCCCTGTTCCACATGAGTGGTTCCAGCCTGGGGATCTCGTCATTGGTGGGATGGTGTCTCAAATTTATTACCACTTTTATGAAATTGAATTTAAAGACCATCCTTCTCTAAAACCTTATGACTTACCAATGTAAGGATTTTTTTTTGCATACATTTTCTACTCTTAGCCATATTGCCAGTAATTGTTTATATGAATAAAAAATAGTTTGAGCATAAATGTCAGTTTTGCATGTCATCAAAGTTTGTTTTGTCTTTTGAACGTATCTGGTTCTTGGAGAAGGAATTATTTTCTTTTCATTAAGTTGAGTTCTTTCTCATAAAATATATGATTCTCCTTTTTCCATTCATAAAAGATATGTTCTTCAAAAGAAGTAAGCCTCCTTTTAAGTAGGTAATTTACTACTCTGCATTTCACTCTATACAAAACTTACACACAAGAAATCAATGATATTTGCTTATTCTGTTTATATTTTGTGCTACATTAATAGAATGTATCTTGAAAAGGCAACTATCTTTGTCATAATATCTATTAGCTGCAAATCATGGAATACATGGAAACATTCTGTAAAAATTATTCCAACATTTTAGTATTTCAAAATTCTCATCTTCCTACTTCCATCAGAAACAGAAATGTTAATTATTTGTTTAGAAATTATTCCAAATTATAAGAGCTTTAATATTTAATCTTTTGGCAGTGTAGTCACCAAATTCTACCAGCACGTCCTTGCCTTGGCCTTTGCTGTGAAGGACATCAATGATGACTTCCAGATCTTACCTAATGTCACTCTCGGGTTCCACATCTATGACAGTTACTACAACCCAAGGATGACCTATCGCACCACTCTGGACCTGCTTTTTAAATCTAAGGGATTTTTTCCTAACTACAAATGTGATAACCAGAAGAATCTCATGGCCATCATTGGAGGGTTAGATGCGTCTATTTCTTCCTATATGGAAGAAAGTATAAATCTCTTCAAGATTCCACAGGTAATTTGGGGGAGAGCAGTAAGAGAGAAACTTCTCTTCTTTTGTAATGAACATTAACAGAATAGGAAAATAAGACAATAAATGAATAATAGAGTTGGAAGGGTACATAGAGGGTCTTCCTGTCCAACCCAGTACAAAAAAAGGAGACCTTTGGAGTTAGAACCCATTAGAGTTCATTCAGTTTCCATATATTTTTCCTTCATTCTTATGAATAATGGCTCTCCTTTATTTCTTTAGTTGACCTATGGTTCCCTTTCTCAAGAAGAGTTCCAGGCTACTAAGTTGTCTTCATTTTACTGCATGGTCCCCAAAGAGGAACATCAATACAATGGTGTTATACAGCTTTTGCTCCTTTTTGAATGGAGGTGGATTGGAGTCTTTACTTTTGATAATAATAAGGGAGAACATTTCTTGCAGAAACTGCATCCTTTGCTTTCTCAAAATGGGATCTGCTTGTCTTTCACACAAAGAGTTCCACAACGAGCCCAGTTAGAAGAAATTTCAGAATTACTTGATGTGATCTCAACTATTTCTAATCAACTGATAGATCAAAAGGCCAATGTTCTTCTTGTCTATGGTGAATCATTCACAATTCTGTGGCTCAGAAGTGTTGTGTTTCTATGTGATTATGAAAATAAAGAAAGTGAATCATTTAGAAAGGTTTGGATCCTGATGTATCCAATTGATTTCATACTGACCGGACTGCAAAGGGCTTGGGATGTCCAGTTGTTCCATGGGTCTCTTTCCTTTACAGTGCATTTAAAAGAAATTCAAGGCTTCAAAGAATTTATTCAAGTCATTAAACCTTCAACCCACAAAGATGGATTTCTTCAACAAGTTTGGGAGCAATTGTTCGACTGTTCACTTTCAAATGAAGAATTACCCTCAATGTCCAACAAAACGTGCAGTGGAGAAGAGAATTTGGAGACTCTGCCATCTCCTCTGTTTGAGTTGCAGATGACTGCCCAAAGCTACAGTATCTACAATGCTGTTTATGCAGTGGCCCATTCTTTGCATGAGGCAATGAGATCAAAATCGCAACACAGAGCTATTAAAAAGTTTGAATTTCCAGATCTGCAGCCTTGGCAGGTAATGTCTCCTTGCCACACCAATCTTTTGCTTCAGTAAATAGTATTACTTATCCACAGTCTAATATGGCTTGTGTATCCTTGTCTCTGGACACAGATCAATACAAATGCTGAGGAAACAAATTTAGTAATGTAACAGCTCATTCTAAGTTATGGAATAAAAGAGAATGGGGAAAAAATGTCTTTACAAATTTCAATCTAGTCAATGATATTTTGTATCATTCTTTTTTCGGCAAATAATTATTTTATCTCCATGTAGAATTATCCTGTCTTGTAGAATTATTTAGCCTTGTTTCAAGGAGAATTCAATGGTGACATATCTGAAGGCAATCTTTTTTTTCTGTCCAACGCTCTTTTCTGAAATGTAAACATTTCACATTTCTTAATAAATAGGTTTTGTAATTTAGTCAAGACTTGGTCGTTAGATTGGGGAGTTAGTTTTATAACAGTTGTCCTTTGCTGGTATAATGCAATTAATTTCATGAAGGGATATTGGTTTGGAGACTTATGATCAACTACTAAGAGAGTTTGGTCTTTCAAATTCCTGTCATAATTAATAAAATAAAAGTGGGTGGCCTATCTCAATTATTGATAGTTCTTTCTGAGTTAATTGCCTATGGGGATTCCCCTTGATCCAAGTCATCATTATCTCAAAGGTGGTTTTTCAAAGCGCAACTAGACTTTGTTTTTTTATTGACTTTAATGAAGAGAAGGACGAGGGGTGACATGATAGCAGTGTTCCAATACCTGAGGTATTGCCACAAAAAAGAGGGAGTCAAGCTATTTTTCAAAGCACCGGAAGGCAGGACAAAAAGCAATGAATTGACACTAATCAGAGAGAGAAGCAACCTAGAACTAAGGAGAAATTTCCTGACAATTAGACCAATTAATCAGTGGCACAACCTGCCTCCAGAAGCTGTAAATCTCCAACACTGGAAGTTTGTCTTAAATGGTACAGGGTTTCCTGCCTGAGTAGGGGGTTGGACAAGATGACAAGCAGGGGCTTGACTAAATGACCTCCAAGGTCTCTTCCAACATTATTATTATTATTATTATTATTATTATTATTATTATTATTATTATTATTATTATTATTGTTATTGTTATTGTTATTGTTATTGTTGTTGTTGTTGTTGTTGATGTTGTTGTTCTTGTTCTTGTTCTTGTTGTTGTTGTTCTTGTTGTTTTTGGTGGTGGTGGTGGTGGTGGTGGTGGTGGTGGTGGTGGTGTTTTGTTGTTACTACTACTACTACTACTACTACTACTACTTTTACTGTTACTGTTACTGTTATTATTAAGTTTCTTGGATGAGAAGTAAAATATCTTCTAGGAAAAAATAAAGTCCAGTTGCCTTTTGAAAGAAAAAAACAGCTTTGGGACAACCAAAGGTGTTTTATTAATTTCAGTTTAAGAGTGTAGTGCAGCAATTAGAATGCAGTATTGCAGGCTGAATCTCCCAACTTCCAGGAGGTCGAACCTGACTTGCTCAAGATTGATTCAGCCTTCTATACTTCTAAGGTCAATAAAATGAGGACCCAGATTGCTGGGGGCCATATGCTGACTCTGTAAACTACTTAGAGAGGGCTGTAATGTACTATGAAGCAGTATAAAAGTGCTATTGGCAGTGTAATTGCTGTATTCTCCATGTTCTTGTTCTAACAATTCTTGATAGATTAACCATTTTTCTTTATCTGCTATTTCTTACTTATAAAATGGTTCTTGGGCCACAAGGGCGTTTTCAGGTACTGCAAAATAAACTTTAAATGAGGCAAACCCAATCCTTCTCATCCTTTTGTATTTTCAAGGAGTTTATATATTACCCTTAATTTGCATTTAATTCTGCATTGTTTATTTATTTTATTTTATTTTATTCAAATACAAATAATAGAAACATATAAATCTAAATAAAACACAGTATAGAAATACAAATACTATAGTGCACCCATACCCCATTTTTATTACCTATATTTCGTCTCATATAACAACGAACAATACACAATATATTTCAATTGTGCCTTTATCCCCTCCAAAACAGCATGTATTCTTGAGCAGGTTTATTCCCTTTGCCTTACACCAAGACTTTTTTTATAAAATCATCCCATATTTCATTATAATTATTTACTTTAATAATCCCTTTTTTAAATTTAATTTCTGTTATTAATTTATCATTTATTGCTATATTCCATATTTCATTATACCACTCATTTCTTTGAATATCCCAATTCCGTCTCCAATATTTAACCATCACTAATCTAGCTGCCATTGTCAAATTTACAATCAATTCCTTTTTTGCTTCATTTATATCTTGTTTTTCCACGAGTAACAGTAATGCAATCCTCGGTGACATATGTAAATTTACCTTCAAAAGTTCTCTAATTTCCCTAAACACCATGTCCCATATCTTTTGTGCGCTATCACAATCCCACCACATATGCTTCTATGTTCCAATCTCTTTCTCGCACCTCCAGCAAATATTTGAATATTTAACATCTATTTGATTTAATTTGCGTGGTGTTAGGTACCACCTCCATATCACTTTGTATCCTTTTTCCTTAACTCTGATATAATCTTATATACTCTTCTGTTCCAAATATGTTTCCAATCTTTATCATTTATTTCTCCTAAATCTGTTTTCCAGATTAATTTTAAGTCTTTTGTCTGATCTTCTAGTTCAGTTAATATTCTGTATGTTTTCCCAATTCTTCCTTTACCTATATATTCTTCATTTTCCTCATTTTCTTTTATAATCATTTCAAATTTTGTTAACTGTCTATCTTTCTCCTCAATTTTTTCTTCCATTTTAATCTTTTCTCTAATTGTATTCTTCTTGTTGTTGTTGTGCCTTATCCGTTATCGGACGTTGGCAATCATGTTGGCGATACTGTTTTTATCAGCAACCGCACGAAAAAGTGCTGCTGAGTTTTGTCCAAACCAGTCCCTTAGATTTTGAAGCCACAACGTTCTTCTTCTGCCCGGACCTCGTTTGCCTTCAATCTTTCCCTGGAGGATTAAATGGAGTATGCCATATTTTTCTGGGTGTCGCATCACATGTCAGAAATATTCTAATTTTCATTTTTTAATCGCTTTGATGATTTCCCTTGGCTTTCCCTGGCGGCTTATCACCTCCTCATTTCTGATCTTTTCAACCCAGCTTATACGTAACTGTAAATTCACTTGTAAATCCACATTTCAAATGCTTCTAGTCTCTTCAGGTGGCCTTCTGTCAGAGACCAACACTCTACTCCATGGAGCAGGATAGAAAAAATACAGCATCTGACAAGCCTGATTTTCAGTTTTAGGCTTATATTATATCTAATTAATTATATTTATATATAATTTATAATTATATCGAATTGTATTAGATTCAACCAATTTAACTTAGTGTCTGATAAAACATTCTTTAATTATATTATATTCCTTATCTTGTTCTTCCAGTCTTCCCATTTGTATATCTGATTTTTTTTTTAATTTACTAATCCGATCTTTCAGTTGAATCTTAGGGAATTTCTACTACCGATATTAAAGGAGAAATTCCTGGCATTAACCGGTATCTCCATTTATCCCATAATTCTATCAGGTTTTTTAAACAGGAATTTTGAATTCTCTTAACAATTTTTTAATATCTTTTTTAAACCAATATGTTTCTATAGGATCGCCTATTTCCCTTAATTCCTTCAATTCTATATCTCTCAATAATAAATCTCTATCTGGGACCACCCTTAATTGATTAGCTACCCAATAATTTCTAACATTTGGAAGACCCAGCCCATCCTTTTTTAATGGTTCATACCATAAAGTTTTACTGATTATTGCTCTCTTGCCTCCATTAAAATAGACCTCCAGCAATCTCTGTATTTCCTTTCATTCTTGTTCCAAAAACTTAATTGGGATCATCTAAAAAAATATGTTTTGGTAAAACATTCATTTTTATTGCCGCAATTCTTCCAAACCCTGATAATTTTACGGCATACAAACCCAATTAAATTAAATTAAATTAAATTGTCATATTTATCCATTTTATCTTTTATATCTTTCTTCTTCTCATAACTTTCTTCTTCTCTAACTTCTCATAATTTATCTCCTTTAATTCTTAAATACTTTTTGGATGTCAATACCTAAATATTTGATACTATCTACTATTTTTAATTTATATTTTTCTTTCGATACATCCATTTCTTTTTTACTATAGTTCTATAACATCATTTCTGATTTTTCCCAATTTATTTGAAATCCACCATATTTCCCAATTTCATTCAAATGTGAATATACCCTCTCTATAGTAGCTATGGGATTTTGAATGTTAGTAATGTATCATCTGCAAATAAATGTATTTTCGTTTTCTTACATGCATCCTTCAATCAATTCTGCATTGTTTAAATGACACATCGGTAGTCAAAATATATATTGTTTGAAACAAAAACATTCTATTAGGCAATAACTTCATTTTTTTCTTATACCAGATATTTTTCCTTACACTGACAAATGTAACTCTTCCCATCTTAGCATGTTTTTCTTAATTTCATTCCATGTCTTAACTGTTCTGAAATGACATACAATTCATATTAGACATAGTAATACATAAATATTTTGCTTTTTTCTCAACATTAACACCAGAATTTTCCAAATAGTTTCATATGGTATTCTATTTTCATATTTTTGTTAACATTATTGTCGTATGGTTGTTAACTTTAAAACTGGCTAATGTGCCAAAAGCTTTTGGTCTTCCATTAATATTTCTGTTCCTTATAAAAGATCTTCAAAACTAGAATCAAATCATCATAAAAGACCCATAATCTACTAAGTACCTAAGTAGTGGTCTGCTTTCTCTATCTCTAGCAAAATAACAGTTTTTTCCCAATTCTTTGTTTACTTGTTACTCTTCTTTTCTGCTTATTCATTATGTCTTCCATTTCTAATAGTTTCTTTTCATTTTTAAGTATTTGTTGTTGGAAGCATTCGAATTTCCCATCCATTGCTCCAATCTTCTCTTTGAGTTCTCCAGTATCGTTCCCTATTTTGCCTATTTCATTTTTCAAGTCTTTGTGGTTTCTCAACATAACCTCTTGCATAGATTATAACATCGATTGTAGATCTTTGAGTGAGCCTGCTCTTTCCCTTGGCATCATCTCTTCTATCGATCTTTGCCGTACTGGGCTTAGTTCCCCCAATGTTGCTTGATTTATCTGCTTTCTTCCAGTCCCAGCTCTTGTTAGGTTGGAGATGCTTGCCATCTTTCAGAGTGATGTCAACCAGCCCACCCACTTATGTACAGTCTTTGTCTTTTTCTCCACCACACCTGAAAGATTTGTTATTCTTCTGATATTATGATCACTGATACCTTATATCTTAAAAGAATTATGTTCTCTTACTAACACAATATAAAGCCTTTAACACTGGCACTTTTAATATACAGAACTTAACAGTCTGATGTATTTATCAATTTCAAATGCTCATGTTCCACTGCAATTCTAATTTATCTAAATAATAGTATATAATAATAATGTAACAGTTGGTTCGCCTACGTATTATGACAAATGTTCAAATCATTAGCAATACAGTCCAAGTTTTACAATTAGTCTCTTGATAGTTAAAGGTATTGAACTGTTCAGCAAGGTAGATAAGTAAATGATTTTTCTCACCTTCTTTAAATTTTCAACTTTTTATTCCTAATTAGTCTTTTCTGGTTCAGTCATATAATAGGTTATATTCAATTAATTCTTATTTGCCTGAACCCTCAATTCAGCTACAGATTATCCTTTTTATTTTTTAGAGTACTTTCAGATCAATTTCTTTAATTTATTTCTATGCATATTTTCCTTCTTAACTCTTCCCTCATTTAATATTGATCAGTTTGTCCAAAATGGTATAGGGTTTCCTACCAGAGCATAGGATTGGACTAGATAATCTCCAAGGTCCCTTCCAAATTTATTATTGTTAGTCCTCCATTCTTATTCAAAATGTCCACTTTCTTTGCTCAGTCGAGACTTTCACTTTTCAGGTTTTTAACCTTCTTCTTAGCTTTGTTGAAAGGCCCAGAAAGAGAAACTGCCCTTATCCGTTAATCCTTTACAGCTTATAAGTCAGTTGCTTTAAGGTAAAGCCTCTTTTTCCCTGTGCTTCTTATCACCGCTATCTCACAGGGGAGGTAGGTTTACCCCTTTCGCTCTGGGGCTTCCCTACTCTTCTTTTCTTCTTTGAGATTCTCCGGAATGGTTTTATGCTCTGGATCACTTTGAAAGAATTACTAGGTACTCACACCAGCAGGTTTGCTGTATTGTTGTCCTGCTAAATCACTGCTATTTTCATCCAGTTGACAGCTGTCATTCCTTCGCGGCCGCCGTTCTGGGCCGTCTTCTTCTCCCACTCGACTTCTCTGTGGCTTTCCTGCTTCTTACAGTTTGGACTGCCATCCAGGACCACTCTGCTTGCTGCCTCCTTTTCCAATCTCCCTTCGAGAGATTGGGGGCTTTAAAAAGCCCACCAAGCGTGGGGAAGCGGCTGTAGAATCGGCACGCTTATTCGGAGCGCCGTCTGAACGTAGCCATTCCATTTGGCAACTGGCTCCAACTCCCTAAAGTTACCTCATGAATAGGTACATATTACCTATTCTCCAATATATGTCCACTTAGCTCATGGATATTTCAGGGTTGAGAACCTGAGTGTACTGTTTTCTCCTCTCTGTCTGTTCGTCTGTCTGTCTATCTCTCTCTCTCTCTTTCCTCCTCATGCTCGTCTTCTCCTCCTCCTCCTTCCTTAAAGCAAAAAATGCTTGAATCTCTAAAATCTGACTAAAGGAAATTTGTCAGATCCTAGCCTCTCAAAAGCTAACTATGAAGAGGAAAAATGGAGGATAAGACAATATATGGTGCCTAGGGTTGACCAACTTGAACAGTAAATAGAAATCATATTCAAAATATTCTGTTTTCATTTTGCTCTTATTGATTGATGCTATTTCCTATATTTCCTTAAAATAAGGTCAAATTAATAATAGAGTAGACCTATACATTTCCATGCAATATAGATTATCAATTTTCTCAATGTACTGTACTTATTTGAGCATTATAAAAGGAATGGGAAAAATGAGGGAATTAAATTTGAATATACTGGTCTCCTCTCTATTGTTATCCTTCCAATTCCATCTCTCATTTTCTTTGAAGTAGCTCCATCCATTTCTTCAAGACATTTCTTTTAACAATTCGGCTGGGCAGAGAGTGTTCCTGAATGAGAAAGGGGAAGCAACGGGTGGATTTGACATCATCAACCTGATCACATTTCCTAACAGATCTTTTCAGAAAGTTAGAGTTGGAGACTTGGATCCCAGTGCTCCAAAAGGGAAAGAATTATTCATTGATGAAGATATGATTGTCTGGCACCCAGCTTTTAACCAGGTATATTTTACATTTAATGGATTGTAAAAAGCATATTGAACATAGTCTCTTTTTAAATATCAGGTTTTTTAAAAAAAAATAAAATAAGAGATGTATTCAGTGCAAATGTTAACTGTGTTCAAGCATTTAGCAAATTGATAAAATGACACAACACTCGAAAAGCCAGGTTTTCATATTTGAGTGTCATTTCCATTTGAAATCATGAGAGTCATGTTGTTTACACAAGATTGTCATCACAAAAAAGTTTTTAAACATCTTTATAGTAAAAATCCCATTTGATAAATTGAGTAGAAATTTGAAAAGTCAATTTGAGGGGCTTCCACAAAGAAGGGGGGGCATCAATCTATTTTCCAAAGAACCAGAAGAAAAAAACAAAGAAATAATAGATGGAACTAATCAAGAAGAGAGCAACTTAGAACTAAGAAAAAATTCCATAACATTGAGAAAAAATAAGCAAAGCAACACTTTGCCTCCAGAAGTTATGCGTGCTTCATTACAGGAGGTTTTAATAAGGGACTGGGCTGTCACGTGTCTGGAATGGTATAGGGCAGGGGTGTCAAACTCACAATGTCATGTTATGTATCACAATGTATCATGACTCTTTTTCCGTTGCCAGCAATGGGGTGGGCGCGGTTTCGGTATGATGCATCTGGCCTGCAGGCCGGCAGTTTGAAACCCCTGGTATGGGGTCTCTTGCCTATGCAAGGGGTTCGACTAGAAGACCTCCAAGTTCCCTTCAAACTCTTGTTATTCTATTATTCTATTTCTGACATAAAGAAGCAAAATTAGAATTAGAAACTATTTTAAAAATCTATCCTTACAAAACCTTTTATGTTTATGAGCAGGTTTCTCTGTGTAATGATCATTGTTCCCCTGGATACTGGAAGAAAGGGGCTGAAGAAAAAGAATTCTGTTGCTACGACTGTGTTCCATGTCCAGAAGGGAAGATTTCAAATCAGAATGGTAGGTTAGAGGTTCCATCAAGTTTTCATGTGATAGATTTAAGCAAAATGTAATAAACTACTTTAGAATGAATATAATTAGTAACTTTAAAGGTGAATGTTCATTTCTGTACTGTTAAAGTTTGCCCCTAATATTCTGTCAGGTAGCATTTCATTATACAAGCCCCCAGTATGGATCCATTGAGTTACAGTTCTTCTATCATCATATCATCTATTATCTATTTATTTATTTTTCAAATTTTCCAAGTCATTTGCCTTTGGTGGGGTTTTTTCCCCCATAAGATTGCTCACTCAGTAAACAACTATATGAAACATATTTTTTTTAAAAAGAAAATTGTTTTCTGGTCTCCCCTATATGATGTTACCTTCATAACTTGTGACCTTAATCATTGTAAGTGCATCTTATCATTATCTGACTAATAAATATTTAAATGGGAGATCACCAGCTAATTAGAATTTGTAGATTAGCTTGGGACTGAAAGAAAAAGTGTACTGGAACTAGCAAAGTTTGTTCTTACCAGAAACCCACAAATGAAATCTACTTTGAATCTACAGACATTGAATTAATTCAATAACTTCTTTATCTTTTTCTTGTTTTGGCCCCTATGAAAGTATAATTTAAGGACCCCTAATCTCTACTTTTCAAAGACAAACTTTAGTTCAAATTTAAATAAAAAATGACTGTTTTTACAAATAAACATTAAAACCTCAAAAGGACATAGGGTGTTTGTAGAACCAATGTTTTCCACATAGATCATAAAACAACACTAAAGGGTAGGATAGAGCATAGGGATCATGGATTTCATTACCTTGAAAGTAAAAGTAGATCATTCTTTTTGCTTGTTGGACCAAACTCTTTTTTATTTTTTTATTTTTTTTAATACAAAGATTCATCTTTCCTTAGCTTACTCACATTTTAACTGAATCAAATTGAAATTTAACTCAACTATATTGATTTGCATTCAGAGTCAGTATTTCTGCTTCCGTTATAGTCATCATCAGGATTTTGTGGAAAAAATGGAAAATGTCCAAATGGACTATATTGATTTCAAAGAATAATTGTGCTTTCCATTGTACTTTTTTCATGCAAATCCTAAAAGATACAATAGAGAAAAAAACATGCAATTTACAGAAAAATGTTCCTACTAGTAATCATAATTAGCTGGCACCCATCAGATGAATATTTTCAAAAATTTGGAATGGATAGATGACAAATTCCTTGACTTTTCTTCCAGATACGGATGACTGTTTTGAATGTTCAGAAGATCATTATCCAAATCAAGAAAAGAAAGGATGTATCCTAAAAATGATGGTCTTTCTAACTTTTGAAGAAATCTTAGGAAATTGTTTAGCCTTGACTGCTCTTTGTTGTTTCTTCTTGACATCTTGGGTACTTGGAACTTTTATTAAGCACCGGGATACTCCCATTGTCAAAGCCAATAACCGGTCCCTCACCTACACCCTCCTTCTCTCTCTTCAACTCTGTTTTCTCTCCTCTTTGTTCTCCCTCAGCCAACCTAGCAAGGTGACCTGCCTTCTCCGACAACCAACTTTTGGCATCACCTTCTCAGTAGCCATTTCTAGCGTTCTGGCCAAAACCATCACTGTAGTTGTTGCTTTCATGGCCTCTAAACCAGAATCTCAAATGAGGAAATGGGTGGGGAAAAGATTGCCTTTTTGTACTGTCCTTTCCTGTTCTCTCTTACAAGTGTATATTTGTATTCTGTGGTTGTCAACATATCCACCATTCTCTGAGTTGGACATGCATTCAGAGCTCCAAGAAATGATTTTACAGTGCAATGAGGGGTCAGCTTTCTTTTTCTATTGTGTCTTGGGCTACATGGGTGTCTTGGCCATCGCCAGCTTTGTTGTGGCCTTTCTTGCCCGTAAATTACCTGACAGTTTTAACGAAGCCAAGTTCATCACCTTCAGTATGTTGGCCTTTTGTAGTGTATGGCTTTGTTTCTTTCCAGCCTATCTGAGCACAAAAGGCAAGGCCATGGTAGCAGTGGAGGTCTTCTCCATCTTGTCCTCCAGCGCTGCATTACTGGGATGCATATTTTTGCCAAAATGCTACATCATTGTTTTGAGGCCTGAGTTAAACCAGAGAGAGCAACTAAGAAAGAGGACTTAGTACATCATGTGAGTATTCTCACTGTGCAAATTGCTGACAATCAAGAGACTGTTTGCTATCTCCTGTATACATATAGTTTTAATTTCTGTAAAAAGGACAGTTTATGGAGGATTATTAATTATTATTAATTAATTATTAATTATTAATGTTATTAAGACTGTTTTCCCATTCCAAAAGGAATGCTCATGCTGTTGCATTTACAATCATTGTCCAAAGAAGTAAAAAAAATACATCACCTTTACAGGACAAACCAATCTGCTGGAAATAATGGGTTCTTAAATCAATTTTGGACCATATCAAAAATATATTTAAAAAGAGGAGGCAAGTCTTTCAAAACAATTATTTATTAAAATTATTTATTAAAAATATTTCTTATTAAATATTTACACATATACTAAATGATAATAATTCCCTCATGTGTTACTTCTCCATTTATGTTTAAAATACAATAATTATGTTACTTAATATTTGATAACCAAAGCCACCAGAACTAAAGCCGAAACATAAATGGAGATTTACTATCTCCAGAGATAATACATCTGCTATGCCTGCAGATGAACAAACGGCAATTTGACATAGCCATGTATTTCTTTTTTTTGTATAAAATTGTATTGATTTTTATAATTATAAATAACAAAAGAGAGAAAAATCACATTAAAGCAACTCAACTGAATAAAAAACGTTTACAACTTTTTCAATCACAGGAACAAAACATTAAGTTAACTGTGGGCATTGCTCTGCGGCACCCCACCACCACATCCCCCTCCTTCTTTCTCCCTACCTCTCTGTCCACCCACCATCTCTACCCCCACTCTCTCCTCCCCCTCATACCACCTCCCTACTTCCCTCAACCTTCACTCCTCAGTCACATCCCCTCCAGATGTGGTACAAGGTGCCGCAGAGCAACCCATCCTTTATCAAATATCATGTTACAGTTGAGAAGATTATAGAAACCCCTCCACCCCCACACCCCCCACCCCCAACTTCCCAAAGTGAATACAGGGTAAAAAAAAACACAAGAAAACCCACTAAACTACACCAAGATATTATATAATTCCTATTAAAAATTTAACTACATTTTTCAATCCAACAAATAAATATTTAACTATATACTAAATACAATTTCTTAATTGATATTTCCTTTGTATATAATCTATCCATTTTTTCCAGTCCAACATATATTTTTCATTTGAATGGTCCTTCAAATATGCGGATATTTTAGCCATTTCTGCCAAATTAATAACTTTTAAAGTCCATTCTTCTATAGATGGTAATTCTGGCGTCTTCCAATATTGTCCCACCAACAATCTTGCCGCTGTAATCAAGTTCAAAATTAAATTCATCTCTATGGTGGTACAGTCTTTTATAATACCTAACAAAAACAACTGTGGTAAAAATTCAATACGCTTTTTCAATATATTTTGAAGTATCCACCATATTTTTTATCCAAAAAGCCTTAATTTTTCTACAAGTCCACCATACATTAAAATAAGTAGCATCCATAGATTCACATCTCCAACACTTAGGTTGTATATAGGGTACATAAATGATATTTTTTTCTGGTCTAAATGCCATCTATAAAACATTTTATAAAAATTTTCTCTTAAATGTTGTGCTTGTGTAAATCTTACATTTTTAACCCAGATCCTCTCCCATGTTTCCATCATAATTGGTTGTCCAAAATTATGTTCCCACTTAATCATACAGTCCTTAACTAATTCAGTTTCAGAATCAATTTCAATTAATGCATTATATAGTCTTTTAATATGCATAGGCCTTTGATCTCTAACTTGTTTAATTAAATTTTCATCTGTTGAAGAAAAGCCTATCTTAAAATCTTTTTGCCATCTAGTCTGCAGTTGTGCATATGGAAACCAAGTATGAACTATTCCTTCTTCCTTTAACGTATTCGATGATTTCAATAAGAACAAATTCCCTTCTTTAATTAGGAGTTTCTCATAAGACACCACATCTTGAATTTGTTGTCTATTTAGACTCTCTATTGCGTGCCTGGGAACTGTCCAAAGAGGAATCTTTTCGTTTAACTTGTAATAAAACTTTTTCCAGACACGCAGCAGAGCATTTCTCAGTAGGTGCTCTTTGAAATTCCTATCCACCTTTTTGTCATAAACTAAATATGCATGGAAACCATATAGTAAACCGTATCCTTCTATATTCAATAATCTATCCTTAGTTAAATTAATCCAGTGAGTGAGTAAGTAAGCCATGTATTTCTGTAGAAGTCATTAAGCATAGGGAATGATAGCAATTACATTGAATTATACTCAATGTATTGCATGTCAACTCATAGAAATAAACTCAGATTAAAACTTTACTAGAATCGTTGTCCAGAAACATCAATTAAATACATTTATAGGAAGAAGCAAACTTCCCCAATCTGGTACCCAATACAAACATACATTTTTTGTTGGAACATATTAAAAGAATAAGCAAAAATACACTATAATAGTTAGAAAATAACTGTTTGTGCAATCTGGTTGATAGCTTTCTTTCTGTTTTTCCCACATAGTTCTTTTTGGCCCATAGTGCAGCAACTGTGAAAATAGACCAAACAGGAAGATAGCTATTGACCAGACTGCATAAACACTGGCCATCAAAAGACATGACCCACTTTCCCTCATGTCCATCCACAAAGACTCAGAAGGACACATGTTTGATCTAACTGGGACCACAGTTGTAATCCATGTGAAATCAAGGAGAGCTTGGTGTTTTCTGAAAATTTAATGATTTCCCCATCCATCCCCTTGTCCAAATCATTGATTAAGATGTTGAAGAGCACAGGGCCCAGAACAGAACAACTTAGACTTCAGTAAGACATTTGATAAAGTAGACCACAACCTACTACTTGATCAAATTAAAAAAATGGGGGTTAGACCGCATTATCACCAGATGGATTCGTAGCTGGCGGTCCGACTGTACTCAGCATGTGGTCTTCAATGGAACTGCATCTACATGGAGGGAAGTATGTAGTGGGGTATCCAAGGGCTCTATTCTGGGCCCAGTGCTCTTCAACAGCTTTAATTATTTGGATGAGGGGATAGATCGGGAACACATCAAATTTGCAGATGATACAAAGCTGGCAGGAATAGCCAACAGTCCAGAAGATCGGCTTAAGAAACAGAAGAAACTTGACAGAGTTTAACACTCGGTGCTATCTAACAAAAGGAATTCAATTGTGAAAAAAGTAAAGTTCTACATTTAGGCAAGAAAAACCAAATGCACAGGTACAGTATAGATGGTACCTCAGTGAATAGTAGTAACTGTGAGAAGGATCTCTGAGTCTTAGTGAACAATCACCTAAATATGAGCAAGCTATGTGCTGCAGCTGCCAAAATCACCAACACAGTTCTAGGCTGCATTAACAGAGGGATCGAATCAAGATCCAGTGAAGTGTTAATACTACTTTACAATGCCTTGGTAAGGCCACACTTGGAATATTTTTTACACCATGATGTAAAAAATATGTTGAGACTCTAAAAAGAGTACAGAGAAGAGCAACAAAGATGAATAGGGGAGTGGAGATTAAAATATATAAGGAACGGTTGCTGGAATTGGGTATGTCTAGTTTAATGAAGAGAAGGATGAGGGGCGAAATGATAGCACCATTCCAATATCTCAGGGGTTGCTACAAAGAAGAGGGAGTCAAGCTATTCTCCAAAGAACCTGAAGTCAGGACAAGAAGCAACAGATGGAAACTAATCAAAGAGAGAAGCAACCTAGAACTAAGGAGAAATTTCCTGACAAAACAGAAACAATTAACCAGTGGCACAATCTGCGTCCAGAAGCCATGAATGCTCCAATACTGGAAATTTTTAAGAAGAGACTGGACAATCACTTGTCTGAAATGGTACAGGGTTTCCTGCCTGAGCAGGGGCTTGACTAAATGACCTCCAAGGTCCCTTCAAACTTTATTATTTTTATTTTTATTATTATTATTGTTGTTGTTGTTGTTGTTGTTGTTGTTTTTGTTGTTGTTACTACTACTACTACTTTTACTATTACTATTACTGTTACTATTAACTTTCTTGGATGAGAAGGAAAACATCTTCTAGGAAAAAATAATGTCCAGATGCCTTTTGAAAGAAAAAACACCTGTGGGACAACCAAAGATTTTTTTATTAATTTCAATTTAAAAGCCCTGGTAGTGCAGTAGTTAGAATGCAGTATCGCAGGCTGAATCTGACCACTTCCAGGAGGTCAGTCCTAACTTGCTCATGGTTGATTCAGCCTTCTATACTTCTAAGGTCAATAAAATGATGACCTAGATAGTAGAGGACAATATGCTGACTTTGTAAACTACTTAGAGAGGGCTGTAAAGAACTATGAAGCAGTGTACAAGTCTAAATGTTATTGGTAGTGCAATTGCTATATTCTCTATGTTCTTCTTCTAACAACTCTTGATAGATTAACCATTTTTCTTTACCTGCTATTTCTTACTTATGAAATGGTTCTTGGGCTGTGACCCATAAGGGCATTTTCAGGTACTGCAAAATAAATTTTAAATGAGGCAAACCCAATCCTTCTCATCCTTTTGTATTTTTGAGGGTTTTATATATTACCCTTAATTTGCATTTAATTCTGCATTGTTTAAATTGATCAATTATCCACTTAATAAAATTCTCACCAAAGTCCATTTTCCCAAACATCTTCCCTGTATTTTCAAAACAGGTTAAACTTCAGTTACTTATTAGGACATCCAAAAGAAAGATGTTAATAAGATATACAAAGAACAATTGCCAGGTTGCCAATATTCCAAAGGTAATTATGACACTTATGAATTACTGAAATCACTCTATTATTTTAGCAGGTGAAAATATCAAACGTTCTGTGCAGAAGGGAATAGGAATTGAGAAACAATTCATAGAAATATTACTAGAGCCACGTGGAGGTAGATAATGCGGACTTTATGAGATTCATTTCCACAAGTTATTTCCCTCCTGTATTATCTGCCAGAATTTATCTTTGAACGATAGACCCAGACATCCAAAACAAAAGAATAAAGATGCTATTCCTTCTGATTTTCTTGATGCACAAAATAGTTACTCTGAAATGCCCTGAAAGTGAAGCTTTCCCTGTTCCACATGAGTGGTTCCAGCCTGGGGATCTCGTCATTGGTGGGATGGTATCTCAATTTTTTTACCACTTTTATGAAATTGAATTTAAAGACCATCCTTCTCTAAAACCTTATGACTTACCACTGTAAGGATTTTTTTTTGCATACATTTTCTACTCTTAGCCATATTGCCAGTAATTGTTTATATGAATAAAAAATAGTTTGAGCATAAATGTCAGTTTTGCATGTCTGACAGGAACAATTAACAAGTGGCACAACCTGCCTCCAGAAGGCATGAATGATCCAATACTGGAAGTTTTTAAGAAGAGACAGGACAATCACTTGTCTGAAATGGTACAGGGTTTCCTGCCTGAGCAGGGGATTGGACTAAATGACCTCCAATGTTCCTTCCAACTTTATTTATATAAAAATCAAACTGTATGAGTACTTTTGTATGTTTGTCTCTCTCTGTGTGTGTATGTTTTGTCTGTTTGTTTGTTTGTTTGTTTGTGGTCTGCCATCCCCAAGCCAGAATGGGACTACTTGCCATAGCCAACTTACCATTGGACAACTCTGCATAGGATAATTCAACAATTACAAAAGTTAGATTAATTTAAATGGAACCATAGCCAATAATAAAAAAAAACAAAGCAAAGTATGCTGATGATACCCACCTTTACATCTCCACCCCGTGTCACTTCAGTGAAGCAGCGGAAGTGATGTGCCAATGTCTGGAGGCTGTTAGGGTTTGGATGGGTGCCAACAGGCTCAAACTCAACCCTGACAAGACGGAGTGGCTATGGGTTTTGCCCCCCAAAGATAATTCAATCTATCCGTCCATCAGCCTGGGGGGGAGCTTTTGACCCCCTCGGAGAAGGTCTGCAACTTGGGCGTCCTCCTCGATCCACAGCTAAATTTGGAACATCATCTTTCGGCTGTGGCGAGGAGGACATTTGCCCAGGTTCGCCTGGTGCACCAGTTGCGGCTCTATTTGGACCGGGAGTCTCTTCTCACAGTCACTCATACCCTTATCACCTCGAGGCTCAACTACTGCAATGCTCTCTACATGGGACTACCTTTGAAAAATGTTCGGAGACTTCAGGTAATGCAGTGTTAGGCTTGCCCAGAAATGCCCACATTTCGGCATCACTCCGCGAGCTGCATTGGCTGCCAATTGGTCTCCGAGCCCAATTCAAAGTGTTGGTTATGACCTATAAAGCTCTACATGGCATCGGACCAGGTTATTTATGGGACCGTCTGCTGCCTCATGAATCCCAGCGGCCGGTTAGGGCCCACAGAGTCGGCCTTCTCCAGGTCCCGTCAGCCTTCTCTGTTGTGGCCCCGGCCCTCTGGAACCAACTTCCCCCGGAGATCCGTGTCGCCCCCACCCTCTCTGCCTTTCGTAAACTGCTTAAAACATACCTTTGCCGGCAGGCTTGGGGCAGCTAACATCTTGCCCCTAGCCAGTGTATGTTTGTGTGTATGTTTGTGGAATGATTGTTTTTGTTTTGTTTTTTTTTGTTTTGTTTTTTTTCTTTTTAATTTAGGGGTTTTTATATTTATGTATTTTACTGTGATTTCTATTATGCTGTGAGCCGGCCTGAGTTCTCTGGAATAGGGCGGCATAGAAGTCAAATTAATTAAATAAATAAATAAATAAATAAAGTCCATCCAGAAATACAAGAGTTGCAATAATTTCAAGGAAAATGCAATCACCAATAATAAAAGTAATTGAATGAAACAATTAATACACCATTGAATTGTCTCATGGTGAGTTGGCCATGGCGAGTTGCTTAGACCCTCCCCAAGCTAACCATTAAGCATTTCACCTATAGATGTAAGATGAAAGGAAAGGAGAAAACCCACAGATGAAATATATCACTTCCTTGAAGACAGGAAAATAGGTCCAAATAGGGACCAAATAGGAAAGAAAATACAAATAGATTTCCCCTGTTAGGATAAATGATCAACAATAAATGAATGAACCAGCACTCAAAAAATATGCTTCAGACTAATCATTTGGTATGATAGCAAGAAAGGTTTCAGAGAAGATTTTTAAATGCAATCATATGACAATATTTAAGAAGATAAGAATTGTGTTTGATCCAACATAACCCATTAAAT
Organism: Bothrops alternatus; assembly: GCA_034064705.1. Taxonomy (NCBI): domain Eukaryota; kingdom Metazoa; phylum Chordata; class Lepidosauria; order Squamata; family Viperidae; genus Bothrops; species Bothrops alternatus. The sequence goes on from JARGCV010000074.1 coordinate 3,721,959, forward strand.
CAACAAACTATCATCAACTCAATATCAACTCCCAATGAGCATCCTATTAAAATTACCATATTCAATATGGAAGATAAGAATAAAAGAAAATGATGCCATTACAAAATTCCAAAGAATGGGCATTTTTGGAAAAAAATGAAATGGTAAGGATCTGTATTTCTTTAAAACAAAAAAATAATGTTATCAAATTTTAATGAATGTTTTACATGGGCCTCCTGGCCATTACAAATTTCTTTGTGGCTTTCCATACTTGAAAATTAGCTACCAGTTTTAATGACGCTATGTTGGTCACCCTCAGCATGTCACTATTTTGTAGTGTTTGGGTGTCCTAACTACTGAGTTACTGGCTTGTATCTTTTCCCCTAGATGCTACATCAGTGTAATAAAACATCACTGAATGATAGAGGTCAATTAACTAGGAGAAAAAAATAAAGTTGTTATGCCTCTCTGTTAATTATTTGATAAGCCTTTTCTATTTATTTACTTGATTTAATCTCTGTCTTTCTACTTTGGCAAGTTCTCAAGGCAGTTATAAACATTTTAAAAACTCAAAATAAATGGTTAAAACAGGGATATCATTAAAACTCAAATAAGTGTTTAACTCATTTCATATGCATTACAGAATTCTAATTTTGCATATGCTAGCACTGATGATGTTATGTAGTTAGGGTAATGAAAAGTCTGCAAGAAAACAAGCAAGCTCGGAGAGCACCAAGGACCCCTCATTTCAACCCTGAGATACAAATATTCTCCTTCATTTGAAATAAGCATTTTAAATTAACTAAAATAACCCTTCCCATGGGAAGTGAATGTTGTTTTAATTGTGAATAAAAAAAATAGAATAGATAATTTAGTCTTCTGAGATTTGGGCCAATCAATCTACTCAAATCTCTGAAGGCTATGCAAAAAAAAATTGAAAAACAGAAAACAAGTATGAAATAAGATAAAATCTCAACCTCTCTGTGGGGATCTTGAAAATAAGAAGAGAGAAACAATACTATTCAGTTTCATGATTCTGCTGTCTGTTGTTACTGTTAATCAGGAAACACTGCTGTTAGTATTGAAACATTCATTTATTCTTCTGTTGAAATTCAAGTTTAGATAAATGCATTTCTCTCAAAAAATGGACTTGGACTAGTCCATTTTTAAAAATCCAGCAGATTTGTACCCTTTGTGCGGAAGACATGTTCTTCCTTCTGATGTTTCCAGTGATCAAAGTGGATATGCTGAATTGCTTGGTTGCTGATCCTTTTCCTGTTTCGTATGAATGGTACCAGCCAGGTGATCTCTTAATTGGAGGAATGGTTTCTCAGATTGTATTTGTTTCCAATGAACATTGGTTTGATGAATATCCATCACACAGGATATTTGAGATTGCAAAGTAAGCAAATATCCATCTTCATCTTATGGGACTTTGCCTCTTCTTGGCTTTTGCAGATCACATCTCTTGTTTCTGGTCTAACAAAAAAAGATGAGAATCTTGACTATTCCTCAGTTTCTGCATTGGTTCTAATGTGATACCAAGAGAGAATGTTGTTCTCTTGCTATAAATGATCAATCCCCTTTCTGAAAAGATGTCATGAGACCGTGAGGAACAACTTAAATACCTGTTTTAGCACTGTTAATGAATAACAGGATTATGAAGATGTTGTTCAAGATTTCACTTTAGATGCCCACGCAGTAGGTTATGGAAATTGAATTTAGAATCCTGTATCTTTTGTATCCTGTATCTTTTTTAACAATCCCTCATAGAAGAGGGATCCTTGGTGCACTCTGAACTTGCTTGTTTTCTTCCAGATGTTTCATTATCCTAACTAGGTAACATCATCAGTGCTAGAAAGGAATGTTGTTTGCTGTCAGTTTATATTCTGGGGTCTTGCCTGTCTGTGTGGGTGGGGGAGTTCTTAGGAATTCTTTGATTGGGCTGTCTATTAATGGCTCTTTGGCAGTTTCTTGATTGGGGTATTGCTTACTTGATTGCTGGTTGACCTTGGAGTTGACCTTGGAGTTAATCTATGCTGATTTGAGTGTGGATTACAATTGGAAAGTTGCTGGAGTCTTTTTCTCTTTTGGGCTGGTTGGTTTTCTCTCTTGCATAATCTATATATCGTTAATGTCTATGTGTCTATTGATGGCTGATTTGTCAGAGTGTCAGGCTTCTAGAAATTCCATGGCATTTTTGGATTTGGATTGTCACATTTTCCCAATTGAAACTATGGTTAAATCTGTCTACAGATTTAAGAAGTTTCATCATGCCTTCTGAAATGTCTTCAAGAAAAAACCAGGCTCAGAGAGCATCAAGGACCCCTCATCTCAACCCTAAGCTATAAATATTCTCCTTTTTTGGAACTCTTCTATCTTCTCATTTTTTTATTAATTTACTTAGATGAGATCTAAGATTCTTACTTTCTGTCTTTCTTCCATAAGCGTATACATATATGAAGGTTCTTGGTGTAATTCCTAGCAGAATGCATCTTGCTAGATGCTGAGTTTTTCTGCTAATACGTCTTTACCACTAAAGCTATAACCCTATTTCAATTGCCTGCAGAATTTGGGCTCCATTCATCATGAACAGACAAAAACAAAACAAAACCCAAAATTGCATCTCTGTCTCCTCTACATAAAATAAAATATGGAACTGGTTTAAAATTTCTAAAAATTAGTTGGATTATGTATAGATAGGGAGATGATATGCTGATGTGATATATATCATATATTAAAGTATATTATGATGATATGATATAAAGAGAAATTGGAAGTAATAGTGTTCAAGTGTGGTGTTCCTCTACTATCTAAAATGAGAAAGATGCAATAAAATTTGTTTAATCAATTTTTACATAAGATGAGAAATAGCTGTAAAAATAGCACAAAACTGTAATATTAAATCAACTTTCATTTAGAGATCTAAAAAACAACAATATTTAGTTTGTTCCTGCAGAACTATGTCAGGACTGAGCAAAGCTGAAAGAAAAATTAGATTCAATAAAAAATTAAATTCCATTCGAGAGAAACAGGTGCCTCCGCGCGCACCTTGGAGAGGCGAAGAGCCGGCGCTGCTTCGGAGGAGGAGGAGAAGGAGGAGACGGAGAGGGGGAGTAGACACCAGCCTGAAGATGACGAATGGGACTTCGTCGAAACGTCGCCAAGACACTTCAAATTCTACGTGGGAGAAAACCCGAAGAACCAAAGACCTACATACAAACACCTGCGAAAACCTCAGAAAATATATATATATGTCTTTGGTTCTTCGGGTTTTCTCCCACGTAGAATTTGAAGTGTCTTGGTGACGTTTTGACGAAGTCCCATTTGTCATCTTCAGGCTGGTGCTTTCGGCTTCGTGCTGACATTGCTCCTAGAAGCAATTTAGTATTATGTTATTATGCTACATAATTCTGAAATATTAGCACCAAAAAGATTTTGACCTTTCAATTCCAATTCTAGTCATAGCAAAAAGGTATAATTTTATATGAACCAATTCATTCACAATTCAGGCTTGCTTTCTGAAGGTCTTTATTTATTTTCAGTATGATCACAAAATTCTACCAGCATGTCCTTTCCTTAGAATTTGCTATCATGGAGATCAATGGGAATCCACAAATCTTGTCCAATGTTACACTTGGTCTCCACATCTCAGATAGCTTCTATGATCCAAGAATGACCTATCGGACCACTCTGGACCTGCTTTTCAAATCAAATAGATTTCTTCCCAACTATGATTGCGGAATTCCTAAAAATCTCATGGCAATCCTTGGAGGACTTGGATCTGATACTTCTTCCCATATTGCAAGCATCATAGATTTCTACAAGATTCCTCAGGTTGGTGCAGATATGGGGGAAATTAACCAAATCTTTTGTTTATATTTTAAGCCCAAAGAACATACATTGGGATCTGTATTTAATCCCCAAAACTATTGCCAAAAAGAGAGCCAGTTTGGCATAGTGGTTAAAGCATTAGACTAGAAACTGTGAGACTGTGACTTCTAGTCCCAATTTAGGCACAAAGCCAGCTTAAACACAAGCTCCTAATATTCTTGCCAAGATTGTAAAAGTAGTTTGATATTCTTCATAGGCTGAGAGAGAGGAACCGATCTTGGGTTGGTTCCTCTCTCTCAGCTTATGAAGATATCAAACTGCTCCTACAATCTTGCCAAGAATATTATAGGACCTAATCCAGGGAGTCTGACTCAAAGAAGCATGTGTGTAATAATAAGGTAATAATTTAACAGCTAACCAGATTGTATAATGTGAGATGTATGATGCAATGATGGGAATGACTCAGTAGGGTCTATGTACCTTTAAGAGCCAGCTGGGTCTATGTCCCTTCAAGATCCTTTGTATAAAAGGGAAAGCTCTGCTGTAATAATAATAATAATAATAATAATAATAATAATAATCATCATCATCATCATCATAATAATAATAATAGTAATCATAATCATAATCATAATCATAATCATAATCATAATCATAATCATAATCATAATCATAATCATAATCATCATAATCATAATCATAATCATAATCATAATCATAATAATAAAGTTGGAAGGGACCTTGGAGGTCATCTAGTCCAACACCCTGTTCTGTTTCCTGCTGTAACTGCTGTGTGTTGGAGCCTGCTATACTAATACATGCATGTCTATTGTTCCTAGTGTATGATATTGTAGATAGTGTAATATAAACCACCATTTAATATAGACCACTGTTTGTTGTGTTTACTCCTGGGTTATCTCAGCACAATAAGACTGTGCATGCTCTGACACTACACATACAGAGACACTCACTAAAACAAGAAGCTAGCAAGTAGATTACAATCAAAGCTTAAGAAGTAACTGAAAATTACTCAGCCAGCATTAGTGATGATGTATTTGAGTGCTACTTTCCCTGTTTCTACTCAAACATCTTTCCTAGTTGCCTCTTTGAATGAATGAATGACCCAATAATTGTAGTAATAATTGCAGGAAGAAATTACAGGAGAAATTTACTTTATTTGAGCTAGACCAGGGGTATCAATTTCATTGAGGGCCGCACCAGCATTGTGGTTGCCCTCAGGGGGCTGGGTAGGTGTGGCCATGGTGGATGCGGCCTACTGGGTGAGCGTGGATGGAGTGGGTGTGGCCTACTGGGTGGGTCAGCTCTATATTATTCGCGTCAAGGGTGCCTGTGGGGGCCTGGGCAGGAGTGGGATAGATCTGAGGGTCTCTGGCAAAAGGGGGGTGGGACCAGGGCAAGTGCCAAGGCATGGTCCACTGGAGGAGCCTCACTGTTCCTCTCAGGCCATGCAGGGGGGGAGCTGATGGAGCTAAGACTGAATGTGTTTCAGCATAAATGGCCACCACAAAATTGTACATTGGCTCCCAGCTGGCCTAGGTCAAGGCCAAGGCAGAGGGGGCCGTTCCCTCACTGTTTCCAGGATGGCTTCGCGGCCCACATGAAACCACTTTGTGGGCTGCATCAGGCCCCCAGGCCTTGTGTTTGACATGTCTGAGCTAGACCTTAAAGAGCAGGGGAAAAGAGGGCACTTAACCTACCTTATTGGGTATTTCTAGTTTAATGAAAAGAAGGACTAGGGGTGGTATGCTAGCAATTTTCCAACATTTGAAGGGCTGCCCTCAGAAGAAGAGGGAATCAACCTATTCCTCAAAGCACCTGAAGGCAGGACAGAAAGCAACGGATGGAAACTAATCAAGGGGAGAAGCAACCTAGAACTAAAGAGAAATTCCTTGACAGTGAGAACACTTAATCAGGGGAACTTGCCTTCAGAAATCATGGGTGTTCCAACACTGGAGGTTTTAAAGAAGAGATTGGACAACCATTTGTCTAAAATGATATAGTGTTTTCTGCTTGAGAAGAGGGTTGGCTTAGAAGACCTCCAAGATCCCTTCCAATTCTTATTTTGTTATTCTGTTAATCTAGTTTAACATATTTTGACTTTCTTTCAGCTTACATATGGTTCTTATGCACCAGAAGTATTTTATACCAGTCAATTGTCATCACTCTACTTTATGGCCCCAAATGAAGCTACTCTATACATTGGGATTCTGCGGTTGCTACAACAATTTGGATGGAAGTGGGTTGGGCTCTTTGCTTCTGAGTCAGACAGTGGAGAACAATTTTTGCAGAAACTGCAGCTTTTCCTTACACAGAATGAAATCTGTTCAGCCTTCCTACAACAAGTCCCGGGAATACCCACTTTTGATAATTTGGATAAATTTGGTGGTGTAACATTTGCTCTTCATAGACATTACATAGACAACAAGATAAACACATTTATCATTTATGGAGAATCGTTGTTGCTTGTATGGTTAACAAGTATCTTATTTTTGCTGGATCCTACCTTTAAAGAAAATATATCATTTAGAAAAGTTTGGATCATGACCAGTCAATTTGATTTTATACTCACAGGAATTCAAAAGACTTGGAATCTGCAATTGTTCAATGGGGCCATTTCCTTTCAAATTCAATCACATGATGTTTTGGGATTTAAGGACTTTGTTCAGTCCATAAAACCTTATTTGAGGCAGAGAGATGGATTTATAAAGGATTTTTGGGAGCAAGTATTTGACTGTTCCTTTCCTAATTCAGGATTGCCAAAAATGGACATTGGACAATGCTCTGGAGAGGAGAAACTGGACAATCTGCCCGGAGCAGTCTTTGAAATGGGAATGACTGGTCATAGTTACAGTATCTATAATGGTGTCTATGCTGTGGCTTATTCTTTGCAAAACTTACTATCAAAAGGACAAAATCAGGACAAAAGGAGGGTGGAAAAAATGATTCAACTCACAAATCTCCAGCCTTGGAAGGTAACAGCTCTACACTCTTCTTTCACATGGGAATTTAGTACAATCTGATTGATTAGGACTGGAAAATAACAGAATAACACAGCTGGAAGGGACCTTGGAGGTCATCTAGTCCAATCGCCTGCTCAGTCAGGAACCTCTGTACCATTTCAAGAAATGGCTGTCCAATCTCTTCTTAAAAAAAACTTCCAATGATGGAGCATCCACAACTTCTGGAGGCAGTTTGTTCTATGATTAATTAGTCATGAAATTTCTCCTTAGCTGCTTCTCTCCTTGATTAGTTTCCATCCATTGCTTCTTGTCCTGCCTTCAGGTGCTTTGGAGAATAGCTTGTCTCCCTCTTTTTTGTGGCACCACTGGAACACTATCATATCACCTATAGTCCTTCTTTTCATTAAACTAGACATACTCAATTTCAGCAACTGTTCTTTATATGTTTTCACTTCCAGTCCCCTAATCATGTTTTTGTTCTTTTCTGTATGTGAAATAAGCTAAGATGTAAGCACTATGTATACATAAGGGGTATATATACATAAGGGGGCATGGTGGCTCAGTAGTTAAAAATGCTGAGTTTGTCAGCTTGAATGCTGACATCACAGGTTCAAGACTCAAGTGCCTTGCAATGGGGTGGGCTCCTGATTCTTGCTCTGAAGGCAGGACAAGAAGCAATGGATGGAAACTAATCAAGGAGAGAAGCAACCTAGAACTAAGAAGAAACTTCCTGACAGTTAGAACAATTAACCAGTGGAACAACCTGCCTCCAGAAGCGGTGAATGCTCCAACACTGGAAGTTTTTAAGAAGAGACTGGACAGCCATTTGTCCGAAATGGTGTAGGGTTTCCTGCCTGAGCAGGGGGTTGGACTCGATGACCTCCAAAGTCCCTTCCAACTTGATGATGATGATGATGATGATGATGATGATGATGATGATGATGATGCTCTTGCCCATCCAAAAGCATGCATATGCAAGTAGATAAATAGGTACCACTTTGGTGGGAAGGTAACAGTATTACATGCATCTTGGGAAATAGTTATGTTGGCCATATAACCATGGAAAAGTCTTTGGACAAAACTGGCTCCTTTCATGGTTCCAGTCAACAGAAACAAAGCAGAACTCTGAGGTTTGCAGTTTCCTCAAAAAACATCCTTTATTGTTACAGAGTATCAGTATGGTCAAAAGTGAAACCAAGTCTGATGCAATAATAATAATCCTGCAAATACAAAGTATCAAATCCCCACCACCTAAGTAATACATCACATCCCCCAATTAACATCTTTGGTGGGCTTTTGTGGATTATGTCCAGCAGCTGGATGAGGGAGCTATAGATGACCTTGATTCCCATGGGACAGCTGCTTTTTTTGACTAGCGCAGCACCTGTGAAACTCTCCCCCCCCCAATGCTATGTGGCAACTTCAAATGAGATGAAAATGGCTGCAGTCAGGTTCATTTGCAAAGCTGACAGTTGCCTTGGCTAAGAAATGGAGATGAACGCCACCCCTGAGTGGGAAATGACTGGACAGAGAAAACCTTTACCTTTAGGTATATATTAAGTACTATACCAAGGTAAAATCATTGTTCTTACTAAATTTGTACATCCAGCCAAATGAATTCTGAGCAACTTCTGCTCAGTTTTCAGGGGTCCTTGGTTCTCTCTAAGCTTGGCAATTTTCTTGCGGGCATTTCATTATCCGAACAAGATAACATCATCAGTAATTAGACTAGCATCCCTCATTTCAACACTTGAGCTACAAATATTCTCCTTTATTTATCATTTCATTTCCTTCCTGCTCTGTATTCCCCCTTTTTTTCCCAAAAAGCTCCACCGATTTCTTCATGGTGTTTCTTTTAACAACTCAGCTGGAGAAAGAGTCTTCTTTAATGAGAAAGGGGAAGTAACAAGAGGCTGTGATGTTATCAACCTTATCACTTTTTCTAACAACTCATTTCAGAGAGTAAAAGTTGGAAGGTTAGATCCTAATGCTGAAAAAGGAAAAGAACTGGTCATTGATGAAAATAGGATTATTTGGCACCCAGGTTTCAATCAGGTATGGTTTAAACTAGTCCTGTTTTGGAATGGATCAGACCTGGGTTTTTTTGTTTTTGCTTTTTGCTTTTCATATGATTATGCCAACATTTATTTGCTTAAAAATGGAGGCATTCTGTAACATTACATTATTATTTTGAAAATAATATAATACCTAATTATATTTGAACATATATCTTATTTATATTTTCCTTTAAAAGCAATAATTCATTCATTCATTCATTCATTCATTTTTTTCTCCAAACATTTCTATTTGCCATTGCACTTTTATGATATAGTTAAAAATATTTTAATTCCTTGACTTCCAGTCCTGTGCAGTAGTGCAGCAGTCAAGGGGTTCGGGACTCCGTGCCCTTCAGCTGAGTTTCTTCCTGTTAGGGGACCCTAAATGGGCCAGAAGCCACCCTGTACATGTGGCAAAGAAGGAAGTCCTAGGGACCGACCCAATCGGTCCAGGAGAATCCTTGCATGGAAGAAAACCCGAAGAACCAAAGACCTACATACAAACACCCGCGAAAACCTCAGAAAACAAATATATATACAAAGCCCCCACCCAAACAGAACACTCCCCCATCCAATCAGAGCACAGCCAACCCCCCATCCAATCAGAGCACAGCCAAGCCCCTAACCAATCAGAACACACCTCCACCCAATCAGAACACAGCTGAGCTCCCAGCCAATCAGTTCAAACCCCCACTGGCAGTTAAAAGGAAGAAACAGCTAAAATCTCACATTGCTTCTAGAAGCAGAAACCGAAAGCACCAGCCTGAAGATGACGAATGAGACTTCGCCGAAACGTCGCCAAGACACTTCAAATTCTACGTGGGAGAAAACCCGAAGAACCAAAAACCTACATACAAACACCCGCGAAAACCTCAGAAAACATATATATATATATATATAAACATGTGTGTGTGTGTGTGTGTTGAGTGATTTTCACGTGAGCTCTCTTTTGTTTTGTGGGCAGGTTCCTCCTATTTCACTGTGTAATGATCACTGTTACCCAGGATTTTGGAAAAGAAAAATTGAAGGGAAACAGTTCTGCTGCTATTGCTGTGTCCCATGTCCCAAAGAAAAGGTTTCAGATAAAATGGGTCAGTTATGATCATGATATGGGCTTAAAGAAATGTTTTCCTCAGAACTAAGGAGTTGATATGAGGGGCATATAACCAGGTCCTATTAAGTGCCAGGAGATTCATGAAGTTCAAAAGAAAGGAATGGAATGGAATGGAATGGAATGGAATGAATAGAATAGAATAGAATAGAATAGAATAGAATAGAATAGAATAGAATAGAATAGAATAGAATAGAATAGAATAGAATAGAATAGAATAGAATAGAATAGAATAGAATAGAATAGAATAGAATAGAATATGAGCTGGACTTAGATCTCCTGCAGGTGTGCAGGGACTCGTAACTTGTTACTCATTTGACCCCTCCCTTGGGTCATCTTGGTCATCTTATACAGGTCCACACGAAGGTTCAATTAAATTGTTTTATTGCTAAACAACCTATGCTCAGGAATCTTCTCCACTGCTTGGAGTTAGATAAGGGTTCATGGAATTCAAGGGGAGTTGGACTTAGCCCACTTGTGCCTACATAAAGACTCTAGGCTGATCCCTCTTTTGACTCTGTCCCTGTTCTGCCACTCCATCTCCTAGAATATCTGGAGTGTTGCTAAGTATATGTTTCCTCAGATGAAGTCCAGGGAACCATGTGAATCTCATGAACAAATGGTCCCAAAAATATATAAAGTTCATGTTAATGCTCCAAAACTGGAAGTCTTTAAGAAGAGACTGGATAGCCATTTGTCTGAAATGGTATAGGGTTTCTTGCCTAAGCAGGGGGTTGGACTAGATGACCTCCAAGGTCCCTTCCAACTTTATTATTATTATTATAATTTGCAAATTTCTGCCATTTTCACAGATAATTTCTTACGAATTTGGTTTGAGCCCAAATTTTTGGAAGAACTTTTCTACCTTGCTTATAATTCAGAGATGAATGAACTCAGTGAGTTTATGTAAGGTCGTAACTCAGCTATCTTCAAGGGCATGACTCTTGAAACAAGAGTCTTTTACTGAAAAAGAGATTGCAAGGAAGTTAGGCAGAATCTGAAGTTCCCATGTGAAATGTTAAGCTAATTTCTCCTTGTTCAAACCCCAATACCCCAGTCTATCAGGAGCCAATCCACCGGTGTAAAGTTCTTGTGGGAACTTTGAGCCAAAAAGGTGATAACAAGGCATTATCTGGCACCACAGCCTTAGTAACATGCAGGAGTTAGCCAGAATGGAGGCTAACTAGATGGCCCCGATGGGAACATCTTCAATCCCCAAGTAACACTCCCCCATCCCCTCAGAATGGCAGTGTTCTGGCAAGGACCTGACAGTTTACCAAAAATGATAACTTGGGGTCTAAAATGAGGAAACACTAGAAAATGAATAGGACAAAATCTTCTTTGAATGGTTATATCTGAGAGAGTTTCTCCCATATTCAATGCTTTATGCTAACTTACTCTTTGAGAAGTAGACAATTCAAAGTATTTTCATGAAAGACACTTGCTCATGCCAATACTACCATATTCTAGATTTCTATCTGCCAATTCCTTTTTTTCCTCAATTCTGCACTTTCAGACTTCTGTCAAAAGACATTTCAAAGACTGTCTTTAAAATCCCCTTGCTCCCTTTTGTCCCACATGTTCAATAAATACTATATTTCAGTATGATATTGCAATATGGGGATAGTTTTAAATCAGAATGAGAATCAATGGTAGTATAGTTTGACCTTGTTCATCAATGATGGAGGTTAATTTTGTTTGTTTGTTTGTTTTTAATCTAGAAATGGAATATTGTTTTGACTGTCCTGAAAATCAGTATCCAAGCAAGGAGCAAGATCATTGCATCACCAAACGAATAAGTTTCCTATCCTACGAAGAACCTTTAGGGATCATTCTGGCATCAACTGCTGTTTTATTTTGCTTGATAACAGTCTGGATGCTTGGAACTTTCATTAAGTACAAGGATACTCCCATAGTTAAAGCCAATAATCGAGATCTCACTTACACTCTCCTTGTGTCTCTTTTGCTGTGCTTTCTCTCTTCCTTTTTATTCCTTTGCCAGCCTAGGAAAGTAATTTGCCTTCTCCGACAACCAACTTTTGGCATCATCTTCTCAGTATCTATTTCTTGTGTCTTGGCCAAAACCATCACTGTGGTCATGGCTTTCATGGCCAGCAAGCCAGGAACCAAGATGAGAAAATTGATAGGAAAAAGATTGGCCCTTATCATTGTTTTTTCATCCTCTTTTTTCCAAGTCAGTATTTGTATTGTGTGGCTGGCAACCTCTTATCCATTCTTTGAATTAGACATGCACTCTCTTAGAGAAACCATAATTTTGCAATGCAATGAAGGCTCCATTCTTATGTTCTATTGTGTCCTGGGCTACCTTGGTTTCTTGGCTATTGCCAGTTTCATTGTGGCATACCTTGCCCGTAATTTACCTGACAGCTTTAATGAAACCAAGTGTATTACTTTCAGTATGTTGGCTTTTTGCAGTGTCTGGGTCTCCTTTGTGCCAACCTTCCTGAGCACTACAGGGAAAGCCATGGTAGCTGTGCAGATCTTCTCCATCTTGTCCTCCAGTGCAGCCTTACTAGGGTGTATTTTCTTCCCAAAATGTTTCATCATTTTGCTGAGGCCAGAACTGAACAACAAGGAGCAATTAATAAAAATGAATTAAATTATGTAAATATCATATTACTTTTCAATTAAGTTGTCACATTCAAATGAAGAACATGAGTATCAAAATAATACATGCAGAATTATTTTAATCAAACTTTAAATATATGCAGTTAAATATGATTGCTAGCATACAGGATTGTTCATTCTTCTGTTCCCAAGAAGCAGAAATGATGTTAATTCGATTTATTTAAATACATAATCTGAGGAGAAACCAGTGTATACATTTAATTGGAATCAATAAATATTTAGTTTTTACCAATTGTATGAAATCCAACCTCCAGTATTAGATTAAGCAGCCAAAGCTATAAAAAGAACACAGAATTAATTGAATATTTTAATATTCTTCATTCGCATTTTTCCAATGATACCATCAAATGTATATACAGTAATTGTTCTCACTGTTAGGAGTTTTCTCCTTAGTTCTAGGTTGCTTCTCTCCTTGGTTAGTTTTCATCCATTGTTTCTACTCCTGCCTACAGTGCTTTGGTAAATAAGTTGCCCCCCTCTTCCTTATGGCAGACCTTCAAGTAGTGGAAGAGTACCATCATGTTACCTCCAGTCCATCATTTTACTAGACTAGGTATACCCAGTTCCTGCAATTGTTCTTCATACATTTTAGCTTCTACAACTCTAATCACTTTGGTTGCTCTTCTCTGAACTCTTTCCAAAGTCTCAACATCTTTTTTACATTGGGGTGATCAAAACTGGATGCAGTATTCTAAATGTGGTCAATCAATCAATCAGAATAGAGCTGGAAGGGACCTTGGAGGTGTTCTAGTTCAACCTGCTGCCCAAGCAAGAGACCCTATAAATTTGAGACAAGTAGTTATCCAGTCTCTTCTTAAAAACCTCCATGATGAAGTACCCACAACTTATGAAAGCAAGCTGTTCCACGGGTTAATTTTTCTCACTGTTAGGAATTTTTTTCTTAGTTCTAGGCTGCTTTACCCCTTGATTAGTTTCCATCCATTGCTTTCTGTCCTGCCTTCAGATGCTTTGCAAAATAAGTTGATTGCCTCTTCCTTGTAGCAGCCTCTTAACCCCCTTACCTCAAGGCTTTTTAGAGTAGTACTAGTACTTCACATGATCTTAATTTTATCCCTCTATTACTGCAATATAGGATTGCATTGCCTTTTTTGGCTGCTGCCACACACTGTCGGCTCAAGATCCTTCTTGTAGCTACTCCTATTGAGCCAGGTTTCATCTAGTCTGTAGCTGTACTTTTGATTTTTCTTGCCTAAGTGTAAAATCTTGCTTTTCTCTACATTAAACTTCATTTTAAATTTAAATTTCACTTCAGGCTATGCAAAAGAGACAATCAACTAGTGAAAATCCAGTTTTGGTCACCACGATGTAAAAAAGATGTTGAGACTCTAGAAAGAGTACAGAGAAGAGCAACAAAGATGATTAGGGGACTGGAGGCTAAAGCATATAAGGAACAGTTGCTGGAATTGGGTATGTCTAGTCTAATGAAGAGAAGGATGAGGGGTGGCATGATAGCAGTGGTCCAATATCTCAGGGGCTGCCCCAAAGAAGAGGGACTCAAGCTATTTTCCAAAGTGCCTGAAGGCAGGACAAGAAGCAACAGATGGAAACTCATCAAGGAGAGAAGCAACCTAGAACTAAGGAGAAACTTCCTGACAGTGAGAACAATTAATCAGTGGAACAACCTGCCTCCAGAAGCTGTAAATGCTCCAACACTGGAAGTTTTTAAGAAGAGACTGAAAAGCCATTTGTCCAAAATGGTATAGGGTTTCCTGCCTGAGCAGGGGGTTGGACTAGATGACCTCCAAGGTCCCTTCCAACTTTATTATTATTATTATTATTATTATTATTATTATTATTATTATTATTATTATTATTATTATTATTATTATTATTATTAAAATGGGAACATAAAGGCTTAAGCACCTCTCCACCAGCAATCAGCCCCAGCTGAGCATAGATTAATTCCAAGATTGACATCAGGCCAACAATCAAGTACACAACAAACTGCCAAACCAACAAATAATAAACAGCCCAACCAAAGAACCACTAAGACCACCTCCACCAACATGAACAGGACAAGCCACTAGAATGAGAGCAAACCCCACTCCTTACTAGCACTGATGATATTATTTATTTATTTATTTATTTATTTATTTATTTATTTATTTATTTATTTATTTATTTATTTATTTATTTATTTATTTATTTATTTATTTTAGGGTTGTATGCCGCTCCTCTCCGGAGACTCGAAGCGGCTAACAACATATATATAAACAACAAATTACAATAAAAATCCTAAACAAAAAATATCTTTAAAAATACAATAAAAACACCCACTCATTTATTCGTCAGTCAAACCACAATCACCCCCAGGCCTGCCGGCAAAGATAAGTTTTAAGATTTTTTCGGAAGGCCGGGAGAGTGGGAGAAACGCGGACTTCAGGAGGCAGTTGGTTCCAGAGGGTGGGCGCCACAACAGAGAAAGCCCTCCCACTAGGGCCCACCAGATGACATTGTTTCGCTGAGGGGACCCAGAGGAGTGCGACCCTGTGTGCTCTCACTGGTCGTAGGGAAATATGTGGCAGAAGGCGATCCCATAAGTATCCTGGTCCCATGCCATAAAGGGCTTTATAGGTAATAACCAACACTTTGAATTGTGCTCGGAGACCAATAAGCAACCAATGCAGCATGCGGAGAGTTGGCGAAATGTGGGCACTACGTGGGAGGCCCACAATTGCTTGCGCAGCTGCATTTTGCACTAATTGTAGTCTCCGAACACTCTTCAAGGGTAGCCCCATGTAGAGAGTGTTGCAGTAGTCGATCCTTGAGGTGACAAGGGCATGTGTGACTGTGAGGAGAGACTCCCGGTTCAAATAAGGATGCAACTGGTGCACCAGGCGAACCTGGGCAAATGCCCCCCTCGCCACAGCCGACAAATGATGATCCAATGTCAGCTGTGGATCGAGGAGGACTCCCAAGTTGCGTACCTTCTCCGAGGGGTTTATAGATTCACCCCCCCCCCCGAGTAATGGAAGGACAGATTGAAGTGTCTTTGGGAGGCATCACCCACAGCCACTCTGTCTTGTCAGGGTTGAGCCTTAATCTGTTAATGCCCATCCAGACCCTCACAGACACTGGCACATCACCTCAACTGCTTCACTAATTTGGCCAGGAGTGGAAATGTACAGCTGAGTATCATCAGCGTACTGATCGTATCTCACTCCGTGCCGGTTGATGATCTCACCCAGTGGCTTCATGTAAACGTTAAAAAGTAGGGGGGAGAGAACTGACCCCTGAGGCACCCCACATGGGAGTAACCTAGAGGTGGACCTTTGACCCCCCACTAACACTGACTGCGACCGACCAGAGAGATAGGTGCCCCCCACTCCCAATCCCTCCAGCCGGCGCAGAAGGATACCATGGTCGATGGTATCGAACGCCGCTGAGAGGTCAAGAAGCACCAGGAAAGAGGACTGGCCTCTATCCCGGGCCCGCCAGAGATCATCCATCAGAGCGACCAAAGCAGTTTCGGTGGAGTAGCCGGGCCTGAACCCAGATTGCAGAGGGCCCAGATAATCGGCTTCCTTCAGAGGCCGCTGGAGCTGGAGTGCCACCACCTTCTCAACAACCTTCCCCACAAAGGGGAGGTTGGAGACCGGACGATAGTTGGTCAAAATTGCTGGATCCAGGGAAGGCTTCTTGAGGAGGGGGCACACCAAGTGCCTCCTTTAAAGGAGCCGGGAAGGACCCCTCCCTCAAAGAAGCATTGACAATCTCCTTGATCCAGGTACGTGTCACCACCCTACTGGCAGAAACCAGCCATGAGGGACACAGGTCCAGCAAACAGGTGGCGGAACTCACAGCTCCAATGGCCCTGTCCACTTCATCAGGCGTAACAGCCTCAAACTCGCCCCAGATGATCGGACAAGAACATGCCCCTGTCCCCTTGACTGAATCGTTATCAGTCGACTCTGCTTCACAATTGGAGTCTAGGTCGGCCTGGATCTGAGCTACTTTGTCTGCGAAACAGTTGTTAAAGTCCTCGGCACTACCCTGCAAGGGGGCCACGAACCCCTCGGGTTAAGGAGGGACCGGGTGACCCTAAACAGGGCGGCCGGGCGAGATTCTGCAGATGCAATCAAAGCAGAAAGAGACAAAGATCTTGCCGCCTTAATCGCCCTCAAATAGGCTCTAATAAATGAGCTCAATCTGGTTCGATCAGATCCGGACCTACTTTGTCTCCATCACTTCTCTAGACCTCTCTTATGGCACTTCATCCCCTGAGCTCCTCGGTGAACCAAGGAGACCTCCTGGGGCCAGCACCACGGAGAGGTCGCAAAGGCGCAATCCGGTCAATAGCCCCCTTCACGGCCATATTCCATGCCGCTACCAGGGACTCTGCCGAATTGCGAATGAGGGAGCTCGGTAATTCCCCAAGCGCCGTCTGAAAACCAATGGGATCCATCAGGCATCTGGGGCGGAACCACCTAATCGTTTCTGCCTCCCTGCGGGGAAGGATTGGGGCCGTAAAATTCAGTCGTAGCAGAAAATGATCAGTCCATGACAAAGGCAAGGTATCTAAGCCCCTTAAAACCAGATCATTACCCAACTGCTCCGAAAGGAAAACCATATCCGGGGCATGCCCACCCTCATGCGTCAGACCCTGCACTACTTGGGTCAGGTCCATGGTTGTCATGGTGACCATGAACTCCTGTGCTAACCCCGAGAATTCGCCAAGCGACGGCAGATTAAAGTCCCCCAAGACCATAAGACTGGGGAATTCCACCTCCAGTTCAGCAACCTCCTCGAGTAGCACAGGCAGGGCAGATGCCATGCAGCTGGGAGGCAGGTACATAAGCAATAAGCCCACCTGAACCCCTAGGTCCAGCGTCATAAAGATGGACTCGCAACCCGGAATTTCGGAAACAGTGAGCCTGCGTAGACTGAGGTTCTCCTGGGCCAAAAAAGCCACTCCTCCCCCCCTTCCCTGGGGTCGCGGCTGGTGCCATACCTGATAACCTGGTGGGCACATATCCGAGAGGGGAACTCCCCCCTCAGGGCCCAACCAGGTCTCAGTTACACATGCCAGGTCGGTCTCCTCTTCCATGAAAAGATCATGGTTGAGGGAGGCCTTATTATTAACCGACATGCATTGAGCAGCAACAGTCTGAGCCCAGGGCCCGAGGTACACTCATCACCAGGGTCCTGGGGTGAGCTAGATTTCTCAGAAGGGCCAGAACAAGGAACTGCTACAAGACAGCAGGACCGAGTTCCCCGAGTGTGGCCTACCCTCCTGCTCCCGCCATATCTGCCTCTTCCCTGAATGACCGGTATACTCCAACCCTCATTGACTCCAGAGTCCACATCTCCCCAGTCCCCGGCCTACCTCAGGCTTGGCAGGCCTGTCGATACATCTATCACACATTCATCACACGCATCCTCATCCCATGCATACATCTCCCACCCACCCAATTTAAACAGCTAAAAAACCCAATATATAAAAAACCCCAGTATATAAAACTATCAATATCTAAAACCATAACAAATATTAATCTTAATACAAAAATTGCAACTGTTCCTATATTAGTCCTTCCTAAGATTAGTCCTTCCTAAGGTAGGCTTTTAGCTAAAAAGTCCAAAGCCCAAACCCACAGAAGGAGTAGTTGTAAAAGGAGTCTCTGTTAAACCCAACGTCCCAAAGTTAAGGTCTTCAGATAAACTCAGCATTCCTCCAAAAGAAAAACCTCCAGAAGAAAAACCTCTGCCGCCGCCAAGCCACAATGCAAACTAGATTCCCATAGGGCAACCCCCCCCCCGGGTTCGTATTCTTCCAGCACCATTACCTAGTTTGGGTAATGAAATGTCTGCAAGAAAACAATTAAACTCAGCAAGCACAAGGACTGCTAATTCATCAAATGTATATAATTGTCTATCTTACAAAAGAATGGTTCTTGCCAGTATAAAATAAAACAGTAATACATAAAAAGTATTATCCAGAAAATTTTAAAAATCATTATTCAAGACTAAGAGAAGATGGCAGATAGCAAATAAAATGGAACAACCTTAGTACCTCACTGGTTTCATGTGACTCTGAAGCTATATACCATAATCAGGTTTTGGGAAGAAATACATTCTGTAAGGTGGGCACCATACCAGAAAAGGCCTTCCTCTTATGTTAAACAAGTGTAGCTTTTAAACAGGCAGATAAAAGAGGTAAAAGAATCCTTGCAGATTTTATTCCACTAGTCACTGCTGACTGTGGGGAGCAGTTCTCATCTTTGTTTGAAGGCCATTGAGCCAGAGCTGTCCAAAAACATTTCCATGGTCATGTGGCCAGCATTATATCATGGAGCATTGTTACCTTCTTATTGAAGTGATACCTATTTATCTACTTACATCTGCATGCTTTCAAACTGTTGGGTTGGCAGAAGCTGGGGTGAGGACGGGAGGTCACCCAGTCATATGGAGTTGGGTTTGGAACCTGGACTGCAAGCTGATAAGCCCAGCATCTTAACCACTCAGCCACTTACCGCCCCCCCCCAAACAGTCAATACACATAGTATAGCTCTTCCAATCTTATCGTATGGGCAGACGAACTCAGGTGGATATGGTTCTATAAATAACCCAGTCTTATGCCATAAAATATTTTAAAGTTCAAAACCAGCAACTTGAATTGGATCCAACAACAATCTGGCAACTCACAGAACAGAAATGTAATATGAACCATTCTAGAAGCACACGTAACTACTCACACCACTGCATTGTACATGAGATGAAGCTTCTGAAGCTTTTGAACACTCTTCAAGGACAGACTCCTATAGTCTACTTGATCAGCTGACTATGGCATAAAACTCTCCCAATCTAGGAATTGGCTCAATCAGTATATAACACAAAGTATTATTGAAAGGCCCTCTTAGCCATGACTGCCATCTGCTCTTCATGAGGGGCCTCAGGTTTTGCACGAACTTTGTAGAGTCCCATCCAGCCACCAAATATGGAGGAGAAGGAGGAGGAGGAGGAGGAGTTATTTGAATTGAAATATGAGAGATTTCATAAAATTTATAACTCAGAGGCATATATGTGTACATACGGTATATGCATGCTTTTACAAACAAAATAAAGCAATGCTTAAACAAAAGATGATATTGATCATGTTTAGAGATTAAAGTTAGATCTTTATCTGTAACATATAAAATCCTTACTACCAGTAAGAGATTCAGAGAAAAGTAAACCTCCTATGAATTAAACTAAATGCCAAATGTAATTTTAAAACAAATGCAGAAAAAGATATAGTTGAGAAGTATGAAAGAAGCCCAACTTCACAGAAAGATATTTCTTAGGATGTGAAAAAAGCAGAAAGCAGCTCTTTCCTGTTTGAAGGATAAATTGAAAGACTTAAACTTCAATTTTATATATTCAGAGTAATTCCAGTAAACAGTCTCTGAGCCATTTGTAAACAGTGGGTTATAAATTATTTTATTATTTTCTTTCAGACACATAATGCATGATGACCACTATTTGTCTTAGACTAAGACCCAAAGTCAACAAATCAGTTTCTATGTCTAAAGGTGGACTTAAACGTGGCTCTAAATAGCTTTTTAAAATATGATATGTATGATTTATTTGGGGAAAGAAGAATGATGTATCTGAATATATTAAATATTATTTTAGCTTGAAAAATAATCAGGTAAAGGATATCATTAAAGCACTGGACTTATACAACTCATTATTAGTCATGATGTGGCAGGTTCCAAACTTTTAATTAAATGTTTAAAAAAGTTGCAGGAGTTCAAAAATAAAGTCAGGATTTTGACCTCCCCCAGAAACATATTTGAGCGAAATTTTAATCTTGATGTTCCTGACAAATGCTTGCACACAACTGTTTACAAGGTAAGAGCTTCACGAGTCCTCTTCAAAAGCATTAGGAGACACTCCAAAAATAGATTGGAGAATAGTAAAAAAAAAAAAAAAGTGCCAGAACTCACACGTCATACAACCCGCCTTGCCTACCCTACAAGGTTCCATCCAAAAAAAGTGCCTGAACTCCATTCTGGGCGTTCTATGAGAAAAAAAGCCCTGCTTATATGTTCTTATAGCTCGGAACATCGTTAGAGACCCCATACACCCACTTCAGGGTCTGTTTCTGTTGTTCCCCTCTGGGAGGAGATTTCAAAGTATTTATAGCAGGACTACTAGATTCTGCAACGGTTTTGTTCCCTATGCCATCAGTCTTATAAACTCACACAATTCATTTTTATCGCCATGTACATGTATAGAACTGAACTAGACTGTGTTGTTTCTCTGTGTCATAGAATATGTGGATATGTGAATAGATACAATTTTTTGTCATAGTTATCTAGTATATATTGAAGGTGGTGACCCTTTGAGACCTGTATGCAATGAAATTTTATTTTAATGTATGCCAATTAATGTACATTTAAAGTGACAATAAAGTTATTCTATTCTGTTCTGTTCTATTCTATATTGTTGAATCACTTCTTCAGTAACTGAGAACAAATCTAATTGTTGGAAGGAACATTGGAAATGGCAGTCTTTATTTTTTTTGGCTAACATCCTTCCCCTTTTATTCATAAAAACTAATGTAAACATAATTTAATTGTTTCGTTTGATTAGTTGGTGCCTGCTGTTTAGTTCTGGCCTCAACACTATGATGAAGCATTTTGGGAAAAAGATACATCCCAATAACCCAGCACTGGAGGACAAGATGGAAAAGATCTCTACAGCCACCATGGCTTTTCCTCTGGTGCTCAGATAGGTTGGAACAAAGGAGATCCACACACTGCAGAAGGCCAACATACTAAAGGTAATGAACTTGGCTTCATTAAAACTGTCAGGTAAATTACGGGCAAGGAAAGCCACAATGAAGCTGGCAATAGCCAAGAGGCCCAGGTAGCTCAAGACACAATAAAACATGAAGATAGAACCTTCATTGCATTGCAAAATCATGTTTTCCAAAAGAAAGTGCATATTTAACTCAGGGTATGGAGGAGTTGTTGCCAGCCACAGAATGCAAAGACCTGCTTGAAGAAAAGAACAAGAAAGGACAATGGAAAGAGCCAATCTTTTTCCCACCCATTTTCTTATTGAAGAACCTGGTTTAGTAGCCATGAAAGCTACAACTACAGTAATAGTTTTAGCTAACACACAAGAAACAGCAAGTGAGAAGATAATGCCAAATGCTGGTTGCCGGAGAAGGCAAGTTACTTTCCCTGGCTCACCAAGGAATAACAAGGAAGAGAGAAAGCAGAGCAGAAGTGCAATCAAGAGTGTGTAAGTGAGATCCCGGTTGTTGGCCTTGACAATAGGGGTATCTCTACACTTAAGGAAAATTCCAAGCACACTGGTTGTCATGAGGGAAAAGAAAACAGCAGCTGAAGCCAGACTCATTCCTAAAGGTTCTTCAAAGGATAGGAAACTTGTTGTTTTGTTAAGGCATTGATCTTGCTTCATGCTTGGATACTGATCTTCAGGACATTTGAAACAATCTTCTGTGTCTGGATTAAAAAAAAATCAGATGGAAACTTATTGATGTCGTATTTATCACATTTTAATGAATATTTTATGCTATTGTTTGAAGATTGATATTGAGTCTGTCATTAGTTGTTTGTATACCTATATTAACAAAATAACAGAGTTGGATGGGAGGTCTTCTAGTCCAACACACTGCTCAAGCAGGAGAATCTATGCCATTTCAGATAAATGGCTGTCTAATCTCTTCTTACCTCTTCTGGAGGTAAGTTGTTCCACTAGTTAATTGTTCTCACTGTTAGAAAAATTCTCCTTAATTCTTGGTTGCTTCCTTGCTTGACTAGTTTTCATCTATTGCTTCTTGTCCCTTAATTGATACTTGGTCAGATTCTTGTAGAGAACTTAAACTTGCAATACATCTTTATACTCATTTGAACTGCCTGAATCTCCTGATTTCCCCAGCACTTGACATCAATAACCATTAGAAATTATAACTCTTAAGGAAACAATTTCTCATAATTTGTAGGACTTCAAAACTGACCTATCTTGGTTGAAATCTTCCCCTGAGGACATAAAACACAATCATAGCAGCAGAAGCTTTTCTCTTCAGATTTTCTCTTCCAATATCCAGGCTGACAGTATTCATTACATAGAGAAACTGGAAGAACCTGCTCATAAAATTTTTAAAAAATGGAGAAATAGTTGCCAAGTTGTTAAGTTTTTTCACCAGCTGAAAAGAGTTAGTTAGTTAGTTAGTTAGTTAGTTAGTTAGTTAGTTAGTTAGTTAGTTAGTTAGTTAGTTAGTTAGTTAGTTAGTTAGTTAGTTATAAAGAAAATTGTGACCAGCACGGAACAGTTGGAAGCATTTTAACATTTTCATTTAAGGAATCTGTAAAACTATAAGCATTCAACATATATGTAGGTCCCTACCTGATTGAAACCTCTGTGCCATTCAATCTGATGTTCATTAATGATCAATTCATTTCCATAAGATGCATCACAATCTAGCTTTCCCACTTTCATACTCCGGATGGACTTGTTTGCAAAAACAATCATGTTGTTTATGTCAAATCCTCCTGCAACTTCTCTTTTCTCATTAAAGGACACCTTCTCTCCTGCTGAGTTGTTAAAAGAAATGCCTTGAAGAAATGGGTGGAGCTACTTGAAAAGAAGAAAGCAATGAGGTTGAAAGAACAATAATGAAATAAATCAACTTTAGACATTCCCTGTTTTAACATTAGACATTCCACTTGGAATACTGCATCCAATTTTGCTTACCATGATACTAAAAAGACGTTGAGACACTGCAAAGAGTGCAGAGAAAAGTAACAAGGATGATTGCGAGGCTAGAGGTAAAACCTATAAAGAACGATTTCAGAAATAAGGTATGTCTAGTCTAGTAAAAAGAAGGATTAGGGGAGAGATGATAGTAATGTTCCAATATTTAAGGGACTGCCACAAGGATGAGGGAGTCAACCTATTTTCCAAAGCACCAGAAAGCAAGACAAGAAATAATGGATGGAAACTGATCAAGAAGAGAAGCAACCTGGAATTAAGGAGAAACTTCCTAACAGTGAGGACAATTAACCATTGAAACAGCCTGCCTTCAGAAATTGTAGGTGCTTCATCACTGGAAGTTTTTAAGAAAAAACTGGACAGCCATCTGTCTGGAATTATATAGGGTCTCCTGCCTGAGCAGGGAGTTGGACTAGAAGAGCTTTAAGGTCCCTTCCCACTGTATTCTGATTCATTGAAGCTTAACTATTCATTATTCTTTTCTAGCTAATTTTCATGGACCTACAGAAGAGATTAGACAGCTATTTGTCTGAAATGGTATAGGATCTCTTGGTCAAGCAAGGGTTCATCTAGAGGACCTCCAAAGTCCGCTCAAACTCTGTTATTCTATGTTTCTGTGTTTTATTTCCAAAATTCTTTATGCAATTTCACAGGATAAAGTGTGAATACAAAACAAAGAGTACATATTGTAAAGAATTTTGACTTTGCTCAATAGAATTAGATGTCAACCCACAAAATATTGTCAGTGAATAACATACATGGAATTATGTGATGCAATCTTCCTTGTGGAGAAAATTAAATGCAATCTAATTGGGGCAGAAAAGGTCATCTTAACTATAGTTACGTGAACAATAGATTGTGCCTGGAATCAAGGTTTAGCTCATTTTGTGAGCTTACTCATTTTGTACTAAATTCTTCATTGAAAGGAAAATATGTTTGTTGGAGAAACCTTACCTTAAAAGGCTGTAATTCTGGAGATTCAGCCACTTTATCTGCCAAGATTTTTCTGAGATTAGATCCTTTTGATAGCATGCTATGCAAAGAATGAGCCACAGCATAAACCCCATTATAGATACTGTAGCTATGGCCAGACATCTGTAATTGAAACAGAGATTCAGGAAGGTTTCCCAGTCTTTCTTCACCAGTGCATTCTTGACTGCCCAATGATGACAATCTTGAATTAGGGAAGAAACAGTCAAATGCTTGCTTCCAAAAATGGTTTCGAAATCCATCTCTTTGCCTTGAATAGGGTTTTATGGACCAAAGAAATTCCTCAAATTCCAGATGTTCAATTGAATGGATTTGGAAGGCAATGGCCCCATCATAAAACTGGAGATTCCATTCCCTTTGGGTTCCTGTTAGTGTGAAATCAATTTGGCTGGTGGTGACCCACACCTTACTTAAAGATGCATTTCCCCGATTTGCAGCTTCCCATACAGATTTGAGAGCTGTCAGCCAGGCTAATGTCAATGTTTCTCCATAAATGATGTATGTATTTGTTTTAACATCTGTGAAATGTGCATAAAAATGAAACATTATGTCACTGAATTTGCCCAAGTCATCCAAATGCAATAGTTTTGGAAATCTTTGTATGAAAGCTAAGCAAATTCCCTGCTGGAAAAACAAGGGCTCCAATTTCTGCAAAAAATGTTCTCCACTCTCTGTGTCTGAAGCAAAAAGCCCAATCCATTTCCATCCAAAACGTTGAAGCAATCGGACAATCCCGAAATATTGAGGAACTTCATTTGGAGCCATAAAGTAAAGTGAAGATGATTTATCAATTTTTCCCATAGGAAATGATCCATATGTGAGCTAAAAGAAAACACCAAACCATGGAGTTAAGGAAAGGTTTTCGTTTTGCTTATGCATGTTTATGGATCACTTCAAAAAATGAATGGACATATTATAATTTACTCTTTATCCATAATTTCTTGATTTTTTTTTCTGAAAATATAGAAACATTTTTGGGAAAAACGTTATTTCATCCAAACTAGCAGGAAACACAACAGGGGGTCAACCTGTTCTCCAAAGCACCAGAAGGTACCGTAGGACAAGAAGCAGTGGATGGAAACTCATAAAGGAGGGAAGCAATCTAAAACTAAGGAGAAATTTTCTGACAGAACAATCAACCGTTGGAATGGTTTGTGAACTTCCAGACGTTTTGGTGTTCCATCTCTGAAGTCTTTTGAGAAGAAACTGGACAACCAATTGTCAGAAATGGTATAGGGTCTCCTGTTTGAGCAGGGGATTGGACTAGAAGACTCCAAGGTCCCTTCTAACACTATTATTCTGTTATTCATACACCATGGACTCTAATTCTGATTTTGCATCACTTAAATCTTAGGTCAGATTTATGAGAATGAACAACAAAGGATGCTCTTGGGTATCCTTAATCAACTGATTAATCTTTTAATCAATTAAGAAGAACAAGATAAATCCCCTCAACTGTGAACCCACCTGTGGAATTTTGGAGAAATCTATCATTTCTGCTATATGGGATGAAGTATCTGACCCAAGTCCTCCAATGATAGCCATGAGTTTTTTCCTGGTGCCACATTCATAGTTGGGGACAAATGTATGTGATTTAAAGACCATGTCCAGGGTTGTCCGATAAGTCAGCTTTGGATTATTGTAGCTGTCATACATGTGGAACCCAAAAGTAAGATTAGGTAGGATATGTGGATTCTCATTGATCTCCTTCACAGCAAAGGCCAAGGAAAGGACATGCTGGTAGAATTTTGTAATGAGACTGCAAACAGAGAAAAAAAAACAGAAAACAATTATACAAAGCATAGAATAGTATTGAAAAAAATAGTGGTTTCTGCCTGAGATTGGAATTAGATTTTTAAAATATAGTGCTGATGTTTCTTTTGGCTACGGTCGGTCTATATAGTATTTAGAAAGGATCATTTTATTACCCATTTCATTCATTGAATGTTGCTCCTTTCAATGGCAAGAACTGAATTGTTTGTAGATATATGCTAAATGTATTCCACTTTTTTCTTTACTACTCCTTTATGAAGAACGGTTGAAGGAATTGGGAATGGCCAGTATAGAGAAAAGAACTAGGGGAGACATAATAGCAGTAATATAGTATTTGAGGGGCTGCCACAAAGAGGGGGTCAACTTATTTTCCAAAGCACCAGAAAGTGAGAAAAGAAACAAAGAATGGAAACTAATCAAGGACAGAAGCAACCTGGAATTAAAGAGAAACTTCCTAACAGTGAGAACAATTAACCATTGGAACAGCTTGCCTTCAGAAATTGTAGTGCTTCATCACTGGAGGTTTTTAAGAAGAGACTGGACAGCCACCTGTCTGAAATGGTATAGAGTTTCCTGCTTGAGCAGGGAGTTGGACTAGATGACCTCCAAGGTCCCTTCCAGCTCTATTCTGATTCATTGAAGGTTAACTATTCATTTTTCTTTTCTAGCTAATTTTCATGGACCTACAGAAGAATGTAGGAAAAATGGAACAAACTGTTCCCTATTGCGTTGATCAGAGCTAAGATAGTGCTGTAATGGGTAGGGATGGTGGTGATGATACTGTGGGAAGAAAAGCTAATACATCTGTTAGTTAAGACACCTGGCAGCAAAGCAAAGACTAGGAGAAAGGAGCAAATCTGAAAAGGAAAAGGGAGAGGCTGATGCCGGTAGAAAAGTCCATTCAGAAGCACTCAACAGGTTGACCTTCCCTGCACAGATTAAAAAAAGGCAAGACCCTGGAGAATAATCAGGTCCTACAGTAACAATAGTCTAGACTCAAATCATCCTGGCCTCAATGCCCACCCACTGCAGTCCAGATTGGAATTTCAGAAATTGGCTTAAGAAAGAACTAGAAACTGCAAAAGAGACCAACAGCTTAGGACATAGTGTGGAATTCCTCAGAATCTTTGAGAAACTAATTCTGCAGTGAGTGACTTAGTTGAGAAGGAAGAATCCTCTTTTTTGCCAGTGTCTTTTTTTTCATTACTTCAAACACTGTCTTATAATTTGAGATAAACATTTACAATTTCAGATAGGTATTCCTTGAGCACCATGTTTTATGCAGCTTTGCTTTCTAAATTTCTTCAGCTACAGTATTTTCAGTTATATAGAGCACTGTAGATATTTTTTTAATTCTGTCTTTCAAATAAACTTTGTTTAAAGTTGGATGTTGGCATGCTCTTCTTTCCTCCAAAATAACAAATCAATAAATTCTATTCTTGCTTTACTTAATAGACTAACAATATCTTTTTAAATATTTTTTTTCATTTTATTAAATCCCTGTGTCTTAGAGATTTCTAATCTAACAATTCATGTTCAGCCTCTCATGTAATCTTCCTAAAAACAAAATGAAGTATTTTATTGAAAGCACAAAAGTCTTATTTAGCTTACAGCTAAATAAGTTTTCAGACCCTCTGAAAACTCAACTGGTTACATGACCAGATCAAGTTTTCATCTGCTTTCTTTGAGCAACGTTTAACTCAAAAGAATAGGTGTCAACATATAAAAAAATCTGAGAAGAAACAAGGGATCATTAGGTGAAGAAGAGTGTAGTATTTGTTTACTCTGATAGTCCATAAAGATCCTGAGATGGATGTTCATAAAAGGTATGTTCACTGGAGGCATAGAGATGCTGTGAAGCCATCCCTCCAATGAGGAGATCACCTGGTTGGTACCATTCATGTAGAATAGGAATAGAGTCAACCTCCAGGCACTTGAATGCATTTACTTTGATCACTGGGAACATCAGAATGAATAATAGGTCAGCAGCCAAAAAATCTTCTAAAATAGGTCTCCAACATATCAACCCACACCAATGGATTTGACTTAGCATTCCAGATTTCTCAACACACCTAAGAAAAAAGCATCAATCTAAACCTGTAACTTTAATGGAGATACAGACATGTGCTTCAGTAATGACTGAGATTTCTACAACTCAGATCTAAAATTGGTCTGATCAAAGAAAGATCAGATGCTGAAAGAAATGAACCCAATAGCCCTGTTTGACACTTCCCACCACCCCAAGTTCTCCATGGAACTGGGATTAGTTTATAACCTCTTTCAACCTTGCTTTGTATTTTTCACTGCTTTCTGGAAAATCTCTGGAGCTTTGAACAAATAAACACATTATAGTAATTTGAACCAATTCCAGGAAGAGTTATCTATTAAACGTTTTTTCCATAACTGGCCGTAACAAATGAAAAACAAAAAGAGCTTATAATTCTTAATTGTCAATTTGAGAAAGTGACCCCCTATACCAGACATGTCAAACACAAGGCCCGGGGGGCGGATGCGGCCTGTGAAGTGGTTTTATGTGGCCCCCGAAGCCATCCTGGAAACAGTGAAGGAATGGCCCCCACTGCCTTGGCCCTGGCCCAGGCCCGCCAGGAGCCAATGTACAATTTTGTGGGGTGGCCATCTATGCTGAAACACATTCAGTCTTAGCTCCACAAGGCCGTCTGGAAACAGCGAGGAACCAGCCCCTGCCACGTTGGCCCCACTCCCTGGGTGCATACTGGGAAGGTATCACCCTTTGTGAGGAATGAGGAAATGCACCATCGCCTGGAAGTGGCCAGCAAATGGCCCTTGCCTACTTCACATATCCGGCTTATTTCAAACGATTCCTGTAAGGCTGGGAAAAGCCTTTTTTGATGAACTGAATATAACAATACTGAAATTTATCTGGCAAGGAAAAAAAGCTAGAATTAGACTAAAAATACTACAAGAACCAAAAGAAAGTGGAGGATTTGGACTGCCGGACTAGATGTTATACTACCAAGCAACTATTTTAACATGGCTTAAAGAATGGATAATGCTTAGAGACAAAATACTATTATACATGGAAGGGCATGACCTACAAATTGGTTGGCATGCCTTTCTGTGGTATGGGAAGAATAAAACACATAGATACTTTCTAAACCACTTTATAAGAAATGCACTTCTTTCAGAATGGGAAAAAATAAAAGCAAAAATTTATATTAAGATACCTGGATGGCTTTCAACAATGGAAGCCTTTGCTTACCCAAATTTAATTAATTACAATAAAGTTGTGACTTATAAAGATATTTTGGACAATGAAGGAAAATTGAAAGACAGGCAAGATTTACAAGAACAACGTATTGATCTATCATGGTGGCCATGTCGGCAAATTCAAACGAGATATGAAAAAGATGTTAAAACAATGGGATTCTATAAGGAACAGACATAATTTGATCAGATATTGTTAAAAACAGATGAAAAGTTGATTAAGAAATTCTATAAATTTCTGTTAAACTTAAAGATGGAGGAAGAACAAGTTAAAGAAAAGATGATAATATGGGCAAAGAACTTTGGATATAATATAGAATTAGAAGACTGGCAAAAGTTATGGGAAAGAAATTTTAAATTAACTAAAGCAGTGGCATATAAAGAAAACTTATATAAAATGTTTTACAGATGGCATATGACACCAGTGAGATTAGCAAAAACGTTTAAAAATACTTCAGACAAGTGTTGGAAATGCAAACAAAGACCAGGTACTTACTATCATATCTGGTGGACATGACCAAAAGCAAAAAGATTTTGGATAAAAATACATTTATGGTTGGAGAAAATGACTAAAAACAAATAGACTTAAGCCAGAATTATTTTTGTTAGGAATAATAGGAGCAAATTATGAGAAAGATTGTATATATTTAATTCTACACATACTAACTGCAGCAAGAATTGTATTTGCCCAAGATTGGAAAATGAAAATTTACCAACTGAAGAAGTATTAATTAAGAAAATTTTAGAGTGTTTCATGGCCAGCCATATCATTGTGAAAAAGCAATCAATCAAACAAACAACATTTTCATTTATTAATTAATGCAAAGTTTAAATCCTGGCTTTTACCCAACTTAATTGGTTAGTTTTTCCTTCCTTCTTTCTTACTTTCCCAAGGTAGAAAATCATCCAAGTTTTAATAGTTCAACAGTGGCTTGGGATGAATTGAAGCACACCTCTGAACTTTTCCACTTGTTATGCCACACGCAGAGAAAATAAATTAGGACATATTAAATTTAGTATCCTTAAAAAAGCATATGTCCAAAAGTGGAAGAGAAAATTCTGAAGTCATAATTATCTCCCCACTAGAATTATTCCAAAGATAATAATTTGTTCTGTTCATAAAATCTGTAAACACTTGAATAAGACTTTAGAGAAATGGAAAAAAATGTGTAAAGAAAGATCTGTCCCATGGAGACTGGGGAGTACAAGAAAATGATACACAAGTCCTGTGATGGCAACTGCCCCAAATTAAGTTGCATTGATGGAGTTCCTCAGTGCCAGTCAGATCTTTTGGGTATAAGCACTACAGTATATGCAATAAGAATCAGGGTTAAAAGTTAGGCTTCAGCCTTGTTCTTAACAGGAATTTTGAGGCTGGTGAATGCAGACTAATATTGGAAGCTGCTGGTAGTGGAACTTCTATATTTAAAGAGCATTTGCTGTCCAAATGTTATTTTTTCTCCTATTTCCACTCTTCAGAGTGAAGTCGCTGCCGTGTCATCCAGGTGAACCCATACCTGTTCCAAATGAATGGTACCAGCAAGGGGACCTTGTCATTGGTGGGATGGTATCTATGGCTAATTACCATTTTAATGAACTTTCATTTCAGCAGCATCCCTCTCAGGAGTATTTTGGCAATCCAGAGTAAGCAATTCTTATCTTTCACATTTGTGGCATCTCTAGGTAGAGGAATTATAATAAATGGGGGGTTTCCTAATGTGAACCCTTTCTGGTGAAAGATACTGCTCTATGGAATATGGAATGCCATAAAGCTATTTTTGTTTATGATGCAGCAAAATTCTATATTTTGAAATTCTAAAATTTGAAAATGTGAAACAATAGGTCAGGAAGCCTTCTCTATGTCAAAAGGAGAATACTTAGGCAAAAATGCATATTTAAGTGTGTATATACCTACAATAAATGTGGAAGTTTCTACCTTGTAATATCTATGAATACTTTCAGTCATCCAAGTCACGGTTGTCTGAAAGGTGATTTTTCAAGAGGCAACTGGACTTTCTTTTTTTTTCTTTAATGACATTTTGCTTCTCATCCAAAAAGCTTCTGCAGCTCTGAATGGATAGTGGGGAATGGAAGGATTTATACTCCTTGCAGACATCTGGTCATTTACATTCTTTTAGAGAGCCATTAAGGCCACTTGGATGTTTATTTGTGTTATCAGGGTCACCTGAGTGCTGCAAATGGATGTGGAGCCTTCTTGGAACTGCTTAAAGGACTGTGTTGTAGACTGGAGACAGATGATGTCGTATCCCCCCTCCTCTGTTGAGAGAAGGTTATTCAATGTTGACATAAATGGCTTCTTTAACCCCTCTTTCAAACTTTGACCCCTCTTTGGTCATATAAATTATCCTATTTTCAGAGTGCTAACAAAATTCTACCAGCATGTCCTTTCCTTGGCCTTTGCTGTGAAGGAGATCAATGAGAACCCAAAAATCTTGTCCAATATAACTCTTGGCTTCCATATCCATGACAGCTACTACAATGCAATGATGACATATCGGACCACCGTGGACCTGCTCTTCAGATCAGAGACATTTGTCCCCAACTATAAATGTGACATCAGGAAAAATCTAATTTCGATCATTGGAGGTCTCAGTTTTGAAACTTCTTCCTATATTGCCAACTTTTTACAGTTTTACAAGATTCCACAGGTAGGATCTTTGGGAAGAGAGGTCTCCTTTCTTTCTCCTCCTTTTTTCCCCCTCAACCAAGGCTATCAAAAATTGATTGTCTCTGAGTGATGCCCACATAGCTCAACAATCTGACCAAAACTGTTGACCAATATTAGTTTCACAAATAGCAAAAGAGAAATAGATGCTGATACTGATACTATAATATGTGTTTATTTTCTTTTAGCTTACATATGGGTCATTTACCCCCCAGGATATTCATAGTGCTGAGATTCCCTTCTATTACTCCATGGTCCCAAATGAGTCCACACAATATATTGGGATTATCCTACTGCTTCAACATTTTGGGTGGATATGGGTTGGGCTTCTTGCTATTGATAATAGGCATGGAGATTATTTTCTGCAGACCATGGAGTCCCTCTTTTCCCAGCATGGAATATGCTCTGCTTGTACACAAAGAATTCCTTTTTTAACTTACTGGGATAAATTATTTGAGATGCTTGAGAAAGGGAAAACTATTTATGACCAAATAACTACTAAAAAGATCAGTACCTTTATCGTGTGTGGAGAATCTTTGTCAATTATATGGGTGACAAGTATCATTTTTTGGATTGATCCTGGACTTGGGCAGAGTTCTTTGGGGAAAGTGTGGATCATGACTGCCCAGATGGATTACATATTAACAGGAATGCAAAGAAAATGGGATCGGCAGTTCTTTGATGGTGCCATCTTTTTTACCATTCCCTCCAAAGAAATTCCTGGTTTCAAGGAATTCCTGAAGTTCATAAAACCTCCTTGGATTCAACAAGATGGCTTTTTTCCACTTTTCTGGGAACAAGTATTTGATTGTTCATTGCCATCTCCTCCTGTGACTCTTCTGGATGATGACACTTGTACTGGAGAGGAAAAGCTGGAGGACATTCCTGGGGCTCTTTTTGAGGCACAGCTGACTGGGCACAGCTATAGTATCTATAATGCTATCTATGTATTGGCTCAAGGTTTACATGCTCTCTCCTTACTTCAATATAACCGTAGGCATTTGGTGAAGCATAAATTATCAGAATATGAAGATGTGCAACCATGGCAGGTGATTTTTGTGCTACAAGTACTTTCTACTAGATAAAGGTAAAGTACAAAGTTAGACTAAGTGATCCCAACAAGGAAGAACAGTTATTAAAATGGACATCTGTCCTTCAGTAATATTTAGGTGTATATTTTTATTTCCATCACTTTGATATAACTTCTATTTCATTCCTGAACATCTTCAGGATGCAAAGATGGTTTAAATGAATTAATATTCATGGCTTGGTTTTTGAACCCCTATAGCATTTTAGGCATATCACCTATTATTGAGGATAATAGAGGAATCCTATTTAACAAGCCAGCTATTCATCAGTTTTAGCAAATCTTATCATGTCCATAGCAGCCTTATATCTCTAAGAATAACTTGAATAAAAGATGGGAGCAAGTTATTTTTCCAGTTTTTCATACACTTCTTCCTATGCAATATGAAGAATTGGGATCAGGAAGATGTGGGAGGCTAGAATCCATTTTATCTCTCATTTAACAATTGTTCAAAATATCTGATCTTTCTTATTACTTGCATATGTAGAAGGTAGTAAACAGGTTCTCAATGGGCTTTCCATGTTTTCAGAGTGTCTCCCTGAAAGACACTCTGAAACTAGGATTAAATTACTCATACCTTTCTATTCTTTATTTTTCTATTTTTTTTAAAAAAACAATCCCAATATAGCTCCACCAATTTCTTAAAGGCATCAAATTCAATAATTCACTTGGAGAGGCCATGATTTTTTATGATCAAAAGAAGATGGAAGGTATATTTGATATCATCAACATAGTCACCTTTCCCAATTCCACTTTCCAGAGAAGAAAGGTTGGAAAAGTGGATCCAGATGCTCTGAGTAGAAAAGAATTAGTCATTAATGAGGATATGATTGTTTGGCATAGATCATTTAACCAGGTACTTTTTCATGGAAAGTTTGTATGACCATTCTCAGATGAGTACATTAAGTTGGGATATTTACTTTTATCTTTCTGGGCAACTTATGAAGATTAACAGGATTAAGAAACGACATAATAATATAACAGAGTTGGAAGCCTTCTAGTCCAACCCATTGCTCTAGCAGAGACTTTATACCATTTCAAAAAAAAATGGTTCTCCAATCTCTTCTTAAAAATCTCCAATGATGGAGCACCCATAACTTCTGAAAACAAAATGTTACACTCATTCATTGTTCAAACTGTCAGTAAATTTCTCCTTATTTCTAGGTTGGTTCTCTCCTTTTCTATTTTTTTTTTAAATTTTATTCAGGAAATTAAAATACAGACTTCAAAAAAATAAATTTTACAAAACAAGAAAAATTGGATAAAACATTAAAAATGTGCTTTGAAGAAAAAAATAAAACGTATATGTGTTTAAGGTTGTCTCCTTGATTAGTTTCCATCCAGTGCTTCTTGTTCTGCCTTCAGATGCTTTGGACTTTACTTGTTAAAAGCTAACAATACTTTACTTATTAAAAGCTAACAATAACTGAAATTATGCACTATATTTATTAGACTTCCATCATATATTGAAATGAACATGAAGATGAACAAATAAAACATTCATTTAAGTGACTAGATTCCATTAGTTGGAGTGAAGCTTCATCAAATGTGTGATTTCAAGTAAATTTAATTGACTCAATTCTTCTGATCAAATGGATGATTTGAATTAATAATATATCACATGTTGAAGCATATTGAAAAACAAAACAAAACTGGACATCCAGATCATCTGTGCTCACAAATTCAAATTGGTGGGCAATTTGTGTTGGGAATACATTCTCAAATTCAATTTATTTCTTGATCCTTTTGTACAATTAGTCCTTGACTTATAACCACAACAGAGCCCAAAATGTATGTTGCTAGGCGAGATATTTGCCCCATTTTACAACCTTTCTTGACACAGTAATTGTTAAGCGAATCTGGCTTCCCCTTTGATTCTGCTTGTCAGAACGTCACAAAATGGGATCACATGGCCCCAGGACACTGCAACCATCATAAATATATGTGCCAGTTGTCAAGCGATTGAATTTTGACCAAGTGACCATGGGGGTGCTGCAAAAACAAACTCTTCTAAGTTGAGGACTACAGGTACAGCCTTAAATGGGGCTTTTCTTTTCAATGGAAGAAAGCATTTCATTTTCAGTGTAAGAAATTATTTTTCCAGGATCCAGTCTGGGTCAGTCACCAGGATCAGAGATTTTGTCTTCTGAGCTTTTAGAGTTATGATGGAGCCCTTTTCTCTAGGATAGTGAGACGTTCCCAGAAGAGCAGGGGTTGGACTAGATGACCTCCAAGATCCCTTCCAACTTCTTTACTACTACTACTACTACTACTATTAGTCTGAAAGCTCAGAAGATAAAACTTTTGGTCAGGGACACATATATTCACTTTCTTTCGTGAAATTATTTTTCTTCAGAACAATAAATCTTCTGCCAACATTTTAATATTGATAACTAGGTGCTTCCCTTTTCTCTATGCAATGAACATTGTCTCCCTGGTTATCAAAAGAGGAAGAATGAAGGAAAGAAATTCTGCTGTTATGATTGTGTTCCATGTCCAGAGGGGAAAATCTCCAAAGAGATGGGTAAGTTAACAAAATCCTCTGATTTTGTTGCTGTACAGTTAGTTGTGCTGAACACTAATTAAATTTTCCAGTTGTATATTCATGAGATTTTATTCAGAAATTAAATGGAGAAATGGAATTAAATTCATAAGATTCCAAAATGATAGATTCTAACCATGGAATTTTCAAGTGATGATGATGATGATGACGTAACAATGATGACAACAATGTTTTAATTAATTAAATAAAATGTCCAGGAATGGTTTAGGCTTTATAAATCAAACGAGCATCTTAATAGTGATTTGAAAAATGATTACAATGAAGATGTCTATGGAGATTCTCAGTCATCCAGGTCATGGATGTCCCAAAGGTACTTTTTCAGGAGACAACTGGACTTCCTTGTTTTTCTTTGAAGTCATTTCACTTCTCACCCAAGAAGCTTCTTCAGTTCTGACTGAATAGTGGAGAATGGAAGGATTTATATTCCTTTGTAGACAGATGGTCATTTGCATTCTTACAGAGAGTCACTGAAGCCATTTGGAGGTTTACCTGTGTCCTCAGTAGTGTAAATGTATGTGGAACCTTCTTAGCTGCAGGATGTTTTTTGCCCTATATGATCTCTTCAATTGCAATGAAGAGAACATACAGGGAGCAAAAAAATGTGATTATTTCAGACCTGCTTTTTAAAAAATACAGACAAAATATAAGAAACACAGTGATTATAAAATTACAATATCTACATACTGTATATTATGTAGCCATGCTGGCCCAATACTTAGAATGCAGTATTGCAGGCTGACTCTGCTCACTTCCAGGAATTTGATCCTAACCAGCTCAAGGCTGACTCAGCCTTCCATCCTTCCAAGGTCAGTAAAATGAGCACCCAGATTGTTGAGGGCAATATGCTGACTCTGTAACCTGCTTAGAGAGGGCTGTAAAGCACTGTGAAGCAATATATAAGTCTAAGTGCTATTGCTATTTTAATGACTGAAATGGTAGGCAGGCAAGCAGGCAGGCAGGAAGAAGAAGGAAGGTGGGATTCAGAACTGATGTCTCTTTTTTTTATGAGAATGATTCCTATTGATGAGAAATCCAGAAACATACAATATGCCCAACCAAATAAGAACACTCTCAAAATACCAAAATGAAATAAGATTTTTTAAAAAAACTTTATAGACATAAATAATTACTTCTTGGAACACTGGAGAAACTAATGAAGCATTTATGGTAGCAATAATGCAAATTATAGAGTTTAGGAAGAAGAAAAATAAATTATTCCTTATTTGAAATCAACTATTTTTATTTCCACTCATATATAAACACAAGAAAGAAAGTTTTAAAAGACCAAAGAAAGTAAAAATAGAAATATTAAAAGAAAAGGAGACACATACTTCTCTTGCAGCATCAGAAAATTATGTTTCGTATACAGTTTTCACTTGAAACATGTCTATTGATATTTTTGGAATTTCTCCCTTGATATATTATCTTTCATCTTCACTTGAAATTTGGTGAAAACATTCATTTGCATACCATATTTTGAACTGTGATCTTGAAGTCAATATGGTTTTAAATGTAAAAATAATCATTTCAGGTGTTCATGAACTTTCATAGGAACAGTCCTTTACCATAAGAAAACAAATAAAGTTAAACATGGTGGAGATTTTCCTGGGGTTTACTATACTTTTCTATGTTTTTAAAGTAATACTTGACTTAATTCCAACAACACACAAAGCATACATAGGGAGATGTTCAAATATATTTTCCTACTGCAGTTTATATATTTTGTACCAAAGATATAAATATCAGGGTATGGATAAAAATGAAAATGAACAATTATAATTCTTATGAATCTGTGCTGACATAATCTTTTTTTCCCTTTCAGACATTGTTGCTTGCTTTCAATGTCCTGATGATCAATATGCAAACCATAAGAAAGATGGATGCATCATGAAAACAATTAGCTTCTTGTCTTATGAAGAACCTTTAGGACTCAGTTTAGCCACTGTTGCTATTTTATTTTTCCTCACTACAACATGGGTGTTGGGAATATTTATTAAGCACAAAGACAGTCATATTGTCAAAGCCAACAACCGGAAGCTCACCTACATTCTCCTCATCTCCCTTCTGCTTTGCTTCTTCTGTTCTTTGCTCTTTATTGGACAACCTAGGAGAGTCATCTGTCTGCTCAGACAGTCTGCATTTGGTTTCACCTTCTCATTGTCCATCTCTTGCGTGTTAGCAAAAACCATCCTTGTTTCTCTTGCTTTCAAGGCCACCAAGCCAGGATCTTGGATAAGGGCATGGGTGGGGAAAAGATTGGCTGTTTCTATTGTCCTTTTCTGCTCTCTATTCCAAACAAACATCTGTATTGTGTGGTTGTCTACCTCTCCCCCATTTCCAGAGTTAGACATGCACTCAGTCCCTGAAGAAATGGTTTTACAATGCAATGAAGGCTCAGTCTTTATGTTTTATTGTGTCCTGAGTTATATGGCTCTCCTTTCATTTGCCAGCTTCCTTGTGGCTTTCCAGGCTCGTAATCTGCCTGACAGTTTCAATGAAGCCAAGTTCATCACCTTCAGCATGTTGGCTTTCTGCAGTGTATGGGTGTCCTTTGTTCCAACGTACCTGAGCACCAGAGGTAAAGCCATGGTGGCTGTGGAGATCTTCTCCATTTTGTCCTCCAGTGCTGGGCTCCTAAGTTGCATCTTTTTCCCCAAGTGTTACATTATTGTTTTGAGGCCGGATTTAAATAACAGGAAACAAGTGATAAGAAGACATGTTTAATATCTTTTTATTTTTCTTTTCTTTTTCTGTTTATCATTATGATTTACTTGTAGCTCTGAAATCTGGGTTTTTGGGAACTTCTATCAAAGTTAGTTTTTTTCCCCCAAGAACATCCAAGAAAGTCTCACAGATACTAATGAGGAAGACCAATGATTTTTTAGGTAAACCAGGAAATTTTTTTTATGTGTCCCCATAAAGTTTGAGATGACAGATTTCATTTAATGAACTACTATGTGTAAATATAAATACAAAGATGACATTTGAAAATTGAAAGTGAACTCCTATTCTCCATGAGACAGTTTTCTTTTTAAAAGTTATAAATAAAAATAAAATAAATCAGAATCAAAATCTAGTGGTGTTAACTTTATTGTCCAAATACATTGTGTAAGGTAAATTAATATATTTTCTATAACCAAGAAAAATAGATAAGAATATCATTTTCCTTTTCTTGCTCTGAATTTTTCTTATTTTATTTATTAGGTTGTAACTGGTTATTAAAAGCCAGTTATTATAACACCAGTTATTATAAGCTAATTTTAAAAATAAATCAGATCAAAAATATTTATCATCATCTGAACAAATTACTGGAAGGATGTTACCACATCTAAATATGCAATCTGAGCTTTGAGTCCAGATGAAATATGAAATTAAGTCAAAAGGTGGATCTATTAAGAAATCTCTCTTTACTTCATGAGTGATTTCCATTTAGTTCCTCCCCTTCATGTTCACAGGACTGCATCCTCTCCATCACTTTCATTCATTTATTGTTTCAGTAGTCTCTATTAATATACAATTGAATCACAATTCACCAAATCCAATGGTCCTCTATTTTATATTCAAACTGAGTTGAAACCTTTAAATGGATTTATTCCAGATAAAATATACATATCAGGAATCATTGACACCCATAACATAAAAGAAGATAGTGTCCATTTAATTTCATATAGAATCACACCACATGATGAGACTATTCGATAATGTAGCAATTTGTACTCTAAAATAGTTAAAGGGTTGTTTTATCATTACTTCTTATATTCCACCATGCCAGAATTTTTAGTTCATTCAAATTCTATTCCATTCAAATGATTTGTTTCTAATGCATTCATCCTGGTTGGTGATTTTTAAAGCAATCTAAATTTTGAATCCAAAGAAGTAATACACTTCCCAAATTCACACTATTAATGGGTAACCAAATTAAGGAGAAAACCTATTAAATTTTCTCTCCAAGCTTTGGTAGGGATCTAAAAAGAGAAAGTCTTTTGCAGGGGAAGATTTTTTTTTGTTAATTAAATACTGACAGGTCCAAGCAATAGATGAAGACTTGAAGAGTTCTTGATTACAATTCTACCTATAATAGAGAAATCTCCCTAGTGTCAAGTTCCAGCTAAGAAGCCCAACAAAGCAAAACACCAGAGACATTGTGATTGCTAATGTAAACTTTATTAGGCATTAACAAACTGGTAAGATAGAGAGGAAGCTAGCTCTGAGAAAATGGTGGGAAGCAGATAATTAAAAGAGTGAAACTTTCCTTCCCCTCTCTGACAGTTCAGGTCACATTGTCCAATATATCATCCAATAATTATTATGAGAAGAAACTTCAGTTCGCCAAAACAACTCTTCAATGGCTTCAGCTCTCACATTGATAAGGAACACCTATGGATCCAAAATTCTCCCCTCTTCCCCCCCCTCAATACTGTTGACAAGCTATAAGCATTACAGTGGTCAAAAAGTAGGTTTTGTAGCTTGACATCTAGACTGCTTGCCTTCCCTTGGGAAAAGATAAATAAAGTTCCATGAATCTTGGGGGGAGGGGGGAAATCAGTCCTGGATTTCTTGTGACTGAAACAATTCAAGGCTAACTCCCTGTTTGATTCTTCCTCCCTGCCTGGCTGAGCATTTCCCAACAAATATAAAAACAAAAGAAATTAAAAGAGGTAAATAAAATAAAACTGAAAAAGAAACACATACATGCTATATATAACCCAGTAGTAATACATATACAAAGGTTTTACATAAATGTTCTGCAGTCCATTGAGAACTATTTGTCAAACAAAAGCTTGTTAGCTCATATAAAATGGAAAGTGGACTTTCACAGGATAATGTATATATTAAGATCATAATAGTTGTTACAATTGTAAGTACTATCATTCACAGTTTACAATACTATCATTTACATATCATGGGCTGTCCTAAGAAAAAAAAATGTTTCTAAAGGAGAAAAACATTTGTAGCTATTAATTGATGTGAAGTGTAAATGCTGACTTTTACTAAAAATTTCCATTTATTATGTTTTCCCCCCATTTAGTTGATGTTGAGATCTGGATTGCACATTACATTAACTTAGCATGAAAAAATACTGTTTAGCACACATAACTCACCACAGTCTTTGAGTCAATATAAAAATAAGAGAAACTATATGAAATACATTACATTTGGATTTCAAGGCAGTCTAACAAGATAAAAATGTAATGTACAAATATTCTCAGGGTTATCCAGAAAGGAAAATTTGTGCTAGAAGGACTCTGAAATTTAGGACTACCCAAAAGAGATGTAAAATGATAAAATTCAAGATTCCAAAGACATATCCCCCTGCTTTAAAACACAACTGCATCTTCCTAAAGATAAATTTAATACTTTTGTTGTAGATTTTGTACAAGTGTGTGTCATGGATCTGTTATACACATATGTAAATCTTAGTTTGCACAGAACTATGTGGGCCTTTGCATTTTGTATCAGCTGAAGCTTCCACATAACCTTTGAGGGCAGCCACATATAGAATGCATTACAATAATCCAACTGGTAGGTGACCAAGGTGCGGGTGACTGTGGAAAGAGGTCATCGGTCCAGGAATAGGCATAATTGGTGCATAACACACAGTTATGCAAAGGCTCTCCTCACCACAATTGAACAGGAGTTGTGAGTCCAGAAGGATCCCCAAATTGTGCATCAAGTCTGTCTGGAGCACACAACCCCATCCATAACCAAAGATAGTAGGACCATATTTTATGCATCAATCAGAGCTGGCCAAAGCCTTCACCTGGCTTTTTACCAATAGTTCAGAAGAAAACCCAAGTCATCAAACTTTCTCAGAATGAAAAACTAACATGTCAGATTGGAAGATTTGGTTCTTTGTGTCTTCACTCCTATCCATCAGAATTAGATTCTACAGCCCACCAATATGCCATTATTAGCAACCCAAGCAATTTTATTTCTACCATTACTGGTCCACTAATATATTTTATGTGATTCTGTCTAAACCCAAATTCTCCTATCAGCAGGCATGTCATCAATGTGGTCATCCTAAGCCTTCTTCTGAAACTTAGTCCACAGTGATAAACAGAGAACTTAATCAAGATCATGTGATGGATTTAACAGGGGGATAGAATCAAGATCACATGAAGTGTTAATATCACTTTACAATGCCTTGGTAAGTTCACACTTGGAATACTGCATCCAGTTTTGGTTGCCACAATGTAAAAAAGATGTCGAGATTCTAGAAAGAGGGTAGAGAAGAGCAACAAAGGTGATCTGGGGACTGGAGACATATAAGGAACAGTTGCTGGAATTGGTCACGTGTAATCTAATGAAGAGAAGGATGAGGGGTGACATGATAGCAGTGTTCCAATATGTCAGGGGCTGCCACAAAGAAGAGGGAGTCAAGCTATTCTCCAAAGCACCTGAAGGCAGGACAAGAAGCAACGAATGCAAACTAATCAAGGAGAGAACCAACCTAGAACTAAGGAGAAATTTCTTGACAGTTAGAACAATTAATCAGTGGAAGAACTTCCTCCAGAAGTTGTGAATGCTCCAATGCTAGAAGTCTTTAAGAAGAGACTGGACTGAAATGGTATAGGATTTCCTACCTGAGTAGGGGGTTGTACTAGATAACCTCCAACTGTATTATTATTATTATTAATTATTATTAATTATTATTATTATTATTAGTTGTTTTATTGTTGTTTTCTTTTTTTTACTATCTATAGAATAGAGACTCCCAAAGCTGCTTTTTCAAGAGGCAATGGGACTTTCTTTGTTTTTCCTTTAAGGCATTTTACTTCTTATCCAAAAAGCTTCTTCAGTTCTGACTGAATATTGTGGGGATAGAAGGATTCATATTCCTTTTTTTTCTTTTTTTCTTCTTTTTTTTTTATTAATTATTTTTATTAAATTTTATAAAGTTTTAACAAATTTTAACACAAAAATATAATAACTCAACTGATAACAGAGAAATAACAAATTTAACAAGCAA
The DNA here is from genome assembly GCA_034064705.1 of Bothrops alternatus. Lineage (NCBI taxonomy): Eukaryota > Metazoa > Chordata > Lepidosauria > Squamata > Viperidae > Bothrops > Bothrops alternatus. Next base: position 3,764,634 of record JARGCV010000074.1, read on the forward strand.
TACAAATAGCTGCTCGGAACCCCCCCCACCACATCCTCCCACATCCTAACCCCTAATCTCCAAACCACCTTCCTCGCCATCCAATGCGGTGTAAAGTTTTCCCGAGCACCCTAAGAAAAAAAAAGAAAAAATCTATTCCCTTAATATCCCCAACTACAGTTGAGAAGGATTCATATTCCTTGAAGTCATCTGGTCATTAGCATTCTTTCTGAGAATCATTGAAGCCACTTGGAGGTTTATCTGTGTCCTCAATAATCTGTCCCCTGAATAGTGCAAATGGATGTGGAAACATTTTGGAACTCCTGAAAAACTGTGTTGTAAACAGGAGATAGCTGGGCTGTTCACTCTCAGAAAGAGTGCTAATGAACAGATGACTGCAAGGAATATAAATCTTTCCATTCTCCACCATTGAGTCATAACTGAAGAAGCTTCTTGGATGAGAAGTGAAACATCTTCAGTGAAAAATGAAGAAGATCCAGTTGCCTCTTGAAAAAGCAATATTGGGGCAACTATGTTCTGGATGACTGAAAATCTCCATAGACATAGAATAGGGACAATACATAGCAGCTTTCATTGTCTTCCCTGCAATTACCTGAATTATAATAATTACTATTTCTAAAAAAAAATAAATCCAACAGATTTCCCAAAGTGAAAAGAAAAACAGCTGATGTGTAATTTCAAACATGGTTATAAAACCCCTTTGCCCCCTGACATTCAGATCTGGACTAGCTGGAGAAGAGACAGATGTGACTGTATGTGACATTTCTCATAGCTGAATGTTATTGGAAGAGGTTGCTTCAGTTAAATACAGTGCCAAGGATGAGGTTCTTGATGGGCATCTGAGCACCTAACCTGCACATAGATGATGATATTAGAAGTTTTGTTTCTTCTTTTATCTCATATAGAAAACAATATCAATGCAAAGGTCTGCTTCCCACTTGATACCCTTCCTAGCCCTCACGAATCCTATCAGCCAGGTGACTTCCTCATAGGTGGGATTACTTCTCAGATGTGGTACTTTTTTCATGAACTTTCTTTCCATAAGCAACCTTCACAGGACTTGAGCTTCCAGTTTCCAATGTAAGAAACTCTCATACCTGACTTTACTGTAACTCCATTCTCTTTTCTATGAAAGAAGATATTGGTTGGTCAGCTCTGCAAATCGCAGTATTTGGTGATATGCAAATGTAATGGGTGAATGAAGGAGATAGTTTGCAAACTTATTCTTACAATTTCTAAGGATGAATTAAAGGAAGTGGGGAAATGAACAAATAAATAAGCTAAACTCTCTATCCATTTATACCTCTAAGACCTTATAATTGGAGTAACTATTTCCAAAATAATTCTTATTTGGTTTGGTCCCAGTCACTGAATTCATCCAATAATTCCATTCTTTTTCCCAGAATTCAGGAGAAAGTTCCTAATAGTAAGGACAATTAACCGGTGGAACTGCTTGCCTTCAGAAGTTGTGAGTGCCCCATCACTGGAGGCTTTTAAAAATAGACTGGACAGCCATTTGTCTGAAATGGTATAGGGCCTCCTGGTTGAGCAGGGGGTTGGACTAGAACACCTCCAAAGTCCCATCCAACTCTGTTATTCTATGTTCTATGTTTTAGCAATATATTAGATACCAAAGATACAAGCATATACATTCATCATTTGCAGAGAATGGTGTTAGGTAAGCGATAGAAATATCAAGCCAAAGAAATTTAACAACTGAAGGGAAAAAACTAAATGTCTATGGAGATGCTCAATCATCCAGATTGTGATTGTCCAAAAGTGCTTTTCCAAAACACAACTAGATTTTTCTTGGTTTTTTTTCCCTTGCTTCTCATCCATTTAAAATTAGTTTCTGCCAATAGTAAATCAATAGTTTATATCATTCACATACTTCTGTATATCTTTTTTTATCTCTACAAACCATTCTTGCTTTTACCACCACCACCACCCCTACATAATTTCAGCTGTTCTTTAAACTGCCAGCATTAGTCCCTGCAATTTTCTTGACTGCATTTTCTGAAGTGGTTTGTCCTTGCCTTCTTCTTCCTAGAACTGATCAACAGCAACTAGCACAAGGTCACCCATCTGACTTCATGCTCCAGGCAGGGCTAGAACTTTTAGACTGCTGGTTTCTAGCCTGATTCCTTAATCCCTACACCAAACAAGCTCTCATCTTGTCAATTAACAACTTAATATATATTTTTTAAAAACCTGTTTCATGTTAAAAGTCTCTCTTTTAGAGGATCTCATCCATTTCCTCAGTCTTGCCCTTCCTCTTGATTCATTAATGCTTCTTTTCATCATTCAATCAAGATTACGTGAAGTGTTAATACACCTTACAATGCTTTGGAATGCTGCATCGTTTTGGTCACCACAATATAAAAAAGATGTTGAGACACTACAAAGGGTACTGAGAAAAGAAACAAAGATGATCACTGAAATGGAGGCTAAAACATGTAAGGAATGGTTGCTGGAATTGGGTATGTCTAGTTTAATGAAGAGAAGGACAAGGGGTGACATGATAGCAGTATTCCAATATCTCAGGGGCTACCACAAAGAAGAGGGAGTCAAGCTATTCTTTAAAGAACCTGAAGGCAGGACAAGAAGCAATGGATGGAAACTAATCAAGAAGCAACCTGGAATTAAGGAGAAATTTCCTGACAGTTAGAACAATTAATCAACCCTGACCTGCCTCCAGAAGTTATGAATGTTCCAATACTGAAAGTTTTGGACCAGACTGGACAACCATTTGTTTGAAATGATATAGGGTTTACTGCTGGGGTTGGACTAGAAGATCTCCAAGGTCCCTTCCAACTCTGCTATTATGTTCTGTTCTGTACCGCTCCATTCTGTTCCGTTCCATTCATCTTCTTTTGATTCAATCTCATTCTATCTCTATGACCAGTCCACCTCAGTGTATGCAAAGTGATGTGTGGATGTGGTAGAAACAAGGATCAGTTCCCTAGCTTTCAGCATGTTGCCTGGATACTTATCTGTTGTACTTTGCTTTGGGAATCACAGGGGAAAGCATACAAAAAAGATTTCTTTGCAGTAGCTGTAAGAGCAGCTCATGTTTGCTTTAAAGCTTCACTAGTGGGGTGTTTTGCTTATCCAATCTTGTTTCCCAACTGTATATTTTTTGGAACTTGTATTTTAATTTTTTTTCAATAAAAACAAAATGTTTCTGAAGCATTTCTTTGAAATAATACCAACACCCTTACTATTTATATTATCCGCATTGATTTCAAAGTTATATAACATTTCATGAATTTATCTAAGATCTTTCTACTTATTCTTTCTTGTCTTATACATCTTTTTTCGCTATTCTATCTCTCCTTCTGATTATTTTTGAAGCTTGTGTCCATAACTACATAAACAACATCTCATTTTGTTTCTGTTGGTTTTTTTTAATTTTAGATTGCTTGTAGTAAGTAAAATGGATCCAGAGACTGATACAAAAAATTAAACAGTTATATAGGTTGTACAATCTGAACATAACTGTCTTTCAGCATAGTGACGAAGTTCTACCAACATGTCTTGGGCTTGGTGTTTGCAGTAAATGAGATTAACCAAAATCCCCAGATCTTGCCCAATGTCACACTTGGGTTTCACATTTATGATAGTTACTATGATGAGAAGATGACTTATCAGACCACATTGGACCTACTCTTCAAATTCCATAGATTTTCCCCCAACTATGCATGCAGTTTCCAGAAAAACCTCATGGCCATCATTGGTGGACTTGGCTCTGATATCTCCTTCCACATGTCTGATATTTTAACCCTTTACAAAGTTCCACAGGTAAGATCTTCAAATGCATTTTTGTCCCTTCTAGTCTATACCTTGCCTAGGTAAGTCCTACATTTTTCTTGCCAAGATTTCAGAAGTGGTTTGCCATTGCTTCCTTCCCAGAGTTGAGAAAGAGTGACTGGTCCAAAGGTCAACCAGCTACCTTCATATCAAATGAAGGACTAGAATTCACAGTCTCCTGATTTATAATCTGATGCCTTAACTGATTCTCATGTCACTATGAAAGGTACATTGATATGATTATAAATTAAGATAGAGTAGGAACCCATTTAACTTATTTTTGGAACAAGATTGTAGTTTAAAAAAAAGGAAGAAAGATTTGACTGGCAACAAATATTTAACTATTCAAAATGAAACTAAGTTATTGTGTTTTAAAGGATTTTGACAATTAAAGAGTAGAGAAATAAGACAGAATAATGGATTTGAACAGATTTCTTTATTGTTACTCTTTTTGTAGAAATTGTTTCATCTTCCCATAGACCAGCTTTGTTTACTTTGAATGAACAATGGACATTCAAACCATGATCCAAGTTCCCATGTTCTAAAAAGGCAATCACAAAAACTGAAAGATGTTTCTTACAGTAAATATATGTGCATTTTCTTTTAGCTCACATATGGTTCTTTTGCTTCTGAACAAAACAACCCAACACGATTCCCTTCCTTTTATCGCATGGTCTCAAATGAAGCTTATCAGTATGCAGGAATTGTCCAGCTATTGAAGCATTTTGGATGGACTTGGATTGGACTCATTGTTTTGAGAGATGAGAGTGGAGATCATTTCTTGAAGATCTTGGAACTTTTGTTTTTCCAGAATGGAATCTGTTCTGCCTTTATACAAAGAATCCCAAGCCAAGGTCGTTTGCCATCATTAACCCAAATCAATGAAGTATCCTCAAGTACTTATCAATATGTCATGGACAACAGAGTCAAAATATTTGTTGTGTATGGAGAAACTCTTACAGTGATGTGGCTGAGTTCTTTAATGTTTCAGTCAGATTCTTTTGATCAGGAAAATGCATCAATTGGAAAGTTGTGGATTGTGACTGCACAAATTGATTTCACAATCATGGGCCTTGTAACAAACTGGGATCCAGAATTATTCCACGGCACCATTTCTTTTGAAATTCCTTCAAATGAACCACTTGGGTTTCAGACATATCTTCAGAACCTAAACTATTGCTCAGAAGAAGAGGACAACTTCCTAAAGGACTTTTGGGAGCAAGCCTTTCACTGTACGTTTTCAAATTCAAAAGGATTAGAGGAACACAATAAAGCATGCACTGGGGTAGAGAAGTTGGAGATGCTTCCAGATTCTGTTTTTGAAATGCAGATGACTGGTTACAGCTACAGCATCTTTAATGCTGTCTATATTTTGGCACATGCTTTACATGCCATGTCTTCATTTAGGTCCCTCCACCAAGCATTAGTGAAAAGAAAGAGACTTTCACTTCAAGATCTTCAACCTTGGCAGGTAATAAGGAGCATGGTGGTTCCTGTAGTTAGTACACTGGGTTGACTATTAGCAAGCCCACATTCAAGATCCGAATGTTTCTTTGTGGTGGGGTGAGCTTCCATCATTCACTCCAGCTCCTGCCCATCTAACAGATAAATAGGTACCACTTCAGTGGGCACATTAACATGAAAGGAGCCCCCAACCAAGAATCCCCAGGGCAAGTAATTTCTCCAAAATGAAATAGCTTTATTATTAGGAACATATTTTTGTTAAGTGAAATAGCCTTCAGTTTCAATGGAATCATATTTTTCATTCTCAGCGAATACATGCCAGTTCTGTGCTTACTTGCCTTTTATGTATTTTTGTCCTTTTTCAAGAGCAGACAGAAGAGATGGCGTTCAAGATTAGCAGAGGCAGAAAGATTAAACTCTTCCCTTCAAAAGGACTTTTCATGGCTGAAGTTGTAATTAGCATGGGAGACTTGCTTATTTAGATTTTTACTGGGTGGGGAATTTGTGACAAAGAAGGATATTCAAAGGAGTGCCATGTTTTGGCTTAGATTACTGCAAAAGAAAATGGGAATATATCTCTCCTATATGCTCCAAATGTCAACATCCTTTTATTCAGTGTGTCTATACTGTCACTGCCCTCACCTTCTAGAACAACACCCCACAAAGATACAGAAGACACCCATTCTCTTGGGGTTCCAGAAAGCCCTTAAAACCTCTAAACCCTGACTGTACTATCAGCCCTGTGTTTATGGAGGCCCTGTTCTGTTTTTATTACTATGGTTTTGTTTTTAGTCTGGGCAGTTTCATTCTGCTTTATGATTTTAGCTGTTAACCATGTATTGCATTTTGTTAGTCCCCAGAGTCTCCCTGAAGTGGGCAGCCATAACAAATTTTATTACCTAAATAAATAAAGCAAGCCAGCAAGCTAAGGAGAAAACAAAATCTAGACTTGCCTGCTATGTATTTCAATACATGACTTCTCAACTAGTTTTGCTTTGGAGACTGAAACATTTGCAACATCTGTGATTGAAATGTGATGTGCATTTCATCTTAGATTGGTGAGGGTTAAGATAAAAGTATGTAGCAGTTGATCTACTATAGTTTGTAGCAATTTTCCCACTGTGTTATATGTGATGTTTTAGCTATTCTCTCTTTTTCTGATAGCTTCACTGGTTTCTTCAAGGCATTTCCTTTAACAACTCAGCTGGAGAAAGTGTGACTTTTAATGACAGAATGGAGGTGGCCACTGGCTTTGAGATCATGAAGATGGTCATATTTCCTAACAACTCCTTCACTAAAGTGAAAGTCGGTAGGATAGCTACCAAGGAAGGGCAGACCTTCAGCTTTTATCAAGATAGAAAGAGCTGGCACAGGCTTTTCAACCAGGTGCACTTTCTCAATTTTAATAGGCTGTTCCATTGTCTGAAAAAGTATTTGATGGATCATTTCCTCTGGCTTAGGAATTGGCCCTGTATAGTTAGTTATAGTTTGAAATGAAGAGCAATAGCAGTAGTGATAGCATTTATATACCACTTCATAGTGCTTTACAGCATTATCTAAGCAGTTTGCAGAGTCAGCATATTGCCCTCAACAATCTGGGTCCTCGTTTTACCAACCTCAGAAGGATAGAAACTCAAATCAATCTTCAGCCTGTTAGGATCGATCTCCTGGCAGTGGGCAGAGTTAGCCAGCAATACTGCATTCTAACCACCCTACCACCACAGCTGTTGCTTTCCATGTCATAGTATGCAATCATTATAGGAGGAGAGTCATGTTAGTCTAAGATTTGACGGATGGAACAAGACCTGAGAACATCTCAACAAACACAAGGGTCCATGGACAAAGTGTGTCCATGCACTTCTGATGGGCCATTCATGGTCTGCGAGGCTGTCCCAGGCCTCCAAAGTCCAGAACAGACTTCTGGAAGTGGCATCCATACACTTCCAGTGGGCCGTTCTGTGCCTGTGTCAACAAATTCTTCCTAATCTATGTGCATATTTATACATATTAATCAATACAGACTTTCTTTTTTAATAGTCTATATGATGAAGAAAATCAGTTTTTCAATCTTAAATATTTTTCACATTTATGGATAGGTTCTGCCCTTTTCTCTGTGTAGTGATCCTTGCCAGCCTGGATACCAAAAGAAAAAGAAAGAAGGGGAGAAATTCTGCTGCTACGAATGTGCTCCCTGCCCAGAAGGGGAAATTTCATACCAAATAGGTAAGTAATATAGTACAAAAAATATTCCATCATGCATTAATGCAAGCGAACATGTGCAAAATGTGTTACTGTGTCAGCTAGTCAGGAGAACTTGGATACACTTCTACGTGTCTAGGAAATCCAGAGAAGAAAGTAATTTCTACCAGCATACAATGATTTTTCAGTGGGATCAATGAGAAATCAACAGAAGAATTAAAAAAAACAATATCTGTGTGTAAAAGGTACAAGTAAAGTTTTCCTGTCCAGTTGTGTCTGATTCTAGGACAAGGTGCTCATCTCTGTTTCTTAGCTGAGAGAGCCAGCATTGTCTGAAGATGCTTTTGTTATCATGTGGCCAGCATGACTGTAGGCCAAGGCACACGGAATGCTGATACCTTCCCACCAAAGTGGTACCTATTAATTTGCTTGCATTTGCATGCTTTCTAACTGCTAGGTGGGTAAGAGCTGGAGCAAGGAACAGGAGCTCGCTCTGTCACATAGCATTGGGTCTCTAACCTATGGTGTCAGCTCTCCAGCTGACAAGCTCAGCTTATTTAACTGCTGAGCCATTACGTAGCATGTATTAATACTGCATATGTATTCATGTGTATGTAACTTAATGACAAGCAATCGTATTACTAAAAAAATCGTATAAGATTCTTCCTAACTAATATCAGTTGTATAGATATAGTTCCATCATGCTATTCTAGTTTGGGTAATGAAATGTCTGCAAGAAAACAATCAAGCTCAGAGAGCAACAAAGACCCTCTCACGCCTTCTTTTCAAAGAAAGAATATTGTCTATAAACTCTAAAGGCACCAAACAGGTTTTATGACTATACTTGCTAAGGGTTTGGTTAAATACCAACAGTATACAACAATAATACATAGGATAACACAACAATGTTCAACAGGGAGGCATTAAATGGAATAGAACATGGAAATGCCCCTTGGGCCACATATGGTCAATTTTTAAAATTTCTTTTTTTTTTAAAATCTAGATATGGTTGACTGTTCGCCGTGTCCAGAAGATCAATACCCAAGCAAGAAGCAAGATCAATGTATTTTCAAGACTTTAAACTTTCTGTCTCATAAAGAGCCATTAGGGATGAGTTTAGCCTTGGTTGGTATTAGCCTATTTATAATTACAGCTTTTGTCCTTAGAACCTTTGTTAAGCACCAAGACACTCCCATCGTCAAAGCCAACAACCGGGAACTTACATTTACACTCCTTCTTTCCCTTCTCCTATGCTTTCTTTCACCTTTACTGTTTTTTGGGCAGCCCAGCAAGACCACTTGCTTTCTTTGCCAAACTTCTTTTGGCATCATTTTTACTGTGGCCGTTTCCTGTGTATTGGCTAAAACCATCACTGTAGTTGTAGCTTTCATGGCCACCAAACCAGGATCCAATATGAGGAAATGGTTAGGGAGAAAACTGGCCAGTTCCATTGTTATTTCGTGCACTCTTGTTCAAGCAAGTATTTGTTCTTGGTGGATGATAACCTCTCCTCCCTTCCCAAATTTAGATATGCACTCTCTCACCAGTGAAATCATAGCAGAATGTAATGTAGGATCTGCTGTCATGTTCTATCTTGTTCTGGGCTACTTGGGATTTCTAGCCATCATTAGTTTTATGGTGGCTTTTTTTGCCAGGAAGTTGCCAGATGCTTTCAATGAAGCCAAATTTATCACCTTTAGCATGCTGATGTTTTGTAGTGTTTGGTTGACTTTTGTCCCTACTTATTTGAGCACAAAGGGGAAGTACATGGTGGCTGTGGAGATCTTCTCCATCCTTGCATCCAGTGGTGGACTGCTGTCTTGTATCTTTTTCCCCAAATGCTACATTATTCTGTTGAGACCTCAGTTAAACAACAAGCAGCAGTTAAAAAAAGTAATTAAGCAAAGTTTATGTGTTCTTTGTGTGGTATGCATGTAAGCATGCATGTGTTACAATTGGTAATAAAATTCTGCCTAATTTTAAATGCAGTAGAACAAAATTTAGCTATGTTCATGGAGATTGAATCATGCTGATCTGATAACAAGTGTATAATAAAAAGATCAGAATTTTCTGTTTTAACAGGTAAGAAGTTATAAGGTGGATCTTTGGGCCCTTATAGAGGATACAATATAGCAGAATGTCAGCTTAGGTTTAACAGCTACTTTTCCACAGGAACATAGTCTCAGCTCATAGGTGCATTGCATCAGCCCTCCAAAACTGCTGTGGGGAGAGAACTGAAGTGTACTGAAGTTAGTTCTCTTTGGAATTTTAAAACAGTTATGTGGTGTAAGTATCTCTATGATTTGTTAAGAAAAAGGGGGCAGCTTGGCTGCTCAGAATAAAACATTCTTAGGTAGTGCAGACTGGTCTTGTTGGACATCCAGATCTTTGATAAGTAATTTAAATGGGCTGAGTGCATGCTTATAGCACAACATTAGGAATGCCTCCATGGAAAAGCCAAAATTTTGAAGATTTTGTGTGATGGTTCTGAACCATATTGATTTGTAATAGTCTTCAAGAAGGAAAGAACTGAAACTGATTTGAAAGAACAGTAACTTTAAACAATGTACTATGAAACATATCTATGTGTTTTTTTTTCAACTTTAGATGCCCTTCCTCCCTCCTTAATACTACATTTGGAACACATTTGTAACACAAGCGGCCACCTGGAATGTAGATTTTAAGAATGTAAATTGGACCCTTTCCTTTTTCAAAGACTAATACTTAGTACTGTATACCAGGTGTCATGATGATTGCTGCATAATAGGTTTTTATGTTCAATGTTGATTGTTTTAATAAAAGAATTTTTATAAAAAAAAAAAAAGGAGAACAGAAAGTATAAAGTCCGAGTTGGACACCAAAAAGTAGCTGTGCATGGAATGACTTGCATGTTTCTTTTTTAAATAAAGCAAATTCTTAAAACAGAATTGGTCTTTTTTATTATATCATCATCATTGTAATCATCTCCTTCATTACTATCTAAAGATAAAAGCCTTCATTTCTCAACACATTTGCCAGCATGCATATGATTTCATAGAAATCAAAATATCCTTAATTATGCCAAATAAAGCTTGGGCAATTTATAAGAACATTAAATCAAAGTTATTTAAAGTTCTAGCAAACCAATTTTTCATACTTTCTATTTCTGGTATCAAAAGGTTTTTTTTAAATCCCCCACCAAATTAGCATATTGAATAATCTGGGGTAGGGAGATTACGCCAAAGAAAAGAGACATTATCCAGCATTTTCCAATGATAGGTAACTCAATCAGGATTCAACATGGCATCATCACTTAAGAAAATGTCCAGTGGGAAACTTTCTCTTCCTGGAATGTTCTTCACAGACCTACTGGCCCTTTTTATATCTAACAAAGTTCAAAATCACTGCCTTCCACCCAGGACAATTTCCCTGAAATTCATCTCTTTCTTGAAAATTTCATCTAGCTGAATTACAATGGGTGAAAAAAAGTACAAATATTCTCCTTGTCCCATGTATTTTTTCCTAGTTATAATATTTCATTCCAACACATGATTACAAAAATGGGGGGAGGGGGAATATAAACATGTTGGAGAAGTTGAGGTGCCTGTATGATTGGTAGATATGCTCAGAGAGAAAAAAACAATAATTCTCAGAGAGAGAATTGTAACAAAGATAACAAGTCCATTGGAGTTACATTAAATGCCAATGCATTTATGTATATTTGTGCACATATGTGTGTGTGTGAGACAGAGTGAGTGCAATGTACACACACAGAGACACAGAGATTTAAAAGATAACTATGCATACAGAATGAATAGAAGGGACCTTGGAGGTCTTCTAGTCCAGCCCCCTGCTCAAGCAGGAGAACCTATACCATTTCAGACAAGTGACTGTCCAGTCTCTTCTTAAAAACCTCCAGTGATGGAGTACCCACAATTTCTGAAGGCAAGTTGTTCCACTGGTTAATTGCCCTTACTATTAGGAACTTTTTCCTTAATTCCAGGTTGCTTTCAAATACTGGAAAACTGCTATCATGTCAGTCTTATTTCTTCTTTTCTTTAGACTAGCCAAACCCAAGTCATGCAGCCATTCTTCATATGTTTTAGTCTCCAGGCCTTTGATCATCTTAGTTGCTCTTCTCTGAACTTTTTCCAAGGTCTCAACATATTTTTTGTAGTATGGTGATCAAAACTGGTTGCAGTATTCCAGGTGTGGTCTCACTAGGATTTTATAAAACAGTACTAATACTTCACATAATCTTGATTCTATGCCTCTGTTTATACAACCCAGCATTGTATTAGCTTTTTTGGCTGCTGCTGCACATTGCTGGCTCATGGTCAAGTGATTGTCCACTAGGACTCTAAGGTCCCTCTCACAGTTACTGTTTTGGAGCCAGGTCTCAACTAGTCTGTACTTATATCTTTGATTTTTCCTGCCTAAATATAAAACTTTGCTTTTCTCCACATTAAAACTCATTTTGTTGTATAGGCCCATTGCTCCAGTTTGTCAAGATCCTTTTGAATCCTGAGCTTGTCTGCTGGGGTGTTGGCTATTCCTGCCAGTTTAGTGTCATCTGCAAATTTGATGAGTTCCCCTTCTATTCCGTCATCTAAATCATTGATGAAGATATCGAAGAGTATTGGGCCTAAGATGGAGAATTGTGGTACCCCACTGCTTACTTCTCTCTGTGTGGATGTAGTAACTTTGAGGACTACTTGTTGAGTATGGTTTGTCAGCCAGCTGCAAATCCATCTGGTGGTGATGCATACTATGTATGCTGATGTATACTGAGTATACTGTGTGTATACATACACAGAGAGACACATATTTTAAAGAATAACTCTATATGTAAATATATTTGGGTGTCTGTGTTTTATTTTTACAAATGTGCACTTATTCACACTTACATGAGTTTGATATTACTGTATACATTCATTTACATGAATGTAAATGAATTTACATTCATTTACAGGTGCAAAAAAGGGCAACAAGAATGATCATGGAAATGGAGCGCCTCCCTTATGAAACCAGATTGCAACGCCTTGGTCTCTTCAGCCTTGAAAGACGGCGTTTAAGGGGTGACTTGATCGAAGTGTATAAAATCATGCATGGGATAGAAAAGGTGGATAGAGAAAAATTCTTTTCTCTATCACACAATACCAGGACAAGGGGGCACTCCCTAAAGCTCATAGCTAAGAAAGTGAGGACAAATAAAGGGAAATATTTCTTCACCCAGAGGATCGTTGATTTATGGAATTCACTACCTGAAGGGGTCGTGACAGCTGTCAGCCTTGACAGCTTCAAGGCAGGGCTAGATAGATTCATGGATGCAAAGTGTATCGGTGGTTATTAAAACGGATGTCCATGTGCCGCCTCTATGTTGGTTGAGGCAGGCAGGATTCCCTTGAGTACCATTTGTTGGGAGTCAAGGGAAAGGGAGGGTTTTGCCTTCTCTTTCTGCTCAAGATCCCCATGTACAATTGGTGGGCCACTGTGTGACACAGAATGCTGGACTCGATGGGCTTTGGCCTGATTCAGCATGGCTCTTCTTATGTTCTTATGTACATCTACAGAAAGCCCACAGAATATTATTATTTTATTCCCATTGTTTAAAATACATAACTCTGAAAGTGTCAACATAGCTCTAGTAGTTGCTCATTTTCAGGAGCGGGAAAAAGTACATAGTGACATAGTGTGTGTGTTGACTTCTCTAAACCATTCTCATATCCTCCAAGCAATTCAGTTTCCATGTCAGCAAATTCCAGAGATAATTCAAATTATCTCAGCTGTCAAAAGAGCTGAGCTAGTTTGTGAGAAACTCTCTTGGGGACTGCAACTCTCAAAGGCCTGTTCTCAATGTTGAGGCTGAGATAACATCTGAGGAAACATCTAAAGCCAAATTACAGAGTCTTTATCATGGAAAATAAACAATGGCATAATAAGATGTCTGTAGAATTAAACATTAGTATCCTACTGTGGCATGCCTCTGGCCAGCAGATATGAACATTAGATTAGTTTGCAAAGGATATAGAACTAAAGTTAGTTTCATGTGCAAGTCCTAAAATACATAAAAAGAACATTGATTAAATAAGGACACAGAGTAAACAACTTGTAGCAAAATTAACAGAATAACAGTGGGAAGGGACCTTCAAGGATTTTCTAGTCCAGAAGTGTCAAACCAGCAGCCCGTGGGCTGGATGAGTCATGCACAGGCCATTCCCACCCTGGCTCCGCAAAGGCAAAAAATGTCATGATATGACACAATTCATCAAATGATGTGATCAAATTTGACACCTATGTTCTAGTCCAAACCCCTGCTCAAGCAGGAAATGCTATACCATTTCAGGCAAATGGTTTTATGTCATTTTAGGTCAAAAGATTTAGGCGTTCCTATTTAGATTGTAGGTTTCAATGACTCCTTAAGTCAAAAGTAAGGAAGAAATAAGATGCAGTTAAGGATTATATCTTTCATCCAATGTGACTGTATTTTTATTAGGCATGAATAGACTTTGGCATATAAATGAACCTAATAAAAGTTTGAATCCTGGTCATAACAAATGGCTTACTCTTTCATTGTTGTTAATCCCCTTGATCAGGGATTAATCCAAGATAAATTTTAATGTAATGAAGTCAAATTTCTTTTCTCTTCTGCCACATATTAATTTGGTAGCATATCATCTAAAACTAAGTGGAACAACCTGCCTCCAGAAACGGTGAATGCTCCAACACTGGAAGTTTTAAAGAAGAGACTGGACAGCCTGAGCAGGGGGTTGGACTAGATGGCCTCCAAGGTCCCTTCCAACATTATTATTATTATTATTATTATTATTATTATTATTATTATTATTATTATTATTATTATTATTATTATTGTTATTGTTGTTGTTGTTGTTATTGTTATTGTTGTTGTTGTTGTTGTTGTTGTTATTGTTATTGTTGGTAGTAGTAGTAGTAGTAGTAGTAGTAGTAGTAGTAGTAGTAGTAGTAGTGGTGGTGGTGGTGGTGGTGGTGGTGGTGGTGGTGGTATAGTATAGCTCCACTCCACAAGGAACTGAAGTCTTGATTCTTCCTATGGGCTTTGAACTTTTATTCATGAGTGTTCTGAATCAAAAGTGTAAATGCAGAAGAGGATAGGATTGTGTAATTACAATGTTTTTCAAAATCTCCCTAAAAAGAAAAATTCAAAGCAGGCTGTAACATGTTCTGTGACTGCATGGTCTACTAATCAGAAAAGGAACTACTACTCTTCGGTGGGCTATATTGTTGTTGGTTTTTTTAGATTTGATTTAGGCTTAGCTTAGACTTAAAATGGTAACAAAAATTAGGAAGTTGTGCATGTGAGTGGTTCAATACTATTGGATTTTAGCTATTATTTTATAATCAAGGATGAAAGAAAAAAGAGATTATTCATAGAATATAATTCCAATGGTTGAATGTAGGCCCTTCAGTGGTTTCTTCTTAACATTTCAATGATTTGATTTCTTGATTGACTGATTGATTATGTGCCATCAAGTTGTTTTCAACTCAGGAACTCCATAGATAATTGATCCCCAACCTTTCTGGCTCCATGGACCAGCAGCAACACCATTTGTGACAGCAGGGGGGAGGGGATGCCTTTGCACACATAAAACCTAGATACCACACATACACAAATGAAGCTTCGCACAATTGTCTGCCACTTTTGCAGCTGGGCTGTGGCCTGATACTTGTCCAGAGCCTGGGGGTTGGGGACCTCTGCCATAGATAGGTTTATAACATGATTCTGTATCCTTAACCTATCTTTTCAAGTTTGCCTATGGTACATTCATGGGCAAGGTAACCGAGTATGTCAGTCTTCCTGGTGGTTGTCCTCTTTTTCTCTTTCCTTCCATCTTTCCCAACACTAGGGCCTTTTCCAGAGATCTGGGTTTTCATATTAGGTGTCCAAATAGAATAATTTGTGCCTGGTCATTTGTGCTTCGAGTAACAACTCTGGGTTGATTTGTTTCATGATCCATCTGTTTCTCTTCTGGGCTGCCAATAAAATTTTCAGGGGTCTTCCCCAAGACAAAACTCCAAAAGCATCAATATTCTTTTTTAAAATCCCACTTTAGCTTCTGTAAAGTCACAGGAAATACTATGGCAAGTATGATTCTGATCTTTGTAGGTATAGATGCATCACAACATTTAAATATCTTTTCCAAAGCCTTCACCTATACTATTCTGTAGCATATTTGGAACATATCGGCCGGCTCCCGATAGCCAGCTGAGAGTCGAGTCGGCGTCGGGAGTCCGGAGTCCGGGTCAGCGTTCTAGGGTTCGGCGAGGGGCCGGCGAGGCTGCTGAGAACCGTTGGGGAATCATTGGGAACTGCTGGGAACCGCTATGAATCGCTGAGCCTCCGACGGCCAGCTGGGAGTTGAGTCAGCGTGCATAGGTTGGCTAGGAGTTGGTGGAAGCGGCAAGTACCCGGGAGTTGTTTTTTCTTTACGTTGCTATCGCCATTATGTCGGCGGGCTTTCCCTTCCCCGTCGCTGCCACCATTATGTCGGCGGGCGCCTTCTTTAGAGCCGGCTTATTGGCTTTTACTACTACTTTTACTACGTTGGGTTTAACAGCTACAGCTATAGCTACAGCTACTGTTTTTACAACTACTGCTTTTACAACTACCTCTGCTTCTGCAATTGCTACTGCTTTTACAACTACTACTGCGTTTACAATTACTCCTATTGTGGGCTTTGGTTTTGGACCTTTTAGTTCAAAGCCTACTATATGTTCTATCTTAGGAGGGACTAATACAGGACCAGTTACAACTACTTCAGCAGGATTAACATCTGGTATGCCTGTTTCTATTACTTCTTCTACTACGGGCCTTAGTTTGGGTTTTAGTAAACCTGCTGGATTAGCTATCCCAATTGTTCCAGCTTTTATTCCAGCTTTTTTATTCATACCTCTTCTGGACTTCCATTGTTTTTGCTTTTATTTTTGTTTCAATAGCTGGTTTTTCTGGTTTATATTAAACCAGGTTTATATGAACTACGGCTCCAGCTATAACATTTATAACTGCATACATAGGACTTCTTTGAGGGAGCCCGGACTGGTTTAGGAGGGATATGTTTTTAATTTTATGTAAATTGGAATTATTAATGTTTTAATATTGTTATTAATGTTTTAATATTGTTATTTTTAATACTGTTTAGTTTTTATCTTAACTTATAAATTAATGTGTGGAGGGAATGCCTGTGGAATGAATCAGGTTGAATGGATGGGTGGTTGTGGATTTGATGAATGGACAGGCCTGCTGGGCTTAAGGGAGGCCGGGGACTGTAGGGATGCGGACTCGGGACTCACAGAGGGTTGGAGTATACGGGTCATTCAGGGAAGAGGCAGATATGGCGGGAGCAGGAGGGTAGGCCGCACTCAGGGAACTCGGTCCTGCTGTCTCGTAGCAGTTCCTTGTTCTGGCCCTTCTGAAAAATCTAGCTCACCCCATGATTCTGGTGATGGGTGTAGCTCGGGCCCTGGTCTCAGGCTGTTGCTACTTAACGCCAGGTCGGTTAATAATAAGGCTCCCCTCATTCATGACCTTTTCATGGACGAGGAGACCGACTTGGCGTGTGTGACTGAGACCTGGTTGGGCCCTGAGGGGGGAGTTCCCCTCTCAGGTATGTGCCCACCAGGTTATCAGGTATGGCACCAGCCGCGACCACAGGGAAGGGGGGGAGGAGTGGCTGTCTTGGCACGGGAGAACCTCAGTCTACGCAGGCTCACTGTTTCCGAAATTCCGGGTTGCGAGTCCATCTTTATGACGCTGGACTTTGGGGTTCAGGTGGGTTTATTGCTTGCGTACCTGCCTCCCAGCTGCATGACATCAGTCCTGCCTGTGCTTCTCGAGGAGGTTGCTGGGCTGGCAGTGGAGTTCCCCAGGCTTATGGTCTTGGGGGACTTTAATCTGCTGTCGCTTGGCAAATCCTCGGGGTGTGGCACAGGAATTCATGGCCATCATGACAACCATGGACCTGACCCAAGTAGTATCGTGTCCAACGCATGAGGGTGGACACACCCCAGATATGATTTTTCTTTCGGAACAGTTGGGTAATGATCTTGTTTTAAGGGGCTTAGATATTCTGCCTTTGTCCTGGACCGATCATTTCCTGCTTTGACTGAATTTTACGGCTCCAATCCTTCCCCGCAGGCAGGTGGAATCAATTAGGTGGTTCCGCCCCAGATCCCTGATGGATCCAGTCAGTTTCCAGACAGCGCTTGGGGAATTACCGAGTTCTCTCATTCACAATTCAGTGGAGTCCCTGGTAGCTGCATGGAATATGGCCACGAAGGGGGCTATTGACCGGATTGCGCCTTTGCGACCTCTCTGTGGTGCTGCCCCAGGAGGTCTCCTTGGTTTACCAAGGAGCTCAGGGGGATGAAGCACCATAACAGACGTCTAGAGAAGCGATGGAGACGAAGTAAGTCCGGATCTGATCGAACCAGATTGAGCTCATTCATTAGAGCCTATCTGAAGGCGATTAAAGCGGCAAGATCTTCGTATCTTTCTGCTTTGATCGCATCTGCAGAATCTCACCTGGCCGCCCTGTTTAGGGTGACCCGGTCCCTCCTTAACCCGAGGGGTCCAGGGCCTCCCTTGCAGGGTAGTGCGAAAGATTTTAACAACTGTTTCACAGACAAAGTAGCTCAGATCCGGGCCGACCTTGACTCCAATTGTGTACCAGAGTCGACTGATAATGATTCAGTCGAGGGGACAGGGGCATGTTCTTGTCAGATCATCTGGGATGAGTTTGAGGCTGTTACGCCTGATGAAGTGGACAGGGCCATTGGAGCGGTGAGTTCCGCCACCTGTTTGTTGGACCCGTGTCCCTCCTGGCTGGTTTTTGCCAGTAGGGAGGTGACACGTACCTGGATCCAGGAGATTGTCAACGCTTCTTTGAGGGTGGGGTTCTTTCCAGCTCCCTTAAAGGAGGCACTTGTGCGCCCCCTCCTCAAGAAGCCTTCCCTGGATCCAGTAATTTTGACCAACTATCGTCCGGTCTCCAACCTTCCCTTTGTGGGGAAGGTTGTTGAGAAGGTGGTGGCGCATCAGCTCTAGCGGTCTCTGGAGGAAGCCGATTATCTGGGCACTCTGCAGTCAGGGTTCAGGCCCGGCTACAGCACCAAAACTGCTCTGGTCACTCTGATGGATGATCTCTGGCGGGCCCAGGATAGAGGCCAGTCCTCTTTCCTGGTGCTTCTTGACCTCTCAGTGGCATTTGATACCATCAACCATGGTATCCTCCTGCGCCGGCTGGGGGGTTTGGGAGTGGGGGGCACCGTGTTGTGGTGGTTCTCCTCCTATCTCTCTGGTCAGTCGCAGTCAGTGTTTGTGGGGTCAGAGGTCAGAGGTCCAACTCTAGGTTACTCCCATGTGGGGTACCTCAGTGGTCAGTTCTCCCCCCCTACTTTTTAACATCTACATGAAGCCACTGGGTGAGATCATCCACCGGCACCATCAGTACGCTGATGATACTCAGCTGTACATTTCCACTCCTGGCCATATCAGTGAAGTGGTTGAGGTGATGTGCTGGTGTCTGGAGGCTGTGGGGGTCTGGATGGGCGCTAACAGATTAAGGCTCAATCCTGACAAGACAGAGTGGCTGTGGGTGATGCCTCCCAAGGACATTTCAATCTGTCCTTCCCTTACTCTGGGGAGTGAATCTATAGTTCCCTCGGAGAAGGTCCGCAACTTGGGAGTCCTCCTCGATCCACAGCTGACATTGGATCATCACTTGTCAGCTGTGGTGATGGGGGCATTTGCCCAGGTTCGCCTGGTGCACCAGTTGCGCCCTTACTTGGATTGGGAGTCCCTCCTCACAGTCACACATGCCCTTGTCACCTCGAGGATCGACTACTGCAATGCTCTCTACATGGGGCTACCCTTGAAGAGTGTTCGGAGACTACAATTAGTGCAGAATTCAGCTGCGTGAGCGGTTGTGGGCCTGCCCCTTCGTGCCCACATTTTGTCAACTCTCCGCGTGCTGCATTGGCTGCCTATTGGTCTCCAAGCGCAATTCAAAGTGTTGGTTATTACCTATAAAGCCCTTTATGGCATGGGAGCAGGATACTTACGGGACCGTCTTCTGCCACATACTTCCCTACGACCGGTGAGAGCACACAGGGTCGGCCTCCTCCGGGTCCCGTCAGCGAAACAATGTCGGCTGGCGGGCCCTAGGGGGAGGGCTTTCTTTTTTGTGGCGCCTGCCCTCTGGAACTAACTGCCTCCTGAAGTCATTTCTCCCACGCTCCTGGCATTCCGTAAAAACCTTAAAACTTACCTCTGCCGGCAAGCAGATGATTGTGGATTGAATGGTGAACATGAGTGGGTGTTAGTTTGTTTTTAAATATTTTTGTTTGGACTTGTATTGAAATTTGATGTTCTATATACATGTTGTTAGCCGCTCCGAGTCTCCGGAGAGGAGCGGCATACAAGCCCGAATAAAATAAATAAATAAATAAATAGAGCTTAGAATAACCGAAAGAGACCTTGAAGATCATCTAATTCAATGCCCTGCACAAGCAAGAGAGTTTATGCCATTTCAGACAAATGGCTGTCCAGCCTCTTCTTGAAAGCCTCCAGTGATGGGGCACCTACAACTTCTGAAGGCAAGCCATTCCACTGGTTGATTGTCGTCACTGTTAGGGAAATTTCTCCTTAGTTCTAGATTGATTCTTTCTTTGATTAGTTTCCATCCATTGGTTCTTTTTTTGCCTTCTGGTGCTTTGGAAAATAGTTTGCCCCTCTCATCTTTGTGGTAGCCCATCAATTATTGGAACTTTGCTACCATATCTCCACTAGTGCTTCTTTTCACTAGACTAGATATACCCAATTCGTTTCCATAAATGATACCCTTGGAACGCTAAAATAAAGACAGCAAGATAGAAAGATGATGAAAAGATAGATAAATAGATTTTTTAAAAAAACCAATGGAGCAGAACAGTATGAGTTCCGGGTGTGTGTGTGTGAATTCGCCATTCTTATTATAAAATCCACACACAAGATACTTTATTTTTTTTCAAATATCCCTATCCACTCTTGTTTCTTCTTTTTTCCTTTGGAGGATCTGTGTGTGTCAATAATTTTCTATTTATCTTTCACTTTTATCTAGTTTCCAAAGGATTTTCAAATCAAGACCTGCTAATCTGTACCTAATAGTTGATGTTTGACCATTTCATCAAACGTTTTACAGGGAAATGGATTCCTAATCCATTGATTAAAATTAAATTTTTGTCCTGATTTCTAGAATTAGAGAAGTGTTGTAGTTTCAAACTTCCCAATTCTATTTCTCCACTATTTTCAAAACAGATTCAGCATCAGTCACTTATTCTGCCACCCCAAAGAAATAAAGTTGTTAATCAGACATATACAGAAAAAATTGCCAGGTTGCCAATGATTCAGTGGCAATTATATCCCTTATGAATGACTATAATCACTCTATTATTCTAGTAGGCCAAAATATACGTTTTGTACAAAAGGGAATAGGAATTTAGAAACAATAAATCTTTCAAGAGCCACTTGGAGGAAGGGAATGTTAATGCTGTCTCTATGAGATTCAAAGTTCTCTTTCTCCTTTTTGATCTGCCAGAAGATAGACTCCATACACAGAGAGTCATAAAATTGATCTTCCTGGTGTTTCTGATGCACAAAGCAGTTACTCTGAGCTGCCCTGCAAGTAATGCTTTCCCTGTTCCACATGACTGGTATCAACCTGGTGACCTCGTCATCGGTGGGATGATGTCTCACTTGAATTACCATTTCTATCAAACTCTATTCAAGCAACAACCTTTTCTCAATCTTTATGATTCACCAATGTAAAGATTTTCCTTTGAATTAACTGACCTTACGCACATGCCAAAGAATCGTTTATATGACTAATAGCTTTTTGTATAGAAAATCTAGAGTTTTTTATATAACTTTAAGAATTTTTGTGTTTTGAAAGTTTTCTAGTGGTGAAAGAAGAGAACATTTTCTTTGTGTTTGGTTCATTAACAATGTTCTCGTAAGAAAAGCCCATTTGATTGCATGGAGGTTATCACAAAGCAGAATTCTAAACAAAAAAAAGAAATCAGTACTGCCACACTTCCCAAAACAAAAATAAAGGTGCTTTTCCAAAAGGCATCTGGACTTCTTTGGTTTTTTTCTTTGAAAACATTTAAGTAAAGTTCCTAGAAAACTAAGCCAACAGAGATACTGAACACTGAAGTTAACACTTTAGAAATTAGTATACCTTATGATGAATCAAAAATAAAAAAATATTAAAGGAAATAAATTGTGTGCAAAGTATACATGGACTGATTATAAAATTATTTAATGCTTCAATCAGAAACAGGTTTTCTGGTAGTCAGTTAGAAATAATGACCATCCTAAAATAATTTGCAAAATTATAAATTATTATTTTGAAATGATGTGCTCAATCTATTTGCAGTGTAATAACCAAATTCTACCAGCACGTCCTTGCCTTGGGCTTTGCTGTGAAGGAGATCAATGAGGACTCCCAGATCTTACCTAATGTCACTCTTGGATTCCACATCTATGACAGTTACTACAATTCAAGGATGACCTATCGTACGACTCTGGACCTCCTTTTCAAATCCAAAGAATTTGTGCCTAACTACAAATGTGATAGCCAGAAAAATCTGATGGCTATCATTGGAGGATTAGGTTCTGATACATCATCTAATATAGCTGATATTGTAGGTTTCTACAAGATTCCACAGGTAAGTATCGAGCGGATGAGCAGAAAAATTCTGCACCTTGTTGTTATACAATAATTACTGACAATCAGTTATTTGGCTTAGATTTGTATTAAGATTAATACAAAATACAAAATTAATTTGTTTTATGGAGTTTAGGATAGAATAGGATCGGGATAAGGATTAAGATTTAGCGTGGGGTTGGGATCAGGATTGGTGATGGGGGAGGGTTGGCGTCAAGATTGGGGTTATCCCCCAATAACATTTTCAATCTTTAGCAAACAGACTATTGTTTGGGTACATATGTTCAGTTAACAATAGTTGATATAGTAATAAGTAACTGTAATAAGTGTAATAAACAATAATCATAAACTATCAGTTAATTAATGTATATCATTCTTCTTATTAATATTCAAAATAGCATATCACATTCATTTGTCACTAGTTCGTTTTCCTAACCATTGGTAAAAATTATCCCATGTTCTAAAATAACTGAATCTTCTTTCTCTTTAATCTCTAAAGTCAATCTATCCATTTCTGCACATTCTAAGTTTTTCTTAATTAAAACCTCTTCAATTGTTAAGTTTTCATTTTTCTAATATTGGGCAAATACTATTCTCACTGCTGTCAGTATATGCAATATTAAGTATTCATTCTCCTTCTGATAATTAGGTCCTAATATTCCTAACAAAAACAGTTCTGGTTTAAATTCTATCTTTCTTTTAATCATTTTTTCCAGCCATGTGTGTATCTTACCCCAAAACGTTTTTGCTTTAAGGCATGTCCACCAAATATGATAGTAAGTACTTGGCCTTTGTTTACATTTCCAGCAATTATTTGAAGTTTTTTTAAACATTTTCGCTAATCTTACTGGTGTCATATGCCATCTGTAAAACATTTTATAGACATTTTCTTTATATGAAACTGCTTTAGTCAATTTGATATTTCTATCCCATAGTTTTTGCCAATCTTCTAAATCTATACAATGTCCAAAATTTTTGGCCATGGTATCATTGTTTCTTTTACTTGTTCTTTTCCTATCTTTAAATTTAGCAGAAATCTATAGAGTTTCTTAATCAAGTTTTCATCCATTTTTAACAATATTTGATCAAGTTCTGCCTTTTCTTTATAAAATTCCATTATTTTTACATCTTTTTCATACCTTGTTTGGATTTGTAAATATGGCCACCAAGGTAAGTCAATACATTGTCATTGTAATTCTTGTCTGTCTTTCAATTTTACTTCATTGTCCAAAATATCTTTATAAGTCACGACTTTGTCATACTTAATTAAATTTGGGTAAGCAAAAGCTTCCATTGTTGAAAGCCATTCAGGTAGCTTAATATAAATTTTCTCTTTTATTCTTTCCCATTCTAAAAGAAGAGCATTCCTTATGAAATGGTTTTGGAAATATCTGTGTGTTTTATTCTTCCTGTACCATAGGAAGGCATGCCAACCAATTTGTAGGTCATGCCCCTCAAAATACAATAGTCTTTTGTTTCTTAGCATTATCCATTCTTTAAGCCATGGTAAAATAGCTGCTTGATAATATTGTCTCCAGTCCGGGAGTCCAAATCCTCCACTATCTTTAGTTTCTTGTAGCATTTTCACTTTAACTCATGCTTTTTTCCCTTGCCAAATGAATCTCAATATTGTTGCATTTAGGTCATCAAAAAAAGCCCTTTCCCAGTTTCACAGGAATCGTTCGAAATAAGAATATTTTCGGTAAAATATTCATTTTCACTGTAGTTATTCTTCCTAGCAATGACAGTTGAATATTTTTCCACTTTTCCAAGTCCAGTTTTATTTGTTTTAACAATCTTTCATAGTTGTCTTCTTTTAATGTTGCACATCTTGTTGTTAGGTAGATTCCTAAGTAATTACCTTTTTTTAACTATTTGCAGATTTGTCTTTTTTATAAGTTGACTTTTCTGTTTATCTGTTAAGTTCTTTGTTAATACTTTAGACTTTTCTTTATTTATTTTCAAACTCGCCACTTCTCCAAACTTTTCTATTCTCTCCAACAGTTTAGTAGTTTTTTCAAGTGGCTCCTCCAAAATAAAAACCAAATCATTGGCAAAGGCTTGTAATTTATATTTTTGATCTTTTATCTCCAATCCTTTAATTTATATATCTTGTCTAATCTTTCTAGTCAATACTTCCAATGTTCGTATAAGTAACAATGGGGATAGTGGACATCCCTGTCTTGTAACTTTTTTGATATCAAAATTTTCTGTGTAGTCTCCATTTAAGATTATTTTAGCCGTTTGTTTATGGTAGATTGTTTGAATTGCATTTATAAAGTTTTTCCCAAAGTCCATTTCCACCAACTGCTGGAACATAAATTGCCAGTTCAGATTATCAAATGCTTTTTGCGCATCAAGAAATATTAATGCCATCTGGTTCCATGGATGATTTTCATAATTCTCTAAAACATCCAAAATCATTCTTATTTTTTATCTGTCTTTTAGGTAGGAAGCCATTTTGGTCTGTGTGTATAAATTCAGTCAAGAATTTCTTAATTCTTTCTGCCATTATTGAGGCAAAGATTATATAATCCACATTTAGTAGTGATATACATCTATAGTTTTTTTTGTGTAAGGTCACTATCTTCTTTAGGTATTAAAGTAATATTAGCTTCAGTCCACGACTTTGGTATTTTAGTCTCCAACAAGATTTCATTACACAATTCTTTCAATGTTGGACTTAATACATCTTGTAATGCTATATAAAATTCTGCGGAAAGTCCATCTGGACCCAGAGTCTTATCCTTTTTTGCCTTTTTATGGTTTCTATAAACTCCAGCATGGATATTTTTCCATTTAGTATATTTCAAACGTTCTCTGGGATTTTTGGCAAGTCTGGTTTTTTTTAGGTACGACTGTATTTTTTTCTTTAGGAACTTCCTCTGCCTTATAAAGTGTCTCATAGTAGTCTTTGATTATTTTTTTCATTGCATCATTTTGGAACTGTAATTCTCCTTTTGAATCTAGCAGCTTATTTATCATTCTTTTTTCTTTTTCTTTCTCTAACCATCTCCCAAGCTTATTACCACTACAAATGTGATAGCCAGAAACATCTGACAGCTATCATTGGAGAATTAGGTTCTGATACATCATCTAATATAGCTGATATTGTAGGTTTCTAAAAGATTCCACAGATAGATATGGAGTGAATGAGCAGAAAAATTCTGCACCTTGTTGTTATAGCATAATTACTGACAATCAGATATTAGGCTTAGATTTGTATTAAGACATTCTGTAGACCTTAAGGTATGATACTTATCACTCTTTTCTGAAATTACAATGCCAGTCACAGAAGTGAGTATCCAGGGACATGCCATAACTAAAGAAAGATTTGAATGTAGTATTTATTGATCCGGTTCAGACAATTGAACTATTATAATGTGTTTGAAATAATTCCTAGAAATTCTATACTATATTAATATTTCAAAAGAGAGGAAAAATTCCTTCCTTGGATATTTTTTACAGGAAAACTAGATCCAGAAAGATCAGATTTGAGCTAACAACTCAACAGAATATCACTTTGCTTTCTTTTAGCTGACATATGGCTCAATAGCCCAAGAGGAATTGCAGACCAGTAAGCGATGTTCATTTTATTTCATGGTCCCCAAAGAGGACCATCAGTACATTGGGATTATCCAATTGCTTCGTCATTTCAGATGGACATGGATTGGGATTTTTGCTATGGATAACAACAATGGAGAACGTTTCTTACAAAAAATACAGCCCATACTTTCACAAAATGGAATCTGTTCATCATTTGTACAAAGGCTGTCAGAACTAATCCACATAGAACAATATACAAAACTTTATCACATCATCTCAAATATTTTCACTAATTTGAGCAATGGCAACACCACTACATTTCTTGTCTATGGAGAATCAGGGACAATTATGTGTCTCAGAGCTATCATGTTTGTAGCAGATCCTGAAAGTATTGAAACTGCATTATTTAGAAAGGTGTGGATCATGACTGCACAGATTGATTTTGTGCTCTCAGGCTTTCAAGTCACGTGGGATCTTCAGATGTTTCATGGGGCTCTTTCCTTCACTGTTCATTCAAGAGCAGTTGTAGGTTTCAGGGAGTTTCTTCAGACCATAAAACCTCATTCAGGCTGCAGAGATGGTTTCCTGCAGGACGTTTGGGAACAATTACTTGATTGTTCATTCTCAAAATCAGAGTTACAAGAAATGTCCAGTAGGCAGTGCCCGGGAGAGATAAAACTGGAGGATCTTCCTGGGCCTGTGTTTGAAATGGAAATGACTGGACAAAGTTACACTGTCTACAACGCTGTTTATGCTGTGGCTTATGCTTTGCAGGCTCTATTCATGTCAAGGTTCAATAAGAGAAAAACAATAATGGGTAAAAAACCTGACCTTCTATATCTGCAGGCTTGGCAGGTATTCTCTCTGCATTGGAGATTTCTTTTATTTCAATGAGCAGTATGATCTAGAATTACCATTTGAACCTATGGCAGAAAGTCTTAATATTTTCTGCTTATAGAATCCAGTTGAACAGACTAGACTATACTATACTAGACTATACTAGACTATACTAGACTAGACTAGACTAGACTAGACTAGACTAGACTAGACTAGACTAGAACAGAACTGGAGTGGAGTGGAGTGGAGTGGAGTACAGTGGAATGGAGTGGAGTGGAGTGGAACGGAATAGGCGATAGGGAAAGGGATAGAATAATGGGATGGGATGAAAGTTATATAGTATAATATAATTAATAATATAATATTATAATAATATAATATAATATAATATTATAATAATATAATATTATAATAATATAATATAATATAATATAATATAATATAATATAATATAATATAATATAATATAATATAATATAATATAATATAATATAATATAATATAATATAATATAATATAATATAATATAATATAATATAATATAATATAATATAATATAATATAATATAATATAATATAATATAATATAATATAATATAATATAATATAATATAATATAATATAATATAATATAATATAATATAATATAATATAATATAATATAATATAATATAATATAATATAATATAATATAATATAATATAATATAATATAATATAATATAATATAATATAATATAATATAATATAATATAATATAATATAATATAATATAATATAATATAATATAATATAATATAATATAATATAATATAATATAATATAATATAATAATAATATTATAACATAACATAACATAACATAACGTAATGTAACGTAACGTAACGTAACGTAACGTAACGTAACGTAATGTAATGCAATGCAATACAATACCATATAATATAATGCAATGCAATACAATACAATACCATATAATATAATGCAATACAATACAATACCATATAATATAATGCAATGCAATACAATACCATATAATATAATATAATAATATAATGCAATGCAATACAATACAATACAATACAATATAATATAATATAATAATGGAACAGAATAGGGGATACAGAAAGGATCAGAATAATGGGATGGAATGGGATGGGATAGAATAGGATGGGATGGAGTAGAGTAGAGTGGAGTGCAGGAGTGGAGTGGAGAGGAATGGAATGGAATGGAACAGAATAACGGAAAGGGATAGAGATAGAATAATGGGATGGGATGGGATGGGATGGGATGGGATGGGATGGGGTGGGATGGGATGGGATGGGATGGGATGGAATGGAATGGAATAGAATATCTTTATTGTCACTTTAAATATACACTAATCGGCATACATTAGAATGAAATTTGATTGCATATAGCTCTCAAAGGGTCACCACCTCCAACATACTCTACATAAATATGACCAAAAAAATAGCACATGCCCATATACCCACTATCTATGACACAGAGAAACAACATAGTCTAGTTCGGATGCATACATGTACATGACAAGAAAAAGTTAGATGTGAACATCAAGAAACTACAAACTATTGTTAAGTAACACAGTTGTTAAGTGAATTTGGCTTCCCCATTGACTTTGCTTGTCAGAAGATGGTGAGGGTCCTAAATGTAAAAAAAACAGTCATAAATCACTTTTTTTAGTGCCATCATTAAAGGTCATTAAACAAACTGTTGTAAATAGAGGACTATCTGTATTATCTTTATAACTCTCTCTCTCTTTCTCATTCTCTTTCACATAGCTCCATCCATTTCTACATGGCATTTCTTTTAACAATTCAGCTGGAGAGAAAGTGATCCTGAATGAAAAAGGAGAAATAATGGGGGGATTTGACATCATCAACCTGATCACGTTTCCAAATCGGTCTTTTCAAAGAGTTAAAGTCGGAATAATAGATCCGAATGCTCCAACAGGCAAAGAATTATTCATTAATGATGATTTGATTGTCTGGCACCCAGCTTTTAATCAGGTATGGATTCATTTAATGGACGATATCTTGAGCTACCCGTGTTTCCCCGCAGATAAGACTGTGTTTTATATTAATTTTTGCTCCAAAAGATGCATTAGGGCTTATTTTCTGCTTAGGGTTTATATTCAGGGAAATACGGTACTGAATGCATCTGGCTGACTGAAGATCTTAACTGGGGGTTACTTTTGAGATGGGACTTATATTACAAGCATCCTGAAAAGTCATGCTAAGGCTTACTTTCTGTTTGGGTCTTATTTTCAGGGAATTAGGGTATTATGATGCCAGATAGAGGCCTTGGTCTCCTTAACAATACTGACCAAAGCCTCTTTAGAAATCTAATTTCAATGCGTGTAAGAAACAAATGGCATACTTTAAACAAATGTGGATCACGATCATACATTCCTGACAGTTAGAACAATTAACCAGTGGAACAACCTGCCTCCAGAAGCGGTGAATGCTCCAACACTGGAGGTTTTTAAGAAGAGACTGGACAGCCATTTGTCTCAAATGGTGTGGGATTCATGCCTGAGCAGGGGGTTGGACTAGATGACCTCCAAGGTCCCTTCCAACTTTATTATTATTATTATTATTATTATTATTATTATTATTAATCAGATAGACAAAATGATATTACTATGTAAAAGTCTCATTTTCATATTTGGTTCCCTGCAAATCATTGGAGTTGCATCACGTCCATAACATTGTCATCACAATGTGGTAACATTGTCATCACACATATTTATTTACTCACCTTGTCTTTTTCAGACAGGCCCTTTTGTTCATCATTATAATTTTAACAAATTTTAATGTGTAATATAAATCCATCTAGCTAATATTCACTAGCTATTTGGGAAATAAAGAATTATTTTCCCCAATAAAACGAAAGATTTGATAACTCACAAATGTGGCTGAAGATAATGTTGAAGAAACGACTCTGAGTCAGTCATTGGTCAACCTTTGGTCCTGGTGACTGACTCAGATTGAATCCTGCAAGATTAATTTATTTATTTTTATTTTTTGTTTGCTAAAACCTTTTATGTTTATCACCAGGTTCTTCCAATTTCTCTGTGTAATGACCACTGCTCCCCTGGATACTGGAAGAAGGAGACTGAAGGAAAACAGTTTTGTTGCTATGACTGCGTTCCATGTCCAGAAGGGAAGATTTCAAATCAAAAGGGTAGGTTAGATATTCCATCAAGTTTTCATTAGATTGATTTAAGCAAATGAAGAGGTGTGATGGCTCAGTGCCTTAATGAGGCTGAAGGTGTTTGCTACAGTGGTTCGAGTCCTAGCGCTGTGTGGAACAGTGAGCTTCCATCACTTCTGCCCACCAAGCATTTCAACAGCATGTTATATGTGAGTAGATAAATAGGTACCACTTTGGTGGGAACTCGAGTTGGCGCTTCATGTGGATGGTTAGAATTCTGCTGGCACTGGGCTTCCTGTTTGCAATGTTCAGTTGCAAGGCAGCTTTGATGGAGGGATAAGGCCCCCATATGATGATGCAGGAAAGCTGCTCACATTTTCTTCTGATGCAGAGCTCATTTGCCCCATGTAGCACACTTTGGAAAGTGCACAAGTGTGAAACAAACAAGTTAGCAGTCTTAAGCAGCCAGACTACTAGTCTGTATAGTCTCCTAGCTAATGTAACATCACCATAAACTAAATAAATAAATCAGTTTAAGCAAACTATAATACATGACCTTAGTGTGTACATAACTAATATTTTTACGTCTTGTTCAAGACAAATATTCATTTTTATAGCTGTGATTCACAATCTGTTGTTCAGGTTTCACAGTTTGCCAATACACTCTATTACTAGAGACTTACATATACCCTCATGGTTTTCTTTTCCATGTTTTGGACAAAATGTGAAAAGTCCAAATGGAAATTGTAATCAATTTTAAAATGATACCAAGGGTTGCATTCCAAAGAATAATTGTCCTTCCATTTCTCCTTTCTTTTATGCCAATCCTAAATTTTCCATCTGAGGAGAAACTGAATTTTCATAGAAACATAGTAGTAATAATGATAATGATAATAATAATAATAATAATAATAATAATAATAATAATAATAATAATAATAATAATAAAAATATAAATAAAAATAATAATAAAAAAGTTGGAAGGGACCTTGGAGGTCATCTAGTCCAACCCCCCTGCTTAGGCAGAAAACAGTATACCATTTCAGACAAATGGCTGTCCAGTCTCTTCTTGAAAACTTCCAGTGTTGGAGCATTCACCGCTTCTGTAGGCAGGTTGTTCCACTGGTTAATTGTTCTAACTGTCAGGAAGTTTCTCCTTAGTTCTAGGTTGCCTCTCTCCTTGATTAGTTTCCACCCGTTGCTTCTTGTCCTGCCTTCGGGCACCTTGGAAAATAGCTTGACTCCCTCTTCTTTGTGGCAGCACCTGAGCTATTGGAACACTGCTATCATGACCCCTCTCATCCTTCTCTTCGTTAAACTAGACATACCCAATTCCAGCAACCGTTCCTTATATGTTTTAGCCTCCAGTCCCCTAATCATTTTTGTGGCTCTTCTCTGTACTCTTTCTAGAGTCTCAGCATCTTTTTTGCATCGCAGTGACCAAAACTGGATGCAGTATTCCAAGTGTGGCCTTACCAAGACATTGTAAAGTGCTATTAACACTTCAGGTGATATTGATTCTATCCCTCTGTTAATGCAGCCTAGCACTGTGTTGGCCTTTTTGGCAGCTGCAGCACACTGCTGGCTCATATTTAAGTGATTGTCCACTAGGACTCGAGGTCCCTCTCACAGTTACTGCTATTGAGCAAGGTACCCCCTATACTATACCTGTACATTTGGTTTTTCTTGCCTAAATGTAGAACCTTACTTTTTTCACCATTGAATTTCATTTTGTTAGATAGCGCCCAGTGTTCACGCCTGTCCAGATCCTTCTGTATCCTAAGCCTGTTTTCTGGAGTGTTGGCTATTCCTGCCAGCTTGGTATCGTCTGCAAATTTGATGAGTTCCTCATTTATCCCCTTGTCCAAATCATTGATATAGATGTTGAAGAGCACTGGGCCCAGAACAGAGCCCATGGGCACCCCACTACACACTTCCCTCCATGTAGATGCGGTTCCATTGAAGACCACACGCTGAGTATGGCCAGTTAGCGAGCGACGGATCCATCTGGTGGTGATGCTGTCTACCCCACATTTTTCTATCTTGTCAAGTAGTATGTTGTGATCTACTTTATCAAATGCCTTACTGAAGTCCAAGTAAATTATGTCCACAGCATTCCTCTGATCCACTAATTTTGTCACTTGGTCAAAGAATGCAATAAGATTTGTCTGGCATGATCTATTTTTGACAAACCCATGTTGGCTTTTAGTAATGACTTTGTTTGCCTCTAGGTGTTTGGTGATTCGTTGTTTGATTATCTTTTCCAGGATCTTCCCAGGTATTGAAGTCAGGTGATAGGTCTATAATTTCCTGGGTCCATTTTTTTCCCTTTTTTGTAGATGGGAACTACATCAGCTCTTTTCCAGTCCTCTGGTAGTTCTCCTGTGCTTCAGGAACTTTGAAAAACATAGTTCAGTGGTTCTGAGATCACATCTGCCAGTTCCTTGAGAACCTTGGGGTGTACTCCACCTGGTCCTGGCGATTTGAACTCGTCTAGGCTGGACAGGTGGTCACTTACCATTTTCTTGCCTATCTTAACTTGTGTTTCTATTCTGTTTTTTAATGGCACTATTTTTGATAGGTTGGTCTCTTTTTTTCCCTTTGTATAAAGACAGATGCAAAAAACGAATTAAATAGTTCTGCTTTCTCCCTATTACTTGTCATCTTCTTGCCACTTTCACCCACTAATGGACCAATCATTTCCTTCACTTTTTTCTTGTTCATGATCATGATCGATCTGGTAATCAGAGGAAAGAACTCAAAAGGAATAACAACTAGCACCCATTCAGAATATGGAATGACAAATGATGACAAATTCCTTGATTTTTCTTCCAGATATGGATGACTGTTTCAAATGTTCAGGAGACCATTATCCAAATAAAGAAAAGAAAGGATGTATCCTGAAACTGTTGGTATTTCTAACTTTTGAAGAAACCTTAGGAATTGGTTTAGCTTCAACTGCTCTTGGTTTCTTATTCTTGACTTCTTGGGCACTTGGAACATTTATTAAATACAGGGATACTCCCATTGTCAAAGCCAACAACCGATCCCTCACCTACACCCTTCTTGTCTCTCTTCTGCTTTGTTTTCTCTCTTCTTTGTTGTTCCTCAGCCAGCCTGGCAAGGTGATCTGCCTTCTCCGACAATCAACTTTTGGAACCACATTCTCAGTGGCTATTTCTAGTGTGCTGGCCAAAACCGTCACTGTAGTTGTTGCTTTCATGGCCACTAAACCAGGGTCTCAGATAAGGAAATGGGTGGGGAAAAGATTGGCCTTTTCTACTGTACTTTGCTGTTCTCTCTTGCAAGTATGTATTTGTATCCTTTGGTTGTCAACATCTCCACCATTCCCTGAGTTGGACATGCATTCAGAGCTCCAAGAAATGATTTTACAGTGCAATGAGGGGTCAGCTTTCTTTTTCTACTGTGTCTTGGGCTACATGGGTATCTTAGCCATTGCCAGCTTTATTGTGGCTTTTCTTGCCCGTAAACTACCTGACAGCTTCAATGAAGCCAAGTTCATCACCTTCAGCATGTTGGCCTTTTGCAGTGTGTGGATCTCCTTCTTTCCAGCCTATCTGAGCACAAAAGGCAAAGCCATGGTAGCTGTGGAGGTCTTCTCCATCCTGTCCTCCAGTGCTGCATTACTGGGATGCATATTTTTGCCAAAGTGCTACATTATTGTTTTCCGGCCTGAGTTAAACCACAAAGAGCAATTCATAAAGAGGACTTAATACATAATGTAATCTTACTTGGTATGATAAACTGCTGACAGAAAAGTGTAGAAAAATAGGCAACATATAGCTTTTATTTATGTCAAAGAATGGTTTATAGAGAATTATTATGATTATTAAGATTTGAGCAGTCCAGTGGCTAGAGGTGGAGCTCTCAACTCACAATTAGGAGGATATGAGTTCGATCCTAGGTAGCTGCAGATATTTTTCTGAGCACAATGAGTAATTGTCTGCTGTGAACTACATGTAGACATCAGGAAGAGCATCCAGTCAGTAAACTACAGGTAGTCCCCAAGGTACGAGCCTAATAGAGCCTGCCCATTAGGCTCATAATCATCAAATGAATAAGACTCAATATTACAACATTTTAAAATCAAACTCATTAATTGAATCAAATGGATCATTAAATGAACAAAGATTTGATTTACTATTTCCTCAGATGGCTGCCTTAAATGAAAGTCTTTTCCCGCAGCTGCTGCAGGCTGTTTCCAGCGGCAAATCAGCTATTTCCTGATTAAGTAACCACAGTACTTGTGAACTGCCTCCCAAGTAGGTAGTAGGCTTTTAAAAAAAAGCCATTTGTTGCTCGGCAGGGGGGTGGAGAACTCTACGATTGCAGCTGCCACTAAAGTAAAGAATCTCCAGTTTACAGAAATTTCTGATTGCTTTAAAACACACATACAAATGATTGCCGGCCATTAGCTATCTAGACTCTTCTTAAAAGCCTCCAGTGAGAGACCACCCACAACTTCTGGAGGCAATTTACATTAAAAAACCTTTAAAACAAATAAACAAACAAAAACCCTGCTCCTTATCAGGACAAGCCTCTCCAGCGAAAATCCAAAATGGGGGGGGGAGGGAATTTCCTTCCAGTAAGTGTTAGCAGAATCTCTGTTGGGTCTATCCTAGGTCAGGCAACTGCAAGCAGTCTTGCAAAATAGTGTACTTACAAAACAATATAAAGCAGACCAATTCCCAAAGTAATTACAAACAATACAATACAGTACTTTAGAGTAACAAAAAAGAATATTTTAAAATACTTACAGAAGTAATTCTAGCTCTCTACAAGTCCAGTCCTGAAGCTCAGCAAGCAGCAGATCTTCCCTCCAGGAGAAACTAAAACAGACGGTCCTGCCAGCTGCAAAAATCT
Organism: Bothrops alternatus; assembly: GCA_034064705.1. NCBI lineage: Eukaryota > Metazoa > Chordata > Lepidosauria > Squamata > Viperidae > Bothrops > Bothrops alternatus. The sequence goes on from JARGCV010000074.1 coordinate 3,799,267, forward strand.
TGCTTGGCCATGTGAACAGGCACAAAAAAACAACAACCCCAAAACCAACCACTTCCAGCTTCTTGTAGGCCTGAACCGACGCAGGCAAGTCACATAGTTAAAATGGCCACCGCAGCAGCCGAGACTGAATCCAAGTCACATGGCTACAGAGGCCTGTTTTTGATCGCAATTTTGAATGTTTAATGTAAGTACCCTTTCTGGATAACCTTGTTTTTGTGAAATATTGCTGAATAAACACTCGTATCTGGGGGATTACCTATATCAGTTCCATTCAGTTGCCCTGATTCCACCCCGATGCAAGGGATTATAGTCATTAAAGGAAAATTTAAAAAAAATGATTAAGATTTATTATGGTCACCCATTCCAACAGAAGTGCTCATGCTCATTTGCAATAATTTTCCAAAATTCTTTTGCCTAACCCTTTCTTTCTTTCAACATTCCATGGTAACAAGGATATGACATTCCAACTTCCTTAGTTAGGCTACTAGAAATGTTAACTCAAAGGCTGTCCAAAGATTGCAGCTACCACTTGTATGGTTTTTACATTTTCAATTCTTAAACCATTTGATAAGTGTAGTAAAAAGTTAATTACATGTATTTAACATGGAATCAGTTTTCTATTGGTTAGGGTTTTTTGATATGTGAAAATTATAGAATTTCTGAAATATAAATGCATTTTTTTAAAAAAAAAATGTTTCACACTTGGTCATAACTATTCATTTTCTAGCCATCATTCTATTTCCACTATAACAAATGTATTCTGTCACATGCTTTATTAGATGTGTATGCTAGTCAATTACCATAATAAAGAGTGATTTGATTTACTGCTCTTTTAGTTTGGTTTTAATAATAATTATTTTTTAAAATCATTATTGTATAATAGATTTAATAATCCTCTTGATCTTTACTTACTGTTCTGGGCATGCTGCCCACAATAATTTTCTGTAAGATGAATAGCCATATAAAATCGATGAATAAATTAATACATATCATATAAGAAATTGTTAGAAATAATTGTGGCATTTGGTATGAAAAGCAAAGGTGAAATCTTGAAATAAATCTGGAGCTCTGTCTTGTACAGGAAGAGACCACAAAGATGAAAATATATGTGTAAAATATTGTGAATTTTCTAATGAAGATGATGGGTAGGTAGGTAGGTAGGTAGGTAAATAGATAGATAGATAGATAGATAGATAGATAGATAGATAGATAGATAGATAGATAGATAGATAGATATTATTATTATTATTTATTAAACTTATATGCTGCCCTTCTCCCAAGACTCAGGGCGGCTCACAACAAGAAGTATAAAAAACATAACATAAAATCAATTAAAATTGCTAATTTACAGTATAAAAACTAAATAATTTATTTCACTCATACAACACACAATCACAGTCAAAGGCCCAGGGGCAGAGTGCAGCTCACACGCCCCAAACCTGTCTGCATAAATGTGTCTTCCACAGTTTTCGGAAAGCTAGGAGGGAGGAAGCAGTACGGACCTCTGAGGGAAGCTGGTTCCAGAGGGCTGGGGCAGCAACGGAGAAGGCCCTAACCCTAGGCCCTGCCAGATGACATTGTCTAACAGATGGGACCCATAGGAGGCCAACCCTATGTGCCCTAACCAGTCGCTGGGATTCATGAGGCAGAAGACGGTCCCGCAAGTATCCTGGCCCATTGCCATAAAGGGCTTTATAGGTCATAACCAACACTTTGAATTGTGTTCGGAAACCAGTTGGTAGCCAGTGTAGCTCATGGAGGGCTGGAGTGATATGAGCTTGTCTTGGGAGACCCAAGACGGCTCGCGGGGCCGCATTCTGGACTACCTGCAGTCTCCGGAAAAGTTGCCCCATGTAGAGAGCATTACAGTAGTCGAATCTTGAGGTGACAAGGGCATGGGTGACTGTGAGGAGTGACTCCCGGTCTAAATAGGGCCACAACTGACGCACCAGGCGAACCTGGGCGAATGCCCCCCTCACCACAGCCGAAAGATGGTGTTCTAAACTTAGCTGTGGATCGAGGAGGACACCGAAGATGCGAACCCTCTCCGAGGGGGACAAAACTTCTCCCCCCAGGGTGATGGACGGACAGTTGGAATTGTCCTTGGGAGGCAGAACCCATAGCCACTCTGCCTTGTCGGGATTGAGTCTGAGCCTGTTGGCACCCATCCAGACCTCAACAGCCTCCAGGCACCGGTTCATCACTTCCACTGCTTCGCTGTAATGATGCGGGGTAGAGATATAAAGCTGAGTATCATCAGCATATTGATGATAACTCACCCCGTGTCGACGGAGGATCTCACCCAACGGCTTCATGTAGATGTTAAAAAGAAGAGGTGAGAGAACAGACCCCTGAGGGACTCCACATGGAAGAGGCCTCGGAGCCAATCTCTGTCCTCCTGCAAACACCGACTGTGACCGGCCAGAGAGGTAGGAGGTGAACCACCGTAGAACAGTGCCCCGCACTCCAAGCCCTTCCAACCGGCGCAGAAGGATACCATGGTCGATGGTATCGAATGCTGCTGAGAGGTCAAGAAGCACCAGGATAGTGGAGTAGCCTCTATCCCGGGCCTGACTGAGATCATCGGTCAGCGCGACCAAAGCAGATAGATAGATAGATAGATAGATAGATAGATAGATAGATAGATAGATAGATAGATAGATAGATAGATAGATAGATAGATAGATAGATAGATAGATAGATAGAGTGAGTTGCCTTGTACAGATATTCCTTGCATGGTCCCCACAGTAGAAATAGGCGCCTCTCCAGGTTGACCACTATTTCAGATTCCGCCTAATGTAAGGACCTGCCCCAGCTAGTTCTCTCAGGAAAGTACAACTCTTGACACCATGAGCTTGATCAAAAGAACTTTGACTGAGAAACAGTTGTTGCAGTAAGGTAAGGTGGAATCTAACAATCTTGCACAAACCATCAAGCTATTCTTCCCATTTCAAAACCCAACCCCCCCGACCAGTCCATCAGCAATCAATACAATGCTGTAAGGTTGTTTTGAGAGTGCTGAGGTACAGGACAGATAATGGGTCATCCTCAGGGCTCAGCAACCTTGGAGTCAGGCTGGAACCAGCTGGGAGGGAATCTATCCAATGGTGGGACTCAGCCACTTTACACTACTTTGGCAGAACCGGTAGCTAACTTTTTGTTGCCCAAGCCCAGAATTTCCAAAGAGGATTGTCCTCCCTAATTCCCATGCAGTTACAACAAAAGAAAATTCATGTAAAGAATGCTCCTCTGGAGCCTCTTCCTTTCCCCTCCAACTAAATGGCAGGGCACCCAAAAGGGGATCTGACAGATACATGATTGATAGACAGACACACAGACAGACCCAGTAAACCATATATACACACATAAACAGAATGGGAGGAGGAGAGAGGGGCAAGGGAGGGAGAGAGAGAAAGAGGGAGGCAGAGAGAGACTGACTTAAGTTTAAATTTCTCTTGAATGGAAATTAAAAAAATGATATAAAATGATATAAGGAGCATAGGATTCTTTCTGTTACTCTTCAGAAAAAGAAGTCTGAAAGCTCGAAAGAACACAGTTCAAGATTGCTGAGACATGAAAATGATGAAAGATTGAGTGGAATAATGGCCTGCCATCCCTATGCCAATCAGTGAGTATATGCACTCAGACATACAAGATGAGGGGAAAGGAGAAGCTCACAGAGATATTTTACTTCCTTGAAGAGAGCAAAACTCAACCACTTCTTGTGGACACTGCTATTAAAAGACTATTACACCAATACAAAGCCAGCTCCATACTAAAATCATGTGTACAACATTGTGTTTGTCTTGAAGAATGAGAATGAACAAAAAGGTAGGTATTGAGTCGTTGTGGTGCAGTGGTTAGGATGCAGTATTGCAGGCTAATTCTGCTGACTGCCGGCAGTTCAATTCTCACTGTCTCAAAGTTCCACTGGTTGATTGTTGGCACTGTTAGGGAAATTTCTCCTTAATTCTAGATTGGTTCTCTCTTTGATTAGGTTCCATCCATTGGTTCTTTTTTTTTTTTACCTTCTGGTGCTTTGGAAAATAGTTTGCTCCTCTCATCTTTGTAGTAGCCTCTCAATTATTGGAACATTACTATCATATCTCCACTAGTGCTTCTTTTCACTAGACTAGATATACCCAATTCCTGCAACAGTTCTTCATATGTTTTAGCCTCCAGTCCCCTAATCATCTTTGTTACTCTTTTCTTTACTCTTTCTAGAGTCTCAGTTTCTTGACTGCTTGTTCCTTTAGTGTTAAAATATCCTTTCAGTATATTGTAAAAGACAGATGCTACCTATTTCAATTCATTTCAATTAAGCAGTCAAGAAAATCTGACTTTTCCCCCTGCCACTATAGAATATCTGGAATTCCCATAAATGATACCCTTGGAATCCTAAAATAAAGACAGCAAGTTGGAAAGATGATGAAATGATAGATAAAGATAGATTAAAAGATAGATTTTTTAAAAACCCAATGGAGCAGAACAGTATGAATTCCAGGGGGTGGAGGGTGAATTCACCATTCTTATTATAAAAACCACACACAAGATAAAACATGAAACATATTTTACTTTATTTTTTTCAAATATCTCTATCCACTCTTTTTTCATTTTTTTTTCCCTTTGGACGGTCTGTGTGTGTCAATAGTTTTCTATTTAACTTGCACTTTTATCTAGTTTCCAAAGGATTTTCAAATCAAGACCTGCTAATCTTTATCCTAATAGTTGATGTTTGACCATTTCATCAAACGTTTTGCAGGGAAATGGATTCCTAATCCATTGATTAAAATTAAATCTTTGTCCTGATTTCTAGAATTAGAGAAGTGTTGTAGTTTCAAACTTCCCAATTCTATTTCTTCACTATTTTCAAAACAGGTTCAGCATCAGTCACTTAATCTACCACCCCAAAGAAATAAAATTGTTAATCAGACATATACAGAAAAAAATTGCCAGGTTGCCAATGATTCAGTGGCAATTATATCCCTTATGAATGACTATAATCACTCTATTATTCCAGTAGGCCAAAATATACAACGTTTTGTACAAAAGGGAATAGGAATTTAGAAACAATAAATCTTTCAAGAGCCACTTGGAGGAAGGGAATGTTAATGCTGTCTCTATGAGATTCAAAGTTCTCTTCCTCCTTTTTGATCTGCCAGAAGATAGACTCCATACACAGAGAGTCATAAAATTGATCTTCCTGGTGTTCCTGATGCACAAAGCAGTTACTCTGAGCTGCCCTGCAAGTAATGCTTTCCCTGTTCCACATGACTGGTATCAACCTGGTGACCTCGTCATCGGTGGGATGATGTCTCACATGATTTACCATTTCTATCAAACTCTATTCAAGCAGCATCCTTTTCTCAATCTTTATGATTCACCAATGTAAAGATTTTCCTTTGAATTAACTGACCTTACGCACATGCCAAAGAATCGTTTATATGACTAATAGCTTTTTGTATAGAAAATCTAGAGTTTTTTGTGTAACTTTAAGAATTTTTGTGCTTTGAATGTTTTCTTTTCTAGTGGTGATAGAAGAGTGATTTTTCTTTGTGTTTGTTTCATTAACAACAATCTCATAAGAAAAGCCCATTTGATTGCATGGAGTTTATCACAAAGCAGAATGCTAAACAAAAAAAGAAATCAGTACTGCCACAATTCACAAAACAAAAATAAAGGTGCTTTTCCAAAAGGCATCTGGACTTCTTTGGTTTTTTTCTTTGAAAACGTTTCAGTAAAGTTCCTAGAAAACTAAGCCAACAGAGAAACTGAACACTGAAGTTAACACTTTAGAAATTAGTATACCTTATGATGAATCAAAAATAGAAAAATATTAAAGGAAATAAATTGTGTGCAAAGTATACTTGGACTGATTACAAAATTATTTAATGCTTCAATCAGAAACAGGTTTTCTGGTAGTCAGTTAGAAATAATGACCATCCTAAAATAATTTGCAAAATTATAAATTATTATTTTGAAACGATGTGCTCAATCTATTTGCAGTGTAATAACCAAATTCTACCAGCACCTCCTTGCCTTGGGCTTTGCTGTGAAGGAAATCAATGAGGACTCCCAGATCTTACCTAATGTCACTCTTGGATTCCACATCTATGACAGTTACTACAATTCAAGGATGACCTATCGTACGACTCTGGACCTCCTTTTCAAATCCAAAGAATTTGTCCCTAACTACAAATGTGATAGCCAAAAAAATCTGATGGCTATCATTGGAGGATTAGGTTCTGATACATCATCTAATATAGCTGATATTGTAGGTTTCTACAAGATTCCACAGGTAAGTATCGAGCGGATGAGCAGAAAAATTCTGCACCTTGTTCTTATAGCATAATTACTGACAATCAGATATTAGGCTTAGATTTGTATTAAGACATTCTGGAACCCTTAAGATATAATACTTAGCACTCTTTTCTGAAATTACAATGCCAATCACAGAAGTGAATATCTAGGGACATGCCATAACTAAAGAAAGATTTGAATGTAGTATTCATTGGTCCTGTTCAGACAATTGAACTATTATAATGTATTTGAAATAATTCCTAGAAATTGCATTCTATATTAATATTTCAAAAGAAATAGAGGAAAAACTCTTCCCTGCATATTTTTTACAGGAAAACTAGATCCAGAAAGATCAGATTTGAGCTAACAACTCAGCAAAATATCACTCTGCTTTCTTTTAGCTGACATATGGCTCATTAGCACAAGAGGAATTGCAGACCAGTAAGCTCTCTTCACTTTATTTCATGATCCCAAAAGAAGAACATCAATACATTGGGATTATTCAACTGCTTCATCACTTCAGATGGACATGGATTGGGATTTTTGCTATGGATAACAACAATGGAGAACATTTCTTGCAAAAAATACAGCCCATACTTTCACAAAATAGAATCTGTTCATCATTTGTACAAAGACTGCCACAACTAATCCACGTAGAACACTATACAAAACTTTACCACATCATCTCAAGTATTTTCACTAATTTGAGCAATGGCAACACCACTACATTTCTTGTCTATGGAGAATCAGGGACAATTATGTGTCTCAGAGCTATCATGTTTGTAGCAGATCCTGAAAGCATTGAAACTGCATCGTTTCGAAAGGTGTGGATCATGACTGCACAAATTGATTTTGTGCTCTCAGGCTTTCAAGTCACATGGGATGTCCAGATGTTTCATGGGGCTCTTTCCTTCACTGTTCATTCAAGAGCAGTTGTAGGTTTCAAGGAGTTTCTTCAGACCATAAAACCTCATTCAGGCTGCAGAGATGGTTTTCTGCAGGGTGTTTGGGAACAATTACTTGATTGTTCATTCTCAAAATCAGAGTTACAAGAAATGTCCAGTAGGCAGTGCCCGGGAGAGATAAAACTGGAGGATCTTCCTGGGCCTGTGTTTGAAATGGAAATGACTGGACAAAGTTACACTGTCTACAACGCTGTTTATGCTGTGGCTTATGCTTTGCAGGCTCTATTCATGTCAAGGTTCAATAAGAGAAAAACAATAATGGGTAAAAAACCTGACCTCCTATATCTGCAGGCTTGGCAGGTATTCTCTCTGCATTGGAGATTTCTTTTATTTTAATGAGCAGTATGATCTAGAATTACCATTTGAACCTATGGCAGAAAGTCTTAATATTTTCTGCTTATAGAATCCAGTTGAACAGACTAGACTAGATCAGAAAAGAATTGGAGTGGAGTGGAGTGGAGTAGAGTGGAGTGGAGTGGAGTGGAGTGGAACGGAATAGGCGATAGGGAAAGGGATAGAATAATGGGATAGGATGGGATGGGATGAAAGTTATATAGTATAATATAATTAATAATAATATAATAATAATATAATATAATATAATATAATATAATATAATATAATATAATATAATATAATATAATATAATATAATATAATATAATATAATATAATATAATATAATATAATATAATATAATATAATATAATATAATATAATATAATATAATACAATACAATACAATACAATACAATACAATACAATACAATACAATACAATACAATACAATACAATACAATACAATACAATACAATACAATACAATACAATACAATACAATACAATACAATACAATACAATACAATACAATACAATACAATATAATATAATATAATATAATATAATATAATATAATATAATATAATAATGGAACAGAATAGGGAATACGGAAAGGGATAGAATAATGGGATGGAATGGGATAGGATGGGATAGGATGGGATGGAGTAGAGTAGAGTGGAGTGGAGGATTGGAGTGGAGTGGAATGGAATGGAATGGAACAGAATAACGGAAAGGGAAAGGGATAGAATAATGGATGGGATGGGGTGGGGTGGAGTGGAGTGGAGTGGAGTAGGGTAGGGTAGGGTAGGATAGGATAGGATAGGATAGGATAGGATAGGATAGGATAGGATAGGATAGAATAGAATAGAATAGAATAGAATAGAATAGAATAGAATAGAATAGAATAGAATAGAATAGAATAGAATAGAATAGAATAGAATAGAATAGAATAGAATAGAATAGAATATCTTTATTGTCACTTTAAATGTACACTAATCGGCATACATTAGAATGAAATTTCATTACATATAGCTCTCAAAGGGTCACCACCTCCAACATACTGTTGGACTGTTGTGTGAATGTTGAATGTGTGTGGGGTTTTCTCATTTTTAAATATTTTTGTTTGGATTCAGATTATGATCTGCTGTTTTATATATATGTTGTAAGCCGCTCCGAGTCTTTGGAGAGGAGCGGCATATAAATCCAACAAATAAATAAATAAATAAATACTCTACATAAATATGACCAAAAAAATAGCACATGCCCATATACCCACTATCTATGACACAGAGAAACAACATAGTCTAGTTCGGATGCATACATGTACATGACAAGAAAAAGTTAGATGTGAACATCAAGAAACTACAAACTATTGTTAAGTAACACAGTTGTTAAGTGAATTTGGCTTCCCCATTGACTTTGCTTGTCAGAAGATGTTGAGGGTCCTAAATGTAAAAAAAACAGTCATAAATCACTTTTTTCTGTGCCATCGTAACGGTCATTAAATGAACTGTTGTAAATAGAGGACTATCTGTATTATCTTTATAACTCTCTCTCTCTTTCTCATTCTCTTTCACATAGCTCCATCCATTTCTACATGGCATTTCTTTTAACAATTCAGCTGGAGAGAAAGTGATCCTGAATGAAAAAGAAGTAATGGGTGGATTTGACATCGTCAACCTGATCACGTTTCCAAATCGGTCTTTTCAAAGAGTTAAAGTCGGAATAATAGATCCGAATGCTCCAACAGGCAAAGAATTATTCATTGATGATCATTTGATTGTCTGGCACCCAGCTTTTAATCAAGTATGGATTCATTTAATGGATGATATCTTAAATTACCTGTGTTTCCCCAAAAATAAGACTGTGTCTTATATTAAATTTTGCTCCAAAAGATGCATTAGGGCTATTTTTCCGCTTAGGGCTTATATTCAGGGAAATACAGTACTAAATTCATCTGGCTGACTGAAGATCTTAACGGGGTTATTTTTGAGGTGGGACTTATATTACAAGCATCCTGAAAAGTCATCCTAGGGTGACTTCTGGTTTGCCAGCCCAACCACTGCAGCTGCTTGGAAGGCGACTCCATCTTCCACATCCAATTTTCCTTCGCTGGGGGACCCTGGAAAGGGTCAAAAGTCATCCTGTAAAGGAGACGAGCAAGGAGGGGACCCCTGTTTGATCGGGGGAGGGCAGCAGCCCTAAACAGAACACTCCCCCAGCCAATCAGAGCACAGCCAACCCCCACATCCAATCAGAGCACAGCCAAACCCCTAACCAATCACAACACACATCCACCCAATCACAACACAGGCAAGCTCCCATCCAATCAGTTCATAACCGCACCGGCAGTTAAAAGGAAGAAACAGCTACGATCACACATTGCTCCTAGAAGCACAAAGCCGAAAACACCAGCCTGAAGTTTCATGGGTGTTTCTATGTAGGTCTTTGGTTATTCGGGTTTTCTCCCGCATAAAATTGGAAGTGTCTTGGTGATGTTTCGACGAAGTCCCATTCGTCATTTTCAGGCTGGTGCTTTCGGCTTTCATTTTTGGCTTACTCACATTGCCTTTTTCGTTGCTCCTAGAAGCACGAAGCTGAAAACGCCAGCCTGAAGATGACGAATGGGACTTCGTCGAAACGTAGCCAAGACACTTCCAATTTTACATGGGAGAAAACCCGAATAACCAAAGGCCTACATATCTGTATGTGTGTATATATATGTTTTTAAAATTGTTAACAAAGAAATAATGGATTTCTGAGATAGCTATTTCGAGTTATTTAACTCTCTTCAGTCAGAACTCACCCTTTCTGGGATTCGAACCTGGGCAGTCTGCATGCTAGGTAGAAGCTTTAGTCTCAAGCCACAGGCTCTCTCCCGCTTTGTTAATATTCAGGGAGTGAATATGTGTGTCAAGTGGTTATTTTTTTAGACTGCACCCTGTAAACCCAAATATGGGAGGAAGAAATCATATATATATATATATATTTGTTTTCTGAGGTTTTCGCGGGTGTTTGTATGTAGGTCTTTGGTTCTTCGGGTTTTCTCCCACGTAGAATTTGAAGTGTCTTGGCAACGTTTTGATGAAGTCTCATTCATCATCTTCAGGCTGGTGCTTTTGGCTTCTGCTTCTAGGAGCAATGTGTGGTCTAAGCTGTTTTTTCCTTTTAACTGCCAGTGGGGGTTTGAACTGATTGGCTGGGAGCTTGGCTATGTTCTGATTGGTTAGGGGCTTGGCTGTGCTCTGATTGGCTGGGGGTTGGCTGTGTTCTGATTGGCTGGGGGAGTGTTCTGTTTGGGTGGGGACTTTGTTGTGCTGGAGAGGTTCAAAGTGGCCAATGTTGCAGCTCTGGTCTGGCTCCTGGTCTGTGGTCTTGCCTCATCATTGGTGTGGGTTTGGGTTTGCTTTTTGTGTGGATGTGTGGAGGTGGCATCCTGTGTGTTTCTGGTGTCAATCTTTGTGTTAGGAATACGTTTGTCAGTAAGGGCGGGTTTCCAAATGGCTGGTAGGCGGGAGGTATCATCTCGTTTGTTCATGCTGTGGGGGCGTTTTTCTATCTCGATGGCTTCTCTGATTATTCTGTTATTAAAATGTTCAGTTTTGGCAATTGTTCTGGTCTTTTTGAAATCAATTTCATGTCCTGTGGCTTTAAGGTGTTGGACCAGGGAAGAAGTTGGTTCCTCTCTTTTGACTGAGTTTTTGTGTTCTTCAATGCGTGCATTTATCCTTCTGTTGGTTTGTCCAATGTATGTAGTGGGATTTCATATACTCCTTGATTTTCTAACTCAATTTTGTCTTTATATATATATATATTCTGAGGTTTTCGCTGGTGTTTGTATGTAGGTCTTTGGTTATTCAGGTTTTCTCCCGCGTAAAATTGGAAGTGTCTTGGCGACGTTTCGACGAAGTCCCATTTGTCATCTTCAGGCTGGTGTTTTCAGCTTCGTGCTTCTAGGAGCAATGTGTGATTGTAGCTGCTTCTTCCTTTTAACTGCCAGTGGGGGTATGAACTGATTGGGTGGGAGCATATAATGATTTTGATTTATTAAAGGGGATATTATGTTATTAAGTAGATGATTTAATATGGTGGGAAATAGATAACTCTTAGGAAATAGAACAAGATTATATTTAAATAGTTAAAATGTGTATTTTGGATATTATAGTTTGATATGAAGTGAGATAAGGGAAATTTTGGTTGCTCAAAGTCTGAAAATTATAAATTGTATTATTGATAAGAAATTAAAATTGAGTAAAAATCAATAACAGGATATGGATTGTTCTTATTGAGTTGATATAATTAGAAATGTACTAACCTGAATATGAGACAGTAATTGTTAAGGGAAAAAGAGAAGAAATGTTTGATGTTGTAGTCTGAGATTTGCACTAAGATTTTGTTATTAAGCTATTGATTAACCCAGTCACCACATTGCTTTTTAAATATTCAAATGTAAAATTGGAAAATTAATAAAATATATATAAAATCATGCTAGGGTTTATTTTCTGGTTGGGTCCTATTTTCAGGGAATCTGGATATTATCATCCCAGGTAGAGGCCTTGGTCTCCTTAACAATACTGACCAAAGCCTCTTTGGAAATCTAATTTCAATGCATGTAAGAAACAAATGGCATACTTTGAACAAATGTGGATCACGATCAAACGTTTATCAGATAGACAAAATGATGTTACAATGTAAAAGTCTGGATTTCATATTTGGTTCCCTTGCAAATCATTGGAGTTGCATCGTTTCCATAACATTGTCATCATGCATATTTATTTACTCACATTACCTTTTTCAGACAGGCCCTTTGGCTCATCATTATAATTTTAACAAATTTTAATGTGTAATATAAATCTAGCTAGCTAATATTCACTAGCTATTTGGGAAATAAAGAATTATTTTCTCCAATAAAAAAGAAAAAATAACAACTCACAAATGAAGGCAAATATATGTGGCTGAAAATAATATTGAAGAAACTACTCTGAGTCAGTCACTGGTCAACCTTTGGTCCTGGTGACTGATTCAGATTGATTCCTGCAGATTAATATATTTTTTTTAATTCTCCCTTTGCCAAAACCTTTTATGTTTATCACCAGGTTCTTCCAATTTCTCTGTGTAATGACCACTGTTCCCCTGGATACTGGAAGAAGGAGGCTGAAGGAAAACAGTTTTGTTGCTATGACTGCGTTCCATGTCCAGAAGGGAAGATTTCAAATCAAAAGGGTAGGTTAGATATTCCATCAAGTTTTCATTAGATTGATTTAAGCAAACGAAAGGTCTTTGCTACAGTGGTTCGAGTCCTAGCACTGTGTGGAAGGGTGAGCTTCCATCACTTGCCTCAGCTTCTACCCACCAAGCATTTCAACAGCATGTTATATGTGAGTAGATAAATAGGTACCACTTTGGTGGGAAGACAAGCTGGCGCTTCATGTGGATGGTTAGAATTCCGCTGGCACTGGGCTTCTTGTTTGCAATGTTCAGTTGCAAGGCAGCTTTGATGGAGGGAGAAGGCCCCCAGATGCTGCTGCAGGAAAGCTGCTCACATTTTCTTCTGATGCACAGCTCGTTTGCTCCATGTGGCACACTTTGGAAAGAGCACAAGTGTGAACCAAACAAGTTAGCAGTCTTAGGCAGCCAGACTACTAGTCTGCATAGTCTCCTGGTTAATGTAACATCACCATACACTAAATAAATAAATAAATTTAAGCAAATGATAATACATGACCTTGGTGTGCACATAAATAATACTTCTACATCTTATTCAAGACAAATATTCATTTTTATAGCTGTGATTCATAATCTATTGTTCAGGTTTCAAAGTTTGCCAATACACTCTGTTACTAGAGACTTACATACACCCTAATGGTTTTCTTTTTCATGTTTTGGACAAAATGTGAAAAGTCCAAATGGAAATTGTAATAAATTTTAAAATGATACCAAGGGTTGCATTCCAAAGAATAATTGTCCTTCCATTTCTCCTTTCTTTTATGCCAATCCTAAATTTTCCATTTGAGGAAAAACTGAATTTTCTTTTTTGAAAAATATTTTATTGGTTTTATAATTTTAACAATAGGTGCTTAAAGCACACCGTGGTGATTGGGTAAACAAAAATTCCAAAATAAAAACATACATAAACAGCTCAACTTAGTACATTCACTTTCATCTTTCTATTTCCCTCACACACAAAAAAAACAAAAAAACATATAAATTTAATATATTCCATTTCTATTATAAATTTCTGTTAAACCTATTTTAAGATTTTGTCAATTTCATTCCAAACTCTCCCCAATACATATACCATGATATTTATGAGATGTTACCATACATTCTTTTTACATTCATTTATACAATACTTTTAATGAAATGAGATAAATACCTACACATAACTTTTGGTGTTGCTCGCCCATTTCCCCTTTTACCGCATCCACATTTCTTCTTCTCTACCTTCTAAAATCTCCCTTTCTTCTCTTCCCTACTTCCCTCTTCACCACTCTCCTTCCCTTTCTCTCCACTTCTCTTCTCCTCTTCTCTTCCAACCTTCCTATTTCCTTCTCCCCTCCTTTACTCTCCTCTCCTTTCTTCCCTCTCATCCCTCTTCAGATACAGTTCAGGGGTAATGTCTGAGCAACTCCTCTCTCCAAATTTCCCTATCTGTATTATACATTAATACTTCTATTTTATCTAATCGTCTCGGTATATACTTCTTTTTTTAAAATAAAAAATAATAATAAAAATTTTTTAATGATTTTTCCCATCTTTCCCCAAAAGCTTAGGACACAACGTGGTGATCAGGATGTCCAATCATTCAAAGACAAAGTCATATAAATATAGCTCAAATTGAATATGGTATTGCTTATTAAAATGTATACAATTTTAAGTAAAGTTCAATCAAACAAAAATCATCAAACACATGCAATTAAAATCTATATCCTGTTTTTAAGCTTTGCTAATTACAGTTGTCATACTCCAATTACATTTAGTAAGTATATAATTGTGATTTAAGGTATCCTTAATACAAGATCATTCATTGAGACAGATTTTTTTTCCTTATCACAAATAGCTCTTCCTCTCTCTCTATTACAACATAGTTATCATATTTAAAATAATAATATAAGTCCGACGAATACAGTTCTATTTTTAAGAATATATTCTATCATTTCATCAATCTACATCTATAAAAAATATTTTAAGGCCTTAATAAAGTTTATGTCTTCAAATACTTATCAATTATAACATTAGAAAATCCTCATCTTTCATTCCTAATTAAATCAGACATATTCTCTTTCTCTATTACAATATAATTATCAAATTTAAAATTACTATATAAGTAAAAAAAATACATGTCCATTTTTTTTAAAAGATATATTCAATCATTTCATCAATCTACATCTATAAGGTCTTTTTGTCCTCTAGAAAGATTTACTCCCTCAAATGATTATCAACCATGGTAACAGTAAATTTACATCCTTCATTCATCATTAAATCAGACACAATTTGTAAAGCCTTTTGAACCCATCAAATAACATTTTATGTCACATTTAAACCTGACTCTAGCTTTCTTTCTATGCCAATTTGGTTCCCATAATAAGGCTTTTCAGTTATAAAACCTCAAGATTTGATTACGAGGATTCCTAACCGGTTCAAACTGAACAAATTTTCTTTCCCTTTCCTCTTTACTGTAAGTTCCGAAAAAATGTGCCTGGGTATCAATCTTTGTTATTTTTGGTAGTTGAGTTGAGTCAATTACAGTTATTTCTTGGTCATCAAAATTGTCCATCAATTGTAGGTGACGTGTAGCATTAGTTGATTCAACTTAAGGTTGTAAGTAAGTCTGTTCAGGACTATTCTGTTCATCTTCTATTGTTCCTTGTTCCATAACTTGGTACATTATTAGAGGGTCAATGTAAGATTCCAAGGTGGCATCTTTGGATTTTCTCCAAGATTTCCAATAAGTTTTGAAATCGTCTCTAACTTCTAATATTTTTTCCAGTATTAAATCATAGTCAAGATGTGAATAACTTTCAGCCATTTTGGTGGTAGCTTTGCCTATTCCTTTATTAGAGACTACTTGAGAAAGATCCACAAATATCTGCCTCCAATGGTCTAATAGCCAGCTTCACAACCCAGCTGTCCAGTTATCTTTTCTCTTTTATTATCACATAAATCCAATCCCTCTTCAAATAACAGGGAGAAATACAGTTAGAGTTTCACTTTTTCACCACCAGATGTCCTCAGTGGACTATAAAATCTTTTTCTTCTTTTTTTCCCCAAGTTAATCAAGTTAAAGAAAGAAAAAAGGAAAGTTTTCTCTTTCTTTTTTTAAAAAAAAATCAACAAAAAATGTCTCCTACATTATCAGATTAAAAAAGGCAAGTAACAATGTCCCTTTTTCCCTTCTTTTCCCCTGAAATTCACCCAACAGAAGTCAAATAGTAAAAAAAAAACAACCACACACATAAAAATTAATCTTTTTCTTTTTAGCTCTTCTTTCCACATATAGGCAGCCGCCACTTTCTTAATAAAGGAAAATAGAAACTATTTACAGGAAAAGTCAGGATAGCGAGGGAAGGAAAGGTCTCACCCGGATTCACCATGGTGGTTCTTTTTTTTTTAATAAAATTTTTATTGATTTTTATAATTATAAATAACAAAAGAAAAAAAATCACATTAAAACAACTCAACTGAATAAAAACGTTTAGAACTTTTTCAATCACAAGAACAAAACATAAAAACTTAACTAAAATAGTTAAGTTAACTATGGGTATTGCTCTGCGGCACCCCCCCAACCACATCCCCCTCCTCCTTTCTCCCTACCTCTACCTCTATCCACACACCATCTCTACCCCCACTCTCTCCTCCCCCTCATACCACCTCCCTACTTCCCTCAACCTTCACTCCTCAGTCTCATCCCCTCCAGATGTGGTGCAAGGTGCCGCAGAGCGACCCATCCTTTATCAAATATCATGTTACAGTTGAGAAGATTATAGAAACCCCTCCACCCCCCCACCCCCGACTTCCCAAAGTGAATACAGGAAAAAAAAACAAAAGAAAACCCACTAAACTACACCAAAATATTATATAAATCCTATTAAAAATTTAACTACATTTTTCAATCCAACATATAAATATTTAACTATATACTAAATACAATTTCTTAAATTGATATTTCCTTTGTATATAATCTATCCATTTTTCCAATCCAACATATATTTTTCATTTGAATCATCCTTCAAATATGCAGATATTTTAGCCATTTCTGCCAAGTTAATAACTTTTAAAGTCCATTCTTCAATAGATGGTAATTCTGATGTCTTCCAATATTGTCCCACCAACAGTCTTGCCGCTGTAATCATGTTCAAAATTAAATTCATCTCTATGGTGGTACAGTCTTTTATGATACCTAACAAAAACAACTGTGATAAAAATTCGATACGCTTTTTCAATATGTTTTGAAGTATCCACCATATTTTTATCCAAAAAGCCTTAATTTTTCTACAAGTCCACCATACATGAAAATAAGTAGCATCCATAGATTCACATCTCCAACACTTAGGTTGTATATCCGGGTACATAGATGATAATTTTTTCGGGTCTAAATGCCATCTATAAAACATTTTATAAAAATTTTCTCTTAAATGTTACACTTGTGTAAATCTTACATTTTTAACCCAGATCCTCTCCCATGTTTCCATCATAATTGGTTGTCCAAAATTATGTTCCCACTTAATCATGCAGTCCTTAACTAATTCAGTTTCAGAATCAATTTCAATTAATGCATTATATAGTCTTTTAATATGCATAGGCCTTTGATCTCTAACTTGTTTAATTAAATTTTCATCTGTTGAAGAAAAGCCTATCTTAAAATCTTTTTGCCATCTAGTCTGCAATTGTGCATATGGAAACCAAGTATAAACTATTCCTTCTTCCTTTAACGTATTCGATGATTTCAATAAAAACAAATTCCCTTCTTTAATTAGGAGTTTCTCATACGACACCACATCTTGAATTTGTTGTCTATTTATGCTCTCTTTTGCATGCCTGGGAACTGTCCAGAGAGGAATCTTTTCATTTAACTTATAGTAAAACTTTTTCCAGACACGCAGCAGAGCACTTCTCAGTAGGTGCTCTTTGAAACTCCTATCCACCTTTTTATCATAAACTAAATATGCATGGAAACCATATAGTAAACCGTACCCTTCTATATTCAATATTCTATCCTTAGTTAAATTAACCCAGTCACTTATCGCTACTAAATAGCAGCATAGTAATATAACTTGAAATTGGGCATTTTCAAACCACCTCTTTTCCTTGTATCCTGAATAATTTTCAGTTTAACCCTCGGTTTCTTGCCATTCCAAACAAATCTATTAATACCTTTCTGCCACTCCTCCAAATTCGCATCCTTTTTAAGTATAGGTAACATTTGAAACAGAAATAAAAATTTTGGCAATACATTCATTTTTACTGCAGCTATCCTACCCAACATAGATAATTGTATTTTTTTCCATTTATCTAATTCTATTTGTGTCTTATTCCACAAAACTTCATAATTATTCTTATATAGCTTCCCATTAGAAGCTTCAATATAAATTCCTAGATATTTAACTTTCTTAACTATCTCACAACCCGTTATTCTTTCCAAATCTTGTTTTGAATTATTATCTAAATTTTTAACTAACATCTTTGTCTTTTTTATTATTATTATTATTATTATTATTATTATTATTATTATTATTATTATTATTATTATTATTATTATTATTATTATTATTATTATTATTATTATTATTATTATTATTATTATTATTATTATTATTTATTAAATTTCTATACCGCCCCTCTCCCGAAGGACTCGGGGCGGTTTACAGCCTTAAAATTTAAAAAACATATAAATGTACAAAATTAAAATATTTAAAAATAAATTAAACAAATTAGGCCATAAAATCTATAAAACCCAATATATACAAATCCTAAAATCCTAAAAATTACAAAAATCCTAAAAATTAGACAATCCCCCTAAAACATTTTCACCCGGTTGGAGCCGGAGCTTCTATGCCAGGCCGGCCTGTTGAAAAAGGAAAGTTTTCAGTTCCCGACGGAAGGTGCGTAAGTCCGTCAACGTACGGAGTTCAGGGGGGAGCTCGTTCCAAAATGTTGGAGCTCCCACAGAGAAGGCTCTCCCCCTGGGGGTCGCCAGTCGACATTGTCTGGCCGATGGCACCCTGAGGAGGCCCTCTCGGTGGGAGCGTACCGGACGGCGGGAGGTATTTGCTAGCAGTAAGCGGTCCTGTAAGTATCCGGGTCCGATGCCATGGAGCGCTTTAAAGGTGGTCACTAACACCTTGAACCGCACCCGGAAGACCACCGGCAACCAGTGCAGCTCGCGCAGGAGCGGTGTTACATGGGAGCGCCACGACGCTCCTGTCACTACCCGCGCGGCCGCATTCTGGGCCAGCTGAAGCCTCCGGGTGCACCTCAAGGGGAGCCCCATGTAGAGAGCATTACAATAGTCCAGCCTGGAAGTGACGAAGGCATGAGTAACTGTGCATAGCGAGTCCCGGTCTAGGAAGGGACGCAACTGGCGTACCAGGCGAACCTGATAGAACATGCTCCCGGCCACGGCCGCCAGATGGTCCTCTAAAGATAGCCGTGAATCCAGGAGGACTCCCAAATTGCGAACCCTTTCTGCGGGGGCCACTGTTTCGCCCCCAACAGTCTTAGATATATTTAATTTAAAACCTGATACCCTACCATAATTTTGAATTATCTTCATCAAACTCTGTGCCGACTGTATTGGTTGAGTCAATGTCACCAGCAAGTCATCAGCAAAAGCACATAATCTATAATCATGTTGTCTAATCTGTATACCTTTTAAATCATCTGAAGCTCTAATCCTATTCAATAAAACTTCTAAGGTTAAAACAAACAACAAGGGAGATCAAGGACATCCCTGTCTAGTACCTTTCTCTATATTAAATAAATCTGTTAAATGCCCATTCACAATAATCTGACATTTTTGTTTCTGATAAACTGCTAATATGGAATTAATAAATTGATCACCCATTCCCATCCTAACAATTAATTTTTTCAAAAACAACCAATTCAGTCTATGAAAAGCTTTCTCCGCATCCAAAAAACATAAGAACTGCAGGCACCTGAATATGCTTGTCCAAATATTCCATTATATTAATGAGTTGTCTAACATTAGTTTTCATCTGTCTCCCTTGTAAAAAACCAGTTTGGTCAGAATGAATTATTTGTCTTAAAACTGTCATTAATCTATTAGCCAAAATTTTTGCAAAAATCTTATAATCCATATTTAACAATGAGATAGGTCTAAAATTTTCTACCTGGACATTATATCTTCCCTCTTTGGGAATTAAAGAAACATAGGCTGTTTTCCATGAAGGTGGAACCTGACCACCCTCTTGTATATTTACAAATAACTCTCTAAGAGGTTCCATCATCTCCTCTTGAAGAAACTTGTAATAAGTTGCCGTTAACCCATCAGTCCCAGGAGATTTTCCCACTTTCAATTGTTTAATCACTGAAATGATTTCTTCTGATGTAATCAATGCATTTAATCTATCTCTTTGTTCCTTAGTAATTGTCAATACATTTTCATCTTGCAAAAAAGTATCTATCTCGTTCTCTTGTACCTTGGTGGTTCTTCATGCTTAGTTGTTCTTGTGACTTGTGGTTGGTGCGGCTAGGTGATCGGCCATTTTATGGCCGACCTTCTTCTCCGTCGGCCCTCAGAGTCAGCTCGGACAGCTAGAGGAGCCACCGCTCCTCTGCAGCCGAGCACAGCCTCCTCAATGGTAGTCGCACCCTCCAGGCGTGACTTTCGACCCCCGCAAGGGTCTACCGGCGGAGGGAAACTAGCCGAACGAGGAGACAAGTCTCCCCATGCGGCTAGAGGTGCGCGATCTGGAACCGGAAGTCGAAAAACTGAATTTTCATAGAAACATGATTGATCTGGTAACTAGAGGAAAGAACTCAAAAGGAATAACAACTAGCATCCATTCAGAAAGTAATTTGAATAATATGAATGACAAATGATGACAAATTCCTTGATTTTCCTTCCAGATATGGATGACTGTTTCAAATGTTCAGGAGACCATTACCCAAATAAAGAAAAGAAAGGATGTATCCTGAAACTGCTGATATTTCTAACTTTTGAAGAACCCTTAGGAATTGGTTTAGCCTCAACTGCTCTTGGTTTCTGCTTCTTGACCTCTTGGGCACTTGGAATATTTATTAAATACAGGGATACTCCCATTGTCAAAGCCAACAACCAGTCCCTCACCTACACCTTTCTTGTGTCTCTTCTGCTCTGTTTTCTCTCCTCTTTGTTGTTTCTCAGCCAACCTGACAAGGTGACCTGCCTTCTCCGACAACCAACTTTTGGCATCACTTTTTCAGTGGCTATTTCTAGTGTACTGGCCAAAACCATCACTGTGGTTGTTGCTTTCATGGCCACTAAACCAGGGTCTCAGATGAGGAAATGGGTGGGGAAAAGATTGGCCTTTTCTACTGTACTTTGCTGTTCTCTCTTGCAAGTATGTATTTGTATCCTTTGGTTGTCAACATCTCCACCATTCCCTGACTTGGACATGCATTCAGAACTCCAAGAAATGATTTTACAGTGCAATGAGGGGTCAGCTTTCTTTTTCTACTGTGTCTTGGGCTACATGGGTATCTTAGCCATTGCCAGCTTTATTGTGGCTTTTCTTGCCCATAAATTACCTGACAGCTTTAATGAAGCCAAGTTCATCACCTTCAGCATGTTGGCTTTCTGCAGTGTATGGATTTCTTTCTTTCCAGCCTATCTGAGCACAAAAGGCAAAGCCATGGGAGCTGTGGAGGTCTTCTCCATCTTGTCCTCCAGTGCTGCATTACTAGGATGCATATTTTTGCCCAAGTGTTACATCATTGTTTTACGGCCTGAATTAAACTGCAGGGAGCAACTCATAAAGAAGAATTAACACATCATGTAATATTGCTGGCTTTGAGAAATTGCTGATAGAAAAAGAAGAGAAGGACTGTTTGCTGTCCATAAGAGACATGTAGAAGTCATTATTTCTGACAACAGAGGACTGATGGAGAATTATCCTGATCATTACAATTTATTATGGTTGCCAGTTGTAAAAGAAATGCTCTTCCTGCTGCATTTGCAATTGTTCTCCAAGATTCTTCAACTGAACACCTTTTGTCTTTCAAGTTAGAAAGACATTGAGAATCCAGATGTCTTGTTAGGAGATTAGAGATATTGAATTTCCAATGTTTGTAGTGTGTTTATTTATTTAGACAATTTATATAGCCCCCTACTCACACACAGTGACTCTAGGAAGCTTACATGCAATAAAATACAATATAGAAATAAAAATAAAACAATAACCCCCATGCCACTCACCTGGTGA
Source organism: Bothrops alternatus (assembly GCA_034064705.1). Lineage (NCBI taxonomy): Eukaryota > Metazoa > Chordata > Lepidosauria > Squamata > Viperidae > Bothrops > Bothrops alternatus. The sequence continues at coordinate 3,821,292 of JARGCV010000074.1, forward strand.
CCACACACAGACAAATAAGCCATTTGATCAGCTTCATTCCACTCTAAATTCCCCAGACCCACTGACAAAACCAAAGAGTGTCAAGTTTCTGAAGGGATGATATTCTAAAGGGAGGGAGTCAACACAGAAAAGTCCTTTCTTCTGGGTCCCACCATATGTACCTCCTTATATGATAGGATCTTGTCATAGTTATGGTTTTTATGTTTTCAATTCATAAATGAATTCATAAATATAGTAAAAGGGGAAATCAATTGATGAACATATATTTAATATGGTATCAGAGGATATCTGTTTTGGAGTGGTCTGGGGTCTTTGAAATGTGAATATTATAGAGTTTCTGAAATATAAATGCATTTTTTTTAAAAAAAGCTCACTCTTTATTCATAAATCTATTTCCACTATAACTTATTTTTTTAATAATACAAAAAGAATGAGTGAAAGGAAATTAAATGTATTCTTATGTCCATCTCATCCTTGACAAGAAGTTTATGCTGGCCAATTGTCATCATAAAGAGTGATTTGATTTGATCTTTTCCAGTTTTAGCTTTACCATTTTTGTGTCAAGGTTTTGACTGATGATCCCAACGAAATAAGCACAGCTAGACTTTCCAATCTCTAATGCAAAACTTTATTGAGCACACCATTTCGGCACAGATGTATAGAAAACCAGCTCTGGTTTATTGGCGCCAATATCAGTATATTAAAGTATAGAATCTCCCTCCCCCTATTAGGTCACATTATCCAATAAAGTGTCAGACAATTGTTATGAGAGAGTGTTTCAGTTCTCAGTAAAAAGTTCTTGGACCACCTTGGTTCTCACGGCTTGGCAGTCCAATGTCTGAAACATGCATTTCATTTTTCCTTCCCCGCCCCCCGAGTCTGCTGGCAAGTTAAAAAGCAGTAATGGAAATGTAAAAAAGAAAAGGACACCTTTTTTCATGTATGGTGGACTTGTAGAGAAGCACAGGTGTATTGGCGTTTGGTCTGGGAATGGGCAATAGAAATGACTAGGCAAAACATTCTATACAAACCTGAGGCATTACTATTAGGAATACTAGAGAAAAATGTAAATAAAGAGGACACATATCTAATTATTCACGTGGTTACGGCGGCAAGGATACTATTTGCTCAAAAGTGAGGAAGTACTAATAAAGAAAATTATGTATTGCGCAGAACTAGATAGGATAACTAAAAGATTAAAAAATCAGGAAGAAACAGAATTTTATTGAATATGGAATAAATTTTATAGATGGAGGGGGAAAAATGGAGGTCACAAATAAAGAGATAAGTTAAGATAGAGACCAGAAATGTATAGTTTTTATATAGATATATTTTATGTAATTAATGTACAATACAGGCTGAGATATCAGTCAAAGACGATTTACCATGTTCAATGTTTTAATCCTTTTTTTTTCTTTGTACTCAATAAAAACTTATATTTTTTTTAAAAAAAGTAGTAATGGATACAGTAGCATAAGCCTTCTTCGCAGCTTGACATTTTGATTCTTTTAAATAATTATAATAGAATGATTTTAACTAATGATTGTCTTACGTGTACTGGATTTTTGCATGCTGTCCAGAGTCACTTGCCACGAGATGCACAGCCACATGAAGTTGCTAAATTAATAAATTAGTTATTAAAAGATATTAGATGGTCTTTGGCAACTGCATAAATAGAAACCTGGCAATATCCATTAGAAATGGAGATATGATTAAATACAGTTTTATAAAACCTGATTAATATGCAGCAACCATCCTTAGAATTAATAAACAAGATTGTGATGCTTATGTAGATTTTGCTTCTCAGGATCAACAACCAACAATAAATATCTAAGGAGATTCTTAGTCATCCAGGTCATGGTTGTCCCAAAGGTGATTTTTCAAAAGGCAACTGGACTATCTTCATTTTTCCTTGAAGATGTTTCACTTCTCATCCAAGAAGCCTCTTCAGTTTTGACTCTGATCAAAAACCAAAGAAGCTTTTTGGATGAGAAGTGAAATGTCTTCAAGCAAAAACAAAGAAAGTCCTGCTGCCTTTTGAAAAATCACCTTTGGGACAACCAACAACAAAAGAACCAGTACTCAGGAATTATGCTGTAAGGTAAGGTAACAATGAAAGTTTCAGAGAAGGCATTCAAGTGTCCTCATAATATACATGAAGATAAGGATTCCCTGGAGGAACACACAACCTATTGAAACACAGTCAGGGAAATTCTGACAGTCACACCCAGTAACCACAATTTTTTTCTTTTCTTTGAGTATCAATTCAATATTTCCTACTCTGGTTTGTGGCTTTGGAGTTCCCTGCTCAAAAAGGATTCCTGCCCTCACTCAAAAGTGAGATATTTGATCTGAGAGCCAGTTGGGTATGTCTAGTCTAATGAAGAGAAGGACGAGGGGGGACATGATAGCCGTGTTCCAATATCTCAGGGGCTGCCCCAAAGAAGAGGGAGTCAAGCTATTCTCCAAATCCTCTGAAGGCAGGACAAGAAGAAAAGCAAGGAAGGAAACTAACCAGAGAGAGAAACAACCTAGAACTAAGGAGAAACTTCCTGACAGAACAATTAACCAGTGGGACAACCTGCCTCCAGAAGCGGTGAATGCTCCAACTCTGGAAGTTTTTAAGAGGAGACTGGACAACCATTTGTCTGAAATGGTATAAGGTTTCCTGCTTGAGCAGGGGATTGGACTAGAAGACCTCCAAGGTCCCTTCCAACTTATTATTACTATTATTATTATTATTATTATTATTATTATTATTATTATTATTATTATTATTATTATATTTTGTTATTGCTGTTATCGTTATCGTTTCAGATTTGACAGTCAGTTTGGTCTAGTGATTTAGGCACCAGGTTAGGTTAGAAAGTGAGAGGCCACCTTAGCCATGAAAAACAACTGGATAACTTTGAGCCAGTCATTCTCTCTCAGGCCAACCCACTTTCTTACTGTGTGAGGAAAACAGGAATAACAGAATAACAGTGTTGGAAGAGACCTTGGAGGTCTTCTAATCCCACCCCCTGCTCAAGCAGGAGACCCTATTCCATTTCAGACAAATGGTTGTCCAATCTCTTCTTAAAAACTTCCAGTGCTGGATCACCCACAACTTCTAGAGGGAAGTCGTTCCACTGATTAATTATTCTCACTGTCAGGTAATTTCTCCTTAGTTCTCAGTTGGTTCTCTCCTTGATTATTTTCCATCCATTGCTTCTTGTCCTGCCTTCAGGTGCTTTGTGACTTCAAATATTGGGAGATTGCTATCATATCTATCATATGCTATCATATCATATCATATATATCATTTCTACCATATGCTATCAGAGGAGGAGGAAGATGTGTTAGATATCCTCTCTGCCTTATTTGTTAAAATAATACAAGTCAGGACACAAATAAAATAAGTAAATAAGTAACTAAAGATTTGATGGAGTAGATTATTAAACTCAAGGCAATGACTAATGCAACTTTCCAGATATCAGTATCAATGTTATTATCATTTCATTCTTCAACATTCTTTGACTGAATATGTGGATAAAACCTCCAAAGAAATTATTAGCTTATTTATCAGTCCTTAATATATGTAAAAATGTTTTCTCTTCTCCACTAAATTCATTTTATATGGGAAATGGGAACCCTGCTCCATTGTAAGAAATGAACATGAACTTTAACACTTAAGGCTATTTTTAATTGCCAATGTCCCTTAGATTACTTTTATTAGCATTTGATCACTTTTTTAAAAAAGTTGAACCATCAGTTGAACCACTTATTCCCTCATCAAAAGCAAAATAATTATCTCCTACAGGAATCACCATATTTTTTTTAGCCAGTCCAAAACATCAAAGGCTTTGCATAAAGATAATTTAAATTCAGCAACAATTAAAGTATCAATTTGGATATAAAGTAATTATTGAACTACAGGGAGATTGGCACAAAGGGATAATCATGGCTCTGTCAGATTCATTGCTACAAGTTTCCTCCCACCTTTCTTCCTTTCCAGAACATCTGTTCAATCCAAGTGATAGTCAATATACACATTTGCACTCACATGGACCTCCAAATATAAAATGATGGAAATTCTGATTAGATGCATTGTCAGGTATAAACCTTGGATTAATCATTGAATGAACCACTGAAATACATACTTCCTTATGGACAGAAGACATATATTTTCACTATGACAACTATATTAAGATGTTGTTCCTTTTGATGCTCTTTGTGCAAAACATAGTTATTCTGAGCTGCCCTATGAGTGATGCTTTCCTTATTCCCCAGGAGTGGTACCAGCCTGGTGACCTCATTGTTGGTGGGATGGTGTCTCAGATAATTTACCACTTTTTTGAAATTGAATTTAAGGAACATCCTTCTCTAAAACCTTATGATTTACCACTGTAAGGATTTTTTTCCCTTCCCATTCATTTTTCTAATCTTAGGCAGATCTCCCGAAATTGCTTACATGACTAATAGCTCTTTGAGAACAAATTAAAGGTTTTGTATATAAACTAACTCTTCCTTCCTTGTCTTTCAAACTTATCTGATTGTGGGAAAAAGAAATCATTTTCTTTTCATTACGTTAAAGTCTTACTCATGAAATGTATGAAACTATAGTGCAAGAGTACATTTAGTGAGCCTAAGATAATTAAAATTATATCACCTGCACAGTCACTACTCACATAACTTACATACATTAAATGAGTGCTACTTGCTGGCTGTATTCTATTTTGTGCCAAACTGATAGAAATAAATGTGATAGTTAGAAAACAAAATCACAACTTTGTTGTATATGTATTTGTTGCCAATCATGGAAACACTGTATATAGTTGAACACTAAGCAAATTATTGAGTGTTTTACAAAGACTCTCATCTTACTTACAATAGAAATAGAAATGGTTGTTACTTGTACATCAATGCTTTCACCATAAAAGAATTGTCAACTTAATTTTTTCAATGGGGGTGTTTAAACTATTTGCAGTGTAATAACTAAATTCTACCAGCATATCCTTGCCTTGGCCTTTGCTGTGAAGGAGATCAATGAAAACTCCCAGATCTTACCTAACGTCACTCTTGGGTTCCACATCTATGATAGTTACCACAATCCAAGGATGACCTACCGCACCACTCTGGACCTGCTTTTCAAATCCCAGGAATTTGTCCCTAACTACAAATGTGATAGCTGGAAAAATCTCATAGCCATCATTGGAGGATTAGGTTCGGATACATCATCTTATATGGCAGAAAGTATAAATGTCTACAAAATTCCACAGGTAGTTTGGGATGGAGTGAGAGAGAAAATTCTTTTGTAATTAATAGTAGATACTTGTTGTTTTCCATACCTTTCTGCAAAACTTCAGTTAAATTCACTTTTCTTTCCTTTCTGCTGTTTTCCCCACAACTCTGGAGACTGGCTCAAGGTAATCTAATTAAACAAATCAACATATTTTATTACAATCATATACATGTTTTGATTGCCACGTAGCAACAGGTCACACTTCTTCAAGCTACGATTTGGTTGATGTGTGATAAAAGTAGTTTAGTGTAAAACTCAATTGTTTTTCCTAGCATTTGCTGGGATTGGTGCTGTAGGGTTATTTAGTATTTTGCCATGTCTTTCTGCAAGACTTCATTTTTGCTCTCTTTGCTCTCCCTTCTGCAATTGTTCCCACAACTCAATAGGTTGGCTCAAAATGATCAATCAAAAAAATCAAAATCTTTTATTACAATCATTGATTAGAAAATTAAAATTAAAATCTCAAAATACAGTATAAAATTTATCTTACTTGAGAGGGTCATCTGATATTCTGGTTTGACCACTATGTGGTGAAATCTGGAGCAATGGCTAGCACACACAGCATAGAACATGGTATAATGGAGTTGGTAGGGACCCTGGAGGTCTTCTGATCCAACCCCCTCTTTCAGCAAAAGACCCTATACTGTTTCAGATAAATGATTGCCTGGTCTCTTTTTAAAAGCCTCCAGTGATGGAGCACCCACAATTTCTGAAGGCAAGTTGTTTCATTGGTTGATTGTTCTCACTGTTAGGAAATTTCTCCTTAGTTCTAGGTTGCTTCTCTCCTTGGTTAGTTTCCATCCATTGTTTCTTGTCTTGCCTTTTGGTGCTTTGGAAAATAGTTTACCTCCTCGTCTTTGTAGGAGCAGCTCAAATATTGGAACACTGCTGTCATGTCTCATGGTTTAGGGAGAACCTCCTTTCAGCCACTTCTTGCCCATCCCCAACTCATGGCTACACACATTTTCACTGCTGCCCTCAATTTAGTTCCAGATTCCACCAAGCCATCCAACAATGGGTGACAATTCCCCTTGCTATATCTAGGTTGAGGTTGGATAATAATTGAATTTAAAACTCAGCTGTTTTGCCTGGAAATTGTTGAAGGATTGGGACTATGTGTACTTTTGGAGATCTCTATAATAATTGTAGTAAATGAAGACATGATTAACTATTCCTCCAGAATCTCATGGTCACAGTCTTTCATTCATAAGTTCTATCTGCTACAAATAAGGGAAGAAGATAATCCAGTAAGTCTAGCTGTTAGGAAACCTTTCCGTAGTCTCAGAAGAGCTCATAAGCTCAAATAGTTAGCAAGTTTCCAGGTGTTCCAAGGGGACGAACATACTGAAACTCTATATTAGGACATTGAGTATGGTTGTAATCTAGTTATATTTCAGATGAGAAAATATTTCATCATGGGGTTTTAGTTGCTTCTCTTGTTCATCAGAATTATCATAATCTACCTAGAGTTGGAGAAATGTTCAATGTAGAGAGACCTTCATTAAGTTTCTAAATAGCAGTATTTTTCATATTTTTCCCATGATTTTCATGAATAATGATTTTCTCTTTTTTGTTTGTCCAGTTGACTTATGGTTCCTTTGCCCAAGAAGATTTTCAGATTACTAAGTTATCTCCACTTTATTGCATGGTCCCAAAAGAGGACCATCAGTACATTGGACTTATACAACTTCTTCTCCATTTTGGATGGACATGGATTGGAGTCTTTGCTTTTAAAAATAAGGGAGAATGTTTTTTGAAGAACCTGCAGCCATTGCTTTCACACAATGGGATCTGTTTAGCTTTCACACAAAAAATTCCACAACGTATCCACTTAGAAGATTTGTCAGAATTATTAGATTCAGTCTCAATTATTTCTGATAAACTGGTAGATCAGAAAACAAATGTTTTTCTTGTCTATGGAGAATCGTTCACAATACTGTGGCTCAGAACTATCATGTTTCTACGTGATCCTGAAAATAAAGACAGATCATTATTCAGAAAGGTTTGGATCCTAATGAATCCAATTGATTTCATACTGACGGGAACTCAAAGGAATTGGGATCTCCAGATGTTCCATGGGTCTCTTTCCTTTACAGTGCATGCAAGAGAAGTTCAAGGCTTTAAAGAATTTCTTCAAGTCATCAAACCTTCAATCCACAAAGATGGATTTCTTCAAGAGGTTTGGCAACAGTTGTTTGACTGTATATTTTCAAAGGCAGATTTACCTTCATTGATCAGTGAAACATGTAGTGGGGAAGAGAATCTGGAGAATCTGCCTGCACCTCTGTTTGAATTCCAGATGACTGGCCAAAGCTACAGTATCTACAATGCTGTTTATGCAGTGGCACATTCTTTGCATGAGGCAATGAGATCAAAATCCCAACCAAGAGAGATTCAAAGGGTTGAATTTCGAAATCTGCAGCCTTGGCAGGTAATCTTTCCATGCCACACCTATCTTGCATTTCAATTATCATCCACAATCGTCCACCATCTAATATAGCTTTTTTTATCCTGGTCTGTGGCCATAAATCAATAGAGAGACTGAGGCAACAAAGCTACTAGTGTCTGTCTTTTTTGTAAGTTTATAGTTTTATCATAGAGAATAAAATATAGAACAGTAAAACAAACAAACAAAATGTAACAAAGTAAAAATATACATTCAACCCTAAACACCACAACCCAAAAAAATAGTGCACAAAAAAGGAGGAAAAAGTGATCAATTAAATTTAACCTTTAACATGTAGGTTCCAAAAAGAAAAGGCAGTCAACAAGTTGAGCTAAATATTACACCAATCTTCAAATCCCTCTGTTAATCATCTGTTATTATATTTAGCATGTAGAAAGTCCACAGTTTCCAGTGTCTTATATAGCTGTCTAGTCCAATATCTCTAATCAAAGTGGTCTCTTTTATAAAATAAAAGAGGATGGACATAAACCATGTCTTTACTAATTTCGATATAATCAGTGGGATTTATGCATCAACTTTCATTGTATAAAAAACTTTTCACCTCCACATAGAATTGGCCTGTCTTGTAAATTTATCCAACCTGGTTCCAAGAAGAATTAAATTGTCTTGTGTCTGTTGGTTATTAAAACGGATGTCCATGTGCCGCCTCTATGTTGGTTGAGGTAGGCAGGATTCCCTTGAGTACCATTTGTTTGGGGGTCAAGGGAAAGGGAGGGTTTTGCCTTCTCTTTCTGCTCAAGATCCCCATGTACAATTGGTGGGCCACTGTGGGACACAGAATGCTGGACTCGATGGGCTTTGGCCTGATTCAGCATGGCTCTTCTTAGGTTCTTATGAAGGCAGCCTTTCTTTTTCTGTGCCCCAAAACATTTCTGAAATGTAGACATTTCACTTTTTATATTAGCTTGTGAACAATTATTCTTATCCAAAATTATCCTCAGCCAGTTCCCTTATCTACTTCTCCTTGGCTCATGAACATTTCAGAGTTGGGATGGAGAGCATTCTCTTTCTCTCTGTTCAAGAGGTAAGGACCAAACATCAGTCCTTTTCAGCTGCGGCCTCCACCCTTTGAAACAACTCTATGTTTGAAAGAGCTCTCTCTCTCTCTCTCTCTCTCTCTCTCTCTCTCTCTCTCTCTCTCTCTCTCTCTCTCTCTCTCTCTCTCTCTCTCTCTCTCTCTCTCTCTCTCAACAATTGAATCTCAGATGATAAATTCAGGTCTTCATTGTACTAATGAAGAGCAAACAATATAGGATGAGTTTAGATATGGTCCAAATTTGATTGTCTAATTGTTTAAATAGTGGATATAAATCATATCTAAATCAAGTTGTATAATGTCAATAATTTGTTTTGATTTTGATTTGTTAACTGCTGTTGTTTCTTTTTTCCTTGTAAGTAACATTAAATTAATAATAGAACAGACCTGTGTCTTTCTCTGAAATATAGATTATCTATATTCTAAGTGTGCTTATTTGATGTTTGTTAGAGCAATGGGAAGAAAGAGTAAGTGAAAGTTAAATAAACTGGCCACTTTTTCATTATTACCCTTTCATGATTCCCCCTCTCTTTCATTCTCTTTCAAGTAGCTCCATTCATTTCTTCAAGGCATTTCTTTTAACAATTCAGCTGGGGAGAGAGTCTTCCTGAATGAGAAAGGGGAAGCAACAGGTGGATTTGACATCACCAACTTGGTCACTTTTCCAAATAGATCCTTTCAGAGAGTTAGAGTTGGAAAGATGGATCCTCATATTCCCAACAGGAAGGAATTATTCATTGATGAAGAGCTGATTATCTGGCACCCAGCTTTTAACCAGGTGTGGGTCATTTAATCAACTATTTGATCTGTTATGATCCAATATTGAACATAGTCTCTTTAGAAATCTAATTTGTCTTTTTTGAAAGAAAAATGACATATTCTGTACAAATGTTGTCAATGATCAAGCATTCATCAAATTGACAAAATGACATTGTAATGTAAAAGACAGTTTTTCATATTTAGGTTTTATTTTCATTTGTAATCACACATATTTCAAGAGCCCTGGTGCCCAATGGTTAGAATGCAGTATCGCAGGGTACTTCTGCTGACTACCTGTTGCCAGCAGTTTGGCAGTTCAAGTCTCACTGATTCAAGCTTGACTCAGTGTTCCATCCTTCCAAGGTCTGTAAACTAAGGATCCAGATTGTTAGGGGCAATATCTGTAAACCGCTTAGAGAGGGGTTTAAAGCACTGTGAAGCAGTATATAAGTCTAAGTACTATTGCTTCTACCCTTCCTTCCCTCTCTCCCTCTCTCTCTCCCTCCCTCTCACTTCCTTCCTTCCTTCCTTCCCTCCTTCCTTCTTCTCATTCACATCTATTGCTATTTATTCACCCTGCCATTCTCCAAATGTGCTCTTTGCACATCCTTATAATGTCAAATCTTAATGGATAGTATAAATATGTGATAGCTTGGTGATTAAAGATACTGAGCTTGTCAACTGGAAAGCTGAGAGCCAGGGTTTGAGACTTAAGGGCAACAGGGTGCCTCGGCTTCTGTCCACCTAGGAATTTAAAAGCATGCAAATGTGAGTAGATTAATAGGTACCACTTTGGTGGGAAAGTAGAGTGTTCCAGGGGCCTTTGGCATATAGCCATGCTGGCTACATGACCATGAAAAATGTCTTCAGACAACATTAGCTCCCTTGGACAAGAAATAGAGATGTGCACTGTGCCCCAGAGTCAGACACATCTAGACAGGGAAACCTTTACCTTATAAATACACCTGGACTAACCCTTTAGGAATTCAAATATTCTTCTCTCCCCCACCCCATTATAAAAGAAAACAATAAAAACTACTTAAAAATTTCCCTTTACAAAATCTTTTATGTTTATCACCAGGTTATTCCATTTTCTCAGTGTAATGACCGTTGCTACCCTGGCTATTGGAAGAAAGGGTTGGAAGGAAAACAGTTCTGTTGCTACAACTGTGTTCCTTGCCCAGAAGGGAAGATTTCAGATCAAAAGGGTAGGTTAAACATTCCAGCAAGTTTTCATTAAATAGAACTAGGCAAACTGTAATTCATTACTGTAGTATAACAAAGAGTATTGGGAGTTCTTCAAGGTGAATATTCATTACTATACCTGTGAATCACAATCTGTTGTTCTGAATTCAAAGGTTGCCCATAAAAGCTAAACTTTAATATCCGTCCTCACAGATTTCTTCTGCATGTTTAAAAAAATGGGAAAAGTCTAAATGGTCTAAATGTTTATAAATTTGAAAATGCTAGACAGAACTCCATTTCATAGAATAATTGCCCTTCCCATTGTACTTCTTTTATGCTGGTCCCAACTGATACAATGATGGAAAAACTGCATTTCCATAGAAACATGATCCAACTGATAGCCAATAGAAAACCTGAAAGGGATAACAGTTGGCACCCATAAAGAATATTATTTTCAAAAATATGGAATGTATAACTGCATGCCTTGATTTTTCTTTCAGATATGGACGACTGTTTTCAATGTTCAGAACATCATTATCCAAATAAAGAAAAGAAAGGCTGTATTTTGAAACAGATAGTCTTTCTAATTTTTGAACAACCCTTAGGAATTGGTTTAGCTTCAGCAGCTCTTTGTTTCTGCTTCTTGACTTCTTGGGCACTTGGAATATTTATTAAATGCAGGGATACTCCCATTGTCAAAGCCAATAACAGGTTCCTCACCTACACTCTTCTTGTCTCTCTTCTGCTCTGTTTTCTCTCCTCTTTGTTGTTCCTCAGCCAACCTGACAAGGTGACCTGCCTTCTCCGACAACCAACTTTTGGCATCACTTTTTCAGTGGCCATTTCTAGTGTACTGGCCAAAACCATCACTGTGGTTGTGGCTTTCATGGCCACTAAACCAGGGTCTCAAATGAGGAAATGGGTGGGGAAAAGATTGGCCTTTTCTACTGTACTTTGCTGTTCTCTCTTGCAAGTATGTATTTGTACCCTTTGGTTATCAACATCTCCACCATTCCCTGAGTTGGACATGCATTCAGAGCCCCAAGAAATGATTTTACAGTGCAATGAGGGGTCAGCTTTCTTTTTCTACTCTGTCTTGGGCTACATGGGTATCTTAGCCATTGCCAGCTTTATTGTGGCTTTTCTTGCCCGTAAATTACCTGACAGCTTTAATGAAGCCAAGTTTATCACCTTCAGCATGTTGGCTTTCTGCACTGTTTGGGTCTCTTTCTTTCCAGCCTATCTGAGCACAAAAGGCAAAGCCATGGTAGCTGTGGAGGTCTTCTCCATCTTGTCCTCCAGTGCTGCATTACTGGGATGCATATTTTTGCCAAAGTGCTACATTATTGTTTTCCGGCCTGAGTTAAACCACAAAGAGCAACTCATAAAGAGGACTTAATATATAATGTAATCTTCCTTGGTATGAGAAACTGCTGACAGAAAAGTGCAGAAAAATATAGCTTTTATTTCTGTCAAAGAATGATTTAAGGAGAATTATTATGCATTGCAGTGGCCTAGAGGTGGAGCTCTCGCCCCACAATCAGGAGGCTATGAGTTCGATCCTAGATAGCTGCAGATATTTCTCTCTCTACGCGCAATGAGTAATTGTCTGCTGTGAATTTCATGTAGACATCAGGAAGAGCATCTACTCAGTAAAAAATCTGTTCCATTCAGTTGCCCTGACTCCACCCCGATGCAAGAGATTATAGTCATTAAAAGAAAATTTAAAAAAATGATTAAGATTTATTATGGTTACCCATTCCAACAGAAGTGCTCATGCTCATTTGCAATAATTTTCCAAAATTCTTTTGCCTAACCCTTTCTCTCTTTCAACATTCCAACGTAACAAGGATATGAGAATCCAACTTCCCTAGTTAATGTTAGGATACTAGAAATGTTAAAGGTTGTCCAAAGTTTACAGCTGCTACGTGCATGGTTTTTATATTTTCAATTCTTAAACAATTTGGTAAGTGTAGTAAAAAGTTAATTACATTTTATGAGCATGTATCATGAAATCAGTTTTGTATTGGTTAGGGTTTTTTTCAAATGTGAAAATTACAGAATTTCTGAAATATAAATGCATTTTTAAAAAATGTTTTATACTTGGTCATAACTATTCACTTTCTAGCCATCATTCTATTTCCACTGTAACCTTTTATCATATTTTAATAATATGAAAAAAATAGTGAAAAGAAATGTATCTCTGCCATATGCTTTATTAGATATGTATGCTAGTCAATTACCATAATAAAGAGTGATTTGATTTACTGCTCTTTTAGTTTAGCTTTTATAACTTTTATGGTATAGGGTTTCCTGCCTGAGCAGGGGGTTGGACTTGATGACGTCAAAGGTCCCTTCCAACTTTTATTATTTTTATTTTTATTTTTATTTTTATTTATTTTTTTATTTTTATTTTTATTTTTATTTTTATTTTTATTTTTATTATTATTATTGTTGTTGTTGTTGTTATATCATTATTGTATAATAGATTTAATAATCCTCATGATCTTTATTTACTGTTCTTCTGGATTTTTGCATGCTGCCCAAAATAATTTTCTGTGAGATGAACAGCCGTATAAAATTGATGAATAAATTAATACATATCATATATAATAGCAGTTCTCAACCTGTGGGTCGCAACCCCATTTGGGGTTGAACGACCATTTCACGGGGGTCGCCAAACACCGCAGTCCACCATTTTTTCCCCCTTTTCCCCTCGGCCGGTGCAGGGGGCAGCACCGCGATGTGAGCCCGTCATGCCGCGCATGCGCGACGCGGGCCCGTTGCGCCGCACATGCCTTGTGCAATCATTCCTTGCACGGTCCCCACAGTAGAAATAGGCACCTCTCCGGGTTGACCACTATTGCAGATTCTGCCTAATGTAAGGACCTGCCCCAACTAGTACAACTCTTGACTCCATGAGGTTAATCAAAAGAACTTTTACTGAGAAACAGTAAAGGTTGCAGTAAGGTCAGGTGGAATATAATGATCCCACACAAACCATCAAGCTATTCTTCCCATTTTGAAACCCAACCCCCCTGACCAGTCTATCAGCAGCCAATACAGTGTTGCAAGGTTATTTTGAGAGTGCTGAGGTACGGGACAGGTAACAGGTCATCCTCAGGGCTCAGCAACCTTGCAGTCAGGCTGGAACTGGCTGGGAGGGAATCCATCCCATCTCCAAAGAGGATTGCCCTCCCTAATTCCCATGCAGTTACAACAAAAGTGAAAACATGTAAAGAATGCTTGCATAGGTTCTTTTTCAGCCAATAAAAGATGGATTAGGGAGATGCAGGTTTAAATTCATGGCCAATTTGGGCAGACCGCTAGATTGTCATTTAAGGAAAGCCTAAATGGAGGGTTTTTTTAGGAAGAAAATTAAAGCAAGATTATTATCATATATGCTTGATTTATCATCTGCAAATTTATTGAATAAAAACCTGGCAATTTCTGCTGCAAATGAGAATATGATTAAATATAGTTTTTTTAAAAAAACAGATTAACGTGCAGCAACCATTCTTAGAATTGACAAAAAAGATACTGATGTTTATGTAGATTTTGCTTCTTAGGATCAACAACCAACAATAAAGGAAGCAGCACCCAAGAAGCCACAAACATATGGTGAGGTAGCCATGACAGTTTCAGAGAAGATATCCAGGGGTCATCATGGGACACTATGCATGAAGACAAGGATTTGTTGGTAAAACACACAACCTACTGAAACAGAGCCATGGAAATTCTGACAGCCACACTCAGTAACCACAATTTTTCTCTTCTTTGTGTACCAGTTCAATAGTTCCTATTGTGATTTGTGGTGCTCTAACTTAGACTAGTTATATTAACATGTATTCATTTAAAAAATAATTAAACTATCAGCCACATATTCTCTCATGAAAAATAAAAGTTTTTTAATGACCCTGTAATCTCTTGCTTTGGGGTGGAATCAGGGTGACTGAATGGACCTAAGGATTTATTGGCCTGATGCCGTTCCGGATGCCTACATGGAGTTCACAGCAGATATTTTCTCTCTGTGCCCAAAGAGAAAAACATCTGCCATCATCTAGGATCAAATTCACAGTCTCCTGACTGAGAGGCAAAAACTCCCCCTGTAGACCACCATGTTGCTCCATGAAAAATAAAGCAATTATCTAGCGGAATCATTATATTTTTTTAGCTAGGCTCAAATATTAAAGACTTTGCATGAAGGCATTTCAATTCAACAACAATCAAGGTATCTGTTTGGTTGTTAATTAACTTTTGAACCACAGGGAAATTGGCACAAGGTATAATAATGATCATTGTTTCACGTTCACTCCTGCCTTTCTTCCTTGCCAGAATATATATTCCAATTCTGGTGATATTCAAGATACAAATTGGCACCTGCATGGCTCTTCAGATAGAAATTGATGGATTGTCCCATGAAGGGCATTTTCAGATAAAATCCTTGGATTAAACAGTGGATGAACCATTGGGGTGCATACATACTCTGGAACAGACAAATATTTTCACCATCCCAAAAGCATGAAGATGTTATTCCTTTTGATGTTCCTGATGCACAAGGTAGTTACTCTGAGATGCCCTTCAAGTGAAGCTTTCCCTGTTCCACATGAGTGGTTCCAGCCTGGTGATCTTCTCATTGGTGGGATGGTGTCTCACATTTTTTACCACTTTTATGAAATTGAATTTAAGGAACACCCTTCTCTAAAACCATATGACTTACCTCTGTAAGAAGTTTTATTTTTCCCATGTATTTTCTTAGCTTAGCCAGGTCCCCCAAAATTTCTGATATATGCTTTCTTCACCTTCTCATGAAATGCATGAAACTTTGGTGCAAGAAGTCTATTGAATGACATTTTACACCAAACTTTAATGAGAAGGACTTTAATATAATGATTAATTTAGTGTTTAATTTAATGAGCTTGAGGTAATTTAGAAAATGTTCTCCATGATCACCCCTTACAAAACATACAGACAGTAAATGAATGATATTTGCTGAAGCTGTTCCTATTATACTTTGTGCCCAAATTGTTAGAACTATATTTATTAACTAAAAAATGTCACTACTTTTATTTGCTGTTGTATATAATGGCTGCAAATCATGAAAACACCAGGTAAAATGCAGAACCGAACTCTGAGGAAATTACTGAATATTTTAGAAAAGCTATTATATTCCCACTTCCAAGAGAAATGGTTTGTTATCCATATAGAAATGCTGCCACCTTACAAGAATTGTGAAATTCTTTTTTCAATGGGGTATTTAATTTATTTGCAGTGTAATAACCAAATTCTACCAGCACCTCCTTGCCTTGGCCTTTGCTGTGAAGAAGATCAATGAGGACTCCCAGATCTTACCTAACATCACTCTTGGGTTCCACATCTATGATAGTTACTACAACCCAAGCATGACCTATCGCTCCACTCTAGACCTACTATTCAAATCCCAGGAATTTCTCCCGAACTACAAACGTTATACCCAGAAGAATCTCATGGCCATCATTGGAGGATTAGATGCTCCTACTTCATCCTACATGGCACAAGTTATAAGTATTTTCAAGATTCCACAGGTAATTTTTGCAGAAGGTTGAAAGAGAAACTTTTCTTTCTTTTTTAATATCAGAGATTATATTTTGGCCATGCCTTTCTGTAGGACTTCATTTAAATCCACTTTTTCTCCCTTCTGCAATTTTTCTCACAACCCAATAGATTGGCTCAAATTAATCAATCAAGAAAATTAAAATCTTTTATTTGAAAGATTAGACAAGTAAATTTAAACCACAAAATACGGTAAAAAATTAATCTTATTTGAGATGATCATCTGATCATTCAACTACATGTGCTGAATTCTGGAGCTATGTTGAGAGAAGGAGTGAAAAGGCTGGCTAGCATATGCGACACAATTAGGACATAAACTCTTTGAGCAGGAGAACATATAAAATTTCAGATAAATGATTTTCCAGTCTCATTTTGAAAGTCTCCAGTGATGCAGCACCCACAACTTCTGGAGGCAAACTGTTCCACTGGTTGATTGTTCTCACCTTTAGGAAATTTCTCCTTATTTTTAGGTTGTTTGTCTCCTTGATTGGTTTCCATCCATTGTTTCTTGTCTTGCCTTTGGTGCTTTGGAAACTAGTTTACCCCCACATCTTTGTATGAACCCATAAATATTGGAAAACTGCTGTCATGTCTCATGGTTTTAGGGAGGATCTCCTTTCAGTCACTTCCTGCCCATCCCCAACTCAAGGCTATCCAGCATTTTCACTGCTGCCCACAACTCACTGCTAGATTCCACCAAGTCACCCTATAATAGTGACAACTCTCTTTGTGTGTTGGTGTCTATTAATAATAATTGAATGTAAAATTCAACTGATTTCCATGGAAATTGTTGAAGGATTGGAGTTTTATGTTACTTTTGGAGATTTCTATAATAATTGCAGTAAATGAAGACATACATGACTCTTTCTATTCCTCCAGGGTCTCATGGATAGTCTTTCATGCATTCTCTACCTGCAGCACAGAAGGGCAGAAGGTAATGCAATAAAAAGCATTTTCCTAAGCTAGGAAGAGTTTACATGTTCAGATAGTAAGCAGGTTCCAAGCTGTTCATAGACATGAACTATCTGGAACCCCATAGTACCAAACTAAATTTAGTTTGTAGTCCAGTTATATTCATTCAGTGAGAAAATATTTCATCTTGGCGGTTTTATTGCTGCAATGTTCATCAAAACCATAATGTACCTAGAGTTTGAGAACTTTTCAATTGTTTAGTTTCCATCCAGGAGTCATTTTCCCATATTTTTCCACTGGTTATCATAAATAATAATTTTCATTTCTTTTCCTTTCCTTTCCTTTCCTTTCCTTTCCTTTCCTTTCCTTTCCTTTCCTTTCCTTTCCTTTCCTTTCCTTTCCTTTCCTTTCCTTCCCTCTTTCCTTCCTTCCTTCCTTCCTTCCTTCCTTCCTTCCTTCCTTCCTTCCTTCCTTCCTTCCTTCCTTCCTTCCTTCTTTTCCTGTAGTTGACCTATGGCTCTTTTGCCCAGGAAGAATTTCAGAGTAACAAATTATCTTCACTTTATTGCATGGTGCCAAATGAGGACTATCAGTACATGGGAGTTATACAACTTTTCCTCCATTTTGGATGGAGCTGGATTGGAGTCTTTGCATTTGAAATGAAGGGAGAAAGGTTTTTGCAGAAACTGCAACCATTGCTTTCACAGAATAGGATCTGTTTAGCTTTCACACAAAAAATTCCACAACATATCCACTTAGAAGATTTGTCAGAATTGTTCGATTCAGTCTCAATTATTTCTAATAAATTGATAGATCAGAAAACAAATGTTTTTCTTGTGTACGGAGAATCATTCACAATAGTGTGGCTCAGAAGTGTCATGTTTCTACGTGATCCAGAAAATGAAAACAGATCATTATTCAGAAAGGTTTGGATCCTGATGAACCCAATTGATTTCATACTGACAGGAACTCAAAGGAGTTGGGATCTCCAGATGTACCATGGGGCTCTTTCCTTTACAGTGCATGTAAGAGACATTCAAGGCTTCAAACAATTTCTTCAAGTCGTCAAACCTTCCACCCACAAAGATGGATTTCTTCAAGAGGTTTGGCAACAATTGTTTGACTGTGTGTTTTTAAAGGCAGACTTACCTTCATCTATCAGTGGAACCTGTACTGGGGAAGAGAATTTGGAGAATCTGCCTGCACCTCTGTTTGAGTTGCAGATGACTAGCCAAAGCTACAGTATCTACAATGCTGTTTATGCAGTGGCACATTCTTTGCATGAGGCAGTGAGATCAAGTCCCAAATGGACAAAAACTCAAAAGGTTGAATTTCCAAATCTGCAGCCTTGGCAGGTAATCTTTCCATGCCATTCCTATCTTTTGTTTTAGCAAATAGTAATTCTCAATGTGGTATGACTTGTTTGCCCTGACCTATGGCCACATATCATTAGAGATCCTAAAGCAACTAGAGTTTTATTGTAAGAGATTGTTCTTTGTTACGGAATAAAAGAGATTTAAAAGTCACACTGGCTTTGCAAATTTTGCTCTAGTCAAAGGGATGAATGTATCTATCATCATTCCATTAATCACCATTTCTTCTTTCCTGACATATAAATTCATCAGTCCTGGTTCCAAGAATACAAAGGAGAGGCATCTGAAGGCAGTCTTTGTTTTTTGCCCAACAAATCTTTCTGAAATGGGAACATTTCATTTTTATTAGTTTTTTGAAATTTAATCAAGGCAGGTTTGTTATCCTGGGAACATAAAGCTTATGGCAGTTGTTGTATTGTAGTAGAGGTGTGTTATTTCCATGAAATGATGTTGGTTTTTAGATTTATGGTAAATTACCAGAAGAATTGCTGAGTTTGCTGTCTTTAAAGTACTCATGACGATTAATTGATAAAGTAAGTTCCATATTTCAGTTATTGATTGTTCTTGGTGTGTTGACATTTTCTTCTTCTGTATTTGAAGACAGGGAATGTTGTTTGGTTTCCTTGGAAGGAAGAGTAAAAGAAAGAGAAATTCCTGATGCATTGTTTCCTTTTTTACTTTATTTTTCTCCTTCAAGTAGCTCCACCAGTTTCTTCAAGAGATTTCTTTTAACAACTCAGCTGGAGAAAGAGTCTTCTTTAAAAACAGAAGAGAAGGTCCAGGAGGCTTTGACATTATCAACATGATCACTTTCCCAAACAGATCGTTTCAGAGAGTTAAAATTGGAAAGTTACACCCCAATGCTCCAAAAGGGAAAGAAGTTATCATTGAGAACACAATCCTTTGGCATCCTGGTTTTAACCAGGTATGAATAGCAATTGGGCTGTTCGTTTATAACATTATTGAACAGTAATAGCGATAGTGCTTAGACTTACAGTATATACCGCTTCATAGTGTTTTACAGCCCTCTCTAAACAGTTTACAGAGTAAGCATATTGCCCCTAACAATCTGGGCCCTCATTTTACTCACCTCAGAAGGATGGAAGGCTGATTCAACTTTGAATTCCTGGCAATGACCTGAATTAGCATGCAATACTGCATTCTAACCGTTGTGCCACTACAGCTCAATCATGTTCAGAGACAAAGGAACAAATAACCCTAATCTTAAACCTCTATAAAATGTTAACAATGTTAAAGGTCATTTATTGTAACCCAATGTAAATAATTTCCATTGTTTAATCGGGATTCTTCATATCAATGTCTGTAGGTTCTTCCTGTTTCTTTGTGTAATGACCACTGTTCTCCTGGATCCTGGAAGAGAACGGCTGAAGGCAGTCAGTTCTGTTGCTATGACTGTGTTCCATGTCTAGAAGGAAAGATTTCTAATGGAACTGGTAGGTTATCAATTTCATGCCGGGATTGACTCTACATCTGCCAAAAGGGCAGTTTTGCTTCTGACACCCACCCATGCTAGAAACTACATGCCACCATTGTTCACCTACCATGTTCCCCTGACAGCCCCTGTGATCTCATATCACGTGCTGGTAGGCAGAAGGCCCATGGCCTAAAAGTCCCATTCTGTTTCCTCCATGCTCAAGAAATAGGTGAGGGGAGGGGAGATATTAACAGTGTTGCTGGTGGCCACCAGCCATGGCTTTCCCACAAGGGGGGGATGATCCCAGTGAAAGGGAAGCCTTGCAGGATTTGAGATCAGGCCGGTGAGCGGGGCATGAAGGCGCTAGTGCCTAGGAAGGCGAGCAGCAATCCCAGCAGCAAGAAGGGCTGCTGAAAAGAGCAGAGTCTGTGTGTGTACTTGCTACAATCTCACCCATCAGCTATGCTCTCCATGCCTCAGATCAGCTGTAGTATGCCATGGAGAGCAAGGCTGCTGTGGGCAAGGAAAGCACACATACAGACTTCATTGTTTTCAGAAGCGCTTTGGTGCGTGGCCCAGCAAAGTGGAACTGGATGTGGTGAGGTGAGGCCCAGCCAAACAGACCTGGATGAGGAGAGGGCCATCAAAGCTGGGCATGGCCAGGTATGACGGGCGAGGTGGGGAGAGGTGGGGTGAGCCTGGGAGGGGCAGAGCAGGATGAGGCAAATGAGCTGCAGCTTTTCCTCTGCATCGCCAACCTCCAAGCGTTCACCATTTCCTGTGCGTGCACTGGGAGGGTGCCCAGCCGGGTTGGGATAGGCCAGGGCTGGGGCAACAGGGGCTAGGGCAGCAGGGGCTGATCCCTTGCCATTTCTGGAAAAGCTCCAGTGACCAACACGCCTCGTGTTTCATATATCTGCTTTATAAGGACCTCAGGTTTGGATGTGTCAAGTGAGGGTCTTATGATGTGTCAGGTGTGAGTCATCAGAGATGGGCTCATGATGGGGAGGTTATTTCAGGTCAGGGCCATTGGGGGATGTGTATTATCAGGGGGTCAAGATCCATCACCATCCTCTCATTGATGACTCATACCTGAGCCACTGATAATTCACACTCTACAATGATCATGACCTGAAGTACCTTCCCCATCACAAGGCCCATCACAAGCCCCTCTCTGATGACTCATACCTGACCCATCATAAGATTCTCACTTCACACATCCCCACCTAAAGCACTGAAATAGAAATCTTGTAAATGCCACTAAAAATGTTACTTACCCTGGAAGCAAAAAGTTGAGAGAATGAACCTTCACCCTCAACATTCTGAGTGCTATAAACTGATTAAGGTCAGTTTAGCTGCAATGAATGCAACATTTCTTTTCCACATGATCTGCCATTTTCCAAGGTTTAACTTCCATAAAACCCAGAAAATACGTAGAAGCAAAGGGAATTTCACTAGGTCACAGATGTCTTATGAACAGAGCAGTTATCCAAGGCACACAGGATGGATATTTGTAGAACCAACTATTATTCTCCACGTAGAAAACAAAAGCATCTTTAAGTCAAGATAAAATACAGGGATGGATGTGTCCCTTTGAGAGCTGTATGCTATGAAATTCCATTTTAATGTATGCCAATTAGTGTACATTCAAAGTGACAATAAACTTTCTATTCTATTCTGTTCTATTCTGTTCTGTTCTGTTCTGTTCTGTTCTATTCTACTCTAAATATCATTTTATCAGAAAGGTACATTATAGAAAAGAATAAGAACTGGCATCCACACAGGCTATAATTTTCAAAAACACAAAATGGATAGATGACAAATTCATTGGCTTTTCTTTCCAGATATGGATGACTGTTTTGAATGTTCAGAAGATCATTACCCAAATAAAGAAAAAAAAGGCTGTATCCTGAAACGGCGGATCTTTCTAACTTTTGAAGAAACCTTAGGAATTGGTTTAGCTTCAGCAGCTCTTTGTTTCTTTCTCTTGACATCTTGGATACTTGGAACTTTTATTAAACACAGGGACACTCCCATTGTCAAAGCCAACAACAGGTCTCTCACCTATACCCTCCTTGTCTCGCTTTTGTTCTGTTTTCTCTCCTCTTTTTTATTTCTCAGCCAACCTGGCCCAGTGACCTGCCTTCTCAGACAACCAACTTTTGGAATTACCTTCTCAGTGGCCATTTCTAGTGTACTGGCCAAAACCATCATGGTGGTTGTGGCTTTCATGGCCACTAAACCTGGATCTCAAATGAGGAAGTGGGTGGGGAAAAGATTGGCCTTTGCTGCTGTCCTTTCCTGTTCTCTTGTTCAAGTATGTATTTGTACTCTTTGGTTGTCAATATATCCCCCATTCTCTGAGGTGGACATGCATTCAGAGCTCCAAGAAATGATTTTACAGTGCAATGAGGGGTCAGCTACATTCTTTTATTGTGTCTTGGGCTACATGGGTTTCTTGGCCATTGCCAGCTTCATTGTGGCTTTCCTTGCCCGTAAATTACCTGACAGTTTCAATGAAGCCAAGTTCATCACCTTCAGCATGTTGGCCTTTTGCAGTGTGTGGGTCTCCTTCTTTCCAGCCTATCTGAGCACAAAAGGGAAAGCCATGGTAGCTGTGGAGGTCTTCTCCATCTTGTCTTCCAGCGCTGCATTACTGGGATGCATATTCTTGCCAAAGTGCTACATCATTGTTTTGCGGCCTGAGCTAAACCATAGGGAACAACTCATAAAGAGAATGTAGTACATCAGATTGTTTTACCTAACAGTTTTTTTCTTTGAATACATCAAGCTAACAAGATTTTGACAATCTATCTGTTTATATTTTTAAGAGATTTGACATATTGACTTTAAGGATAAAGGGCAGCTGTCAGTTCATGGTTTTTATAGCTTCACTTCATAAACCACTGTATAAATATGGGGAAAAGCGAATGGATATTTTATAGACATGTATTTAGCTCAGTATCATAGTTAGCCTGTTTTGGATTGATTGGTCATCGTTGAAAGGTAAAAAGGTAAAATGTTTTTGAGCATTTAATATACATTTAACTCTGTTTTTTTTTAAAAAAATAAATAAATTCATGAACAGTCATAGCCATTCATTCTCTATCCAGCAAGGTATTTTTACTGTACCCTATTGCAATTTAGGGTACATTATATGAAATGTCATTTTCCTTCTGCCTCATCCCTTACTAGAAGTGTATGCTGGGTGATATCCATATAAAGTTTGATTTTATTTGGTTTTATTTAGGTATGTCTACCATTAGTCCTTCGGAGGAGACCCCTTTCTTTATGTAACATATGCTTAATAAAATACCACGTCAGACTAAACAGCAGAAGACTATGAATTTTGCTTTAACCATGAAATCCACCTGGGTGACTTTAGGACAGTCCCTCTCCCTCAGCCCTACCCACTTCACAGGGTCATTGTTGTTTGGGGGAAAATAGGAAGAGGAATATCTGTTGGATATATTTGATGCTTTGAGTTATTGGTAAAAATAATAAAAACTGGATATAAATAAATAAATAAATTTGCTTTGGGTCCTGTATTTTAATTCTATGTTATCAGTATTGGTGTTGATTCACATTAGCATTCTCTGACTGGAAATATGAGTGAACTCATCCAAAAGGCTATCTGGTTTAATTGGCATTCCTTAATAGGTAGAAAAGTTTCCTCTTCTCTATTCAACTACTCTGTTTATTTTACGTGGAAAATGAACATGAATTTGAACAATTAGGCCTATTTTTATTGTCATTGTCCTTACTTTATAGTAGTTTAATTGGCATTTTCTCATTATTAAACCGTCCAACACTTATTATCTCACCAAAAGCAAAATAATTATTTCTTACAGGTATCTTAGTTAGGCCCACACTTGCTGAGCAAAAGCATTTTATAAAATTAAATTCCCCCTGCTAATGACAATATGATTAAGTATAGTTTTAAAAAAACAGATTAATATGCAGCAACCAGAATTGATAAACAAGATCCTGAAGTTTAAATTTTGTTTCTTAGGATCAACAACTAACAATAAAGGAGGCAGATCCCACAAAATATGCAGCAAACATATGGTGAGGTAGCCATGACAGTTTCAGAGAAGATATCCAGGTGTCCTCATGGGACACTATGCATGAAGACAAAGATTTGTTGGTGGAACACACAACCTACTGAAACAGAGCCATGGAAATTCTCACAGTCACACTCAGTAACCACAATTTTTCTTTTTTCTTTTCTTCGTGTATCAGTTCAATATTTCTTATTGTGGTTTGTGGTGCTCTAATTTAGACTATTTATATTGGCCTGTGTTCAGTTAAAAATAATTAAACTATTAGCCATTTATTCTCTCATGAAATTTTTTTTTCTTTTAATGTCTCTGTAATCCCTTGCTTCAGGTTGGAATCAGGGTGACTGAATGGAGCTGAGCATTTACTGGCCTGATGCCCTTTCTGACACCTACATAATAATAATAATAATAATAATAATAATAATAATAATAATAATAATAATAATAATAATAATAATAATAATAATAATAATAATAATAATAATAATAATAATAATAATAAAGTTGGAAGGGACCTTGGAGGTCATTTAGTCCAACCCCCTGCTCAGGCAGGAAACCCTATACCATTTCAGACAAATGGCTCTCCAGTCTCTTCTTAAAAACCTCCAGGGTTGGAGCATTCACCGCTTCTGGAGGCAGGTTGTTCCATTGGTTAATTGTTCTAACTGTCAGGAAGTTTCTCCTTAGTTTTAGGTTGCTTCTCTCCTTGATTAGTTTCCATCCATTGCTTCTTGTCCCGCCTTCGGGCCCTTTGGAAAATAGCTTCATTCCCTCTTCTTTGTGGCAGCCCCTGAACTATTGGAACACTGCTATCATGTCCTCCCTCGTCCTTCTCTTCATTAAACTAGACATACCCAATTCCAGCAGCCGTTCCTTATATGCTTTAGCCTCCAGTCCCCTAATCATCTTTGTTGCTCTTCTCTGTACTCTTTCTAGAGTCTCAACACCTTTTTTTACATCATGGTGACTAAAACTGGATGCAGTATTCCAAGTGTGGCCTTACCAAGGCATTGTAAAGTGATATTAATACTTCATGTGATCTTGATTCGATCGCTCTGTTAATGCAGCCTAGCACTGTGTTGGCCTTTTTGGCAGCTGCAGCACACTGCTGGCTCATATTTAAGTATTGTTCACTAGGACTCTGAGGTCCCTCTCACAGTTACTACTATTGAGCAAGGTACCCCCTATACTATACCTGTACATTTGGTTTTCCTTGCCTAAATGTAGAACCTTACTTTTTTCACCATTGAATTTCATTTTGTTAGATAGCGCGCAGTGTTCACATCTGTCCAGATCCTTCTGTATCCTAAGCCTGTTTTCTGGAGTGTTGGCTATTCCTGCTAGCTTGGTGTCATCTGCAAATTTGATGATTTCTCCCTTGGAGAGGAGCGGCATACAAACCCAAATAAACTAAATAAATAAATAAATAAAATCTATCCCCTTCTCCAAATCATTGATGAATATGTTGACGAGCACTGGGCCCAGAACAAAGCCCTGGGGCACCCCACTGCACACTTCCCTCCATGTAGATGTGGTTCCATGGAGGACAACAGCCGGTCAGCCAGCTATGGATCCATCTGGTGGTGATGCAGTCTAACGCACATTTTTCTATCTTATCGAGTAGTAGGTTGTGATCTACTTTATCAAATGCCTTTCCGAAGTCCAAGTAAATTACATCCACAGCATTCCTCTGATCCACTAATTTTGTCACTTGGTCAAAGAATGCAATAAGATTTTTCTGGCATGATCTGTTTTTGACAAACCCATGTTGGCTTTTAGTAATGACTTTGTTTGCCTCTTGGTGTTCGCTGATTCGTTGTTTGATTATCTTTTCCAGAATCTTCCCAGGTAATGAGGTCAGGCTGATAGGTCTGTAATTTCCTGGGTCCGTTTCTTTTCCTTTTTTGAAGATGGGAACTACATCAGCTCTTTTCCAGTCTTCCGGTAGTTCCCCAGTGCTCCAGGATCTTTGAAAAATATAGTTCAATGATCACATCTGCCAGTTCCTTGAGAACCTTGGGGTGTAATCCATCTGGTCCTGGTGATTTGAACTCATCTAGGATAGACAGGTGCTCACTTACCATTTTCTTGCCTATCTTAACTTGTGTTTCTATTTTGTTTTTTATGGGGCTATTTTTGGTAGGTTGGTCTGTTTTTTTCCTTTCGTGTAAAGACAGATGAAAAAAAAACAAGTTAAATAGTTCTGCTTTCTCCCTGTTGCTTGTCACCTTCTTGGAGGTCACAGTAGATATTTTCTCACTGTGCCCAAAGAGAGAAACATCTGCCATCACCTAGGATCCAATTCAAAGCCTCCTGAATGAGAGGTAAAAACACCTGTAGGCCACCATCATCTAGAGGAATTACTATATTTTTTTTAGCTTTGCATGAAAACATTTCAATTCAACAACAATCAAAGTATCTGTTTGGTTGTTAATTAACTTTTGAACTACAGGGAAATTGGCACAAGGTATAATAATGATCATTGTTTCATGTTCACTCCTGCCTTTCTTTCTTGCCAGAATATATATTCCAATCCTGGTGATATTCAAGATACAAATTGGCACCCACATGGCTCTTCAGATAGAAATTGATGGATTGTCCCATGAAGGGCATTTTCAGATAAAATCCTTGGATTAAACAGTGGATGAACCATTGGGGTGCATACATACTCTGGAACAGACAAATATTTTCACCATCCCAAAAGCATGAAGATGTTATTCCTTTTAATGTTCCTGATGCACAAGGTAGTTACTCTGAGATGCCCTGCAAGTGAAGCTTTCCCTGTTCCACATGAGTGGTTCCAGCCTGGTGATCTTCTCATTGGTGGGATGGTGTCTCACATTTTTTACCACTTTTATGAAATTGAATTTAAGGAACACCCTTCTCTAACACCTTATGACTTACCTCTGTAAGAATTTTTATTTTTACCATGTATTTTCTTACCTTAGCCAGGTCCCCAAAATTTCTGATATCAGTAAAATTAAAGACCTTCTCATGAAATGCATGAAAGTTTGGTGTAAGAAGTCTATTGAAGGACATTTTGCACCAAACTTTAATGAATTTCATGAGAAGGACTTTAATATAATGATTAATTTAGTGTATAATTTAATGAGCTTGAAGTCATTTAAAAAATGTTCCCCATGATCACCCCTCACAAAACATATATACAGTAAATGAATGATATTTGCTGAAACTGTTGCAGTTATACTTTCTGCCCAAATTTTTAGAACTATATTTGTTAACTAAAAAATGTCACTACTTTTATTTGCTGTTGTATATAATGGTTTCAAATCATGAAAACACCATGTAAAATGCAGGACTGAATTCTGTGGAAATTACTGAATATTTTAGAAAAGCTATTCTATTCCTACTTCCAAGGTTTGTTATTCATATAGAAATGCTGCCTCCTTACAAGAATTGTATAATGATTTTTTCAATGGGGTATTTAATTTATTTGCAGTGTAATAACCAAATTTTATCAGCATGTCCTTGCCATGGCCTTTGCTGTGAAGGAGATCAATGAAGACTCCCAGATTTTACCTAACAACACTCTTGGGTTCCATATCTATGATAGTTACTACAACCCAAGGTTGACCTATCGTACCACTCTGGACCTGCTTTTCAAATCCCAGGAATTTATCCCTAACTACAAATGTGATATCCGGAAGAATCTCATGGCTATCATTGGAGGACTAGGTGCTCCTACTTCATCTCTTATGTCAGAAAGCATAAACCTCTTCAAGATTCCACAGGTAATTTGACTTCATGTGTAATGAATATGAAATTATTTTTTTGGTGTGCTTTTCTGCAGGACTTCAATTCAATCCACTTTTTTCTCCCATCTGCAATTTTCCCCCACAACTCAATAGGTTGGCTCGAAGTAGTCAGTGAAGTATATCAAAAACTTTTATTTGATAGATTAGAAAAGTAAAATGTAAATCACAAATTACAGTACAAAATTAATCTTATTTGAGAGGGTTATTTGATCTTCTGATTTGACCACTACCTGTGGTTGAATTCTGGAGCTGTGTTGAGATAAGGAGTGAAAAGGCTGGCTAGCACATGCTACACAATTGGTACACAAACTCTTTGAGCAGGAGAACATATACAATGTCAGATAAATGATTTTCCAGTCTCTTTTTCAAAGCCTCCAGTGATGGACCAGCCACAACTTCTGAATGCAAGTTGTTTCATTGGTTAATTATTCTTCCCATTGGAAATTTCTCCTTATTTTCAGGTTGTTTGTCTCCTTGATTGGTTTCCATCCATTGTTTCTCCTCTTGCCTTTGGAAGCTTTGTAAATAATAATTTACCCCTCATCTTTGTAGGAACCCATAAATATTGGAAAACTGCTGTCATGTCTCATGGTTTTAGGGAGGATCTCCTTTCAGTCACTTCCTGCCCATCCCCAACTCAAACCTATGCAGCATTTTCACTGCTGCCCTCAACTCACTGCTAGATTATACCAAGTCACCCAATAATAGTGACAAGTCTCTTTGTGTGTTGGTGTCTATTAATAATAATTGAATGTAAAATTCAACTGATTTGCGTGGAAATTGTTGAAGGATTGGAGTTTTATGTTACTTTTGGAGATTTCTATAATAATTGCAGTAAATGAAGACATACATGACTCTTTCTATTCCTCCAGAGTCTCATGGATAGTCTTTCATGCATTCTCTACCTGCAGCACAGAAGGGCAGAAGGTAATGCAATAAAAAGCTGTTTCCTAAGCTAGGAAGAGTTTACATGCTCAGATGGTAAGCAGGTTCCAAGCTGTTTATAGACATGAGCTATCTGGAACTCCATTATAGCAAACTAAATTTAATTTGTAGTCCAGTTATACTCATTCAGTGAGAAAATATTTCATCTTGGCGATTTTATTGCTGTAATGTTCATCAAAACCATAAAGTACCTAGAGTTTGAGAACTTTTCATTTGTTCAGTTTCCATCCAGGAGTCATTTTCCCATCTTTTTCCACTGGTTATCATAAATAATAATTTTCCTTTCCTTTCCTTTCCTTTCCTTTCCTTTCCTTTCCTTTCCTTTCCTTTCCTTTCCTTTCCTTTCCTTTCCTTTCCTTTCCTTTCCTTTCCTTTCCTTTCCTTTCCTTTCCTCCTTTCCTTTCCTTTCCTTTCATCTTTCTGCCTTCCTTCCTTCCTTCTTTCCTTCCTGCCTTCCTACCTGTCTTCCTCCCTTCCTTCTTCCCTTCCTTCTTCCCTTCCTTCCTTCCTTCCTTCCTTCCTTCCTTCCTTCCTTCCTTCATTCATTCATTCATTCATTCATTCATTTCTTGTAGTTGACCTATGGCTCTTTTGCCCAGGAAGAATTTCAGAGTACCAAATTATCTTCACTTTACTGCATGGTGCCAGATGAGGACAATCAGTACATGGGAGTTATACAACTTTTCCTCCATTTTGGATGGAGATGGATTGGAGTCTTTGCATTTAAAACGAAGGGAGAAAGGTTTTTGCAGAAATTGCAGCCATTGCTTTCACAGAATGGGATCTGTTTAGCTTTCACACAAAAAATTCCACAACGTATCTACTTAGAAGATTTGTCAGAATTATTAGATTCAGTCTCAATTATTTCTGATAAACTGGTAGATCAGAAAACAAATGTTTTTCTTGTCTATGGAGAATCGTTCACAATACTGTGGCTCAGAACTGTCATGTTTCTACGTGATTCAGAAAATAAAGACAGATCATTATTCAGAAAGGTTTGGATCCTGATGAACCCAATTGAATTCATACTGACGGGAAGTCACAGGAGTTGGGATCTCCAGATGTACCATGGGGCTCTTTCCTTTACAGTGCATGCAAGAGACATTCAAGGCTTCAAACAATTTCTTCACGTCATCAAACCTTCCACACACAAAGATGGATTTCTTCAAGAGGTTTGGGAACAATTGTTTGACTGTGTGTTTTTAAAGGCAGACTTACCTTCATCTATCACTGGAACCTGTAGCGGGGAAGAGAATTTGGAGGATCTGCCTGCAACTCTGTTTGAGTTGCAGATGACTAGCCAAAGCTACAGTATCTACAATGCTGTTTATGCAGTGGCACATTCTTTACATGAGGCAGTGAGATCAAGTCCCAAATGGACAAAAATTCAAAGGGTTGAATTTCCAAATCTGCAGCCTTGGCAGGTAATCTCCCCATGCCATTCCTATCTTTTGTTTTAGCAAATAGTAATTCTCAATGTGGTATGACTTGTTTGCCCTGACCTATGGCCACATATCATTAGAGATCCTGAAGCAACTAGAGTTTTATTGTAAGAGATTGTTCTTTGTTACGGAATAAAAGAGATTTAAAAGTCATACTGGCTTTGCAAATTTTGCTCTAGTCAAAGGGATGAATGTATCTATCATCATTCCGTTAATCACCATTACTTCTTTCCTGACTTATAAATTCATCAGTCCTGGTTCCAAGAATACAAAGGAGAGGCATCTGAAGGCAGTCTTTGTTTTTTGCCCAACAAATCTTTCTGAAATGGGAACATTTCATTTTTTATTAGTTTTTTGAAATTTAATCAAGGCAGGTTTGTTATCCTGGGAACATAAAGCTTATGATAGTTGTTGTATTGTAGCAGAGGTGTGTTATTTCCATGAAATGATGTTGGTTTTTAGTTTTATGGTAAATTACCAGAAGAATTGCTGAGTTTGCTGTCTTTAAAGTACTCATGACGATTAATTGATAAAGTAAGTTCCATATTTCAGTTATTGATTGTTCCTGGTGTGTTGACATTTTCTTCTTCTGTATTTGAAGACAACAAATGTTGTCTGGTTTCCTTGGAAGGAAGAGTAAAAGAAAGAGAAATTCCTGATGCATTGTTTCCTTTTTGACTTTATTTTTCTCCTTCAAGTAGCTCCACCAGTTTCTTCAAGAGATTTCTTTTAACAACTCAGCTGGAGAAAGAGTCTTCTTTAAAAACAGAAGAGAAGGTCCAGGTGGCTTTGACATCATCAATATGATCACTTTCCCAAACAG
The DNA here is from genome assembly GCA_034064705.1 of Bothrops alternatus. NCBI lineage: Eukaryota > Metazoa > Chordata > Lepidosauria > Squamata > Viperidae > Bothrops > Bothrops alternatus. The sequence goes on from JARGCV010000074.1 coordinate 3,852,379, forward strand.
ATCGTTTCAGAGAGTTAAAATTGGAAAGTTACACCCCAATGCTCCAAAAGGGAAAGAAGTTATTATTGAGAACACAATCCTTTGGCATCCTGGTTTTAACCAGGTATGAATAGCAATTGGGCTGTTCGTTTATTACATTATTGAAAAGTAATAGCGATAGTGCTTAGACTTACAGTATATACCACTTCATAGTGTTTTACAGCCCTCTCTAAACAGTTTACAGAGTCAGCATATTGTCCCCAACAATCTGGGCCCTCATTTTACTGACCTCAGAAGGATGGAAGGCTGATTCAACTTTGAATTCCTGGCAATGACCTGAATTAGCATGCAATACTACATTCTAACCGTTGTGCCACTACGTTCAGAGACAAAGGAACAAATAAGCCTAATCTTAGCCCTCTGTAAAATGTTAACAATGTTAAAGGTCATTTATGTAACCCAATGTAAATAATTTCCAGTGTTTAATCGGGATTCTTCATATCAATGTCTATAGGTTCTTCCTGTTTCTTTGTGTAATGACCACTGTTCTCCTGGATCCTGGAAGAGAAGGGCTGAAGGCAGTCAGTTCTGTTGCTATGACTGTGTTCCATGTCTAGAAGGAAAGATTTCTAATGGAACTGGTAGGTTATCAATTTCATGTCGGGATTGACTCTACATCTGCCAAAAGGGCAGTTTTGCTTCTGAAACCCACCCATGCTAGAAACTGCATTCCACCATTGTTCACCTGCCGTGTTCCCCTGACAGCCCCTGTAATCTCCTATCACGTGCTGGTAGGCAGAATGCCCATGGCCTAAAAGTCCCATTCTGTTTCCTCCATGCTCAAGAAATAGGTGAGGGGAGGGGGAGATATTAACAGTGTTGCTGGTGGCCACCAGCCATGGCTTTCCCACCATGGGGGGATGATCCCAGTGAAAGGGAAGCCTTTCAGGATGTGAGATCAGGCCAGGTGAGCGGCGCATGAAGGCACTAGTGCCTAGGAAGGCGAGCAGCAATCCCAGCGGCAAGAAGGGTTGCTGAAAAGAGCAGAGTCTGTGTGTGTAGCTGCTACAAACTCACCCATCAGCTATGCTCTCCATGCCTCAGATCAGCTGTAGTATGCTGTGGAGAGAAAGACTGCTGTGGGCAAGGAAAGCGCACATACAGACTCCACTGTTTTCAGCAGCGCTTTGGTGCCTGGCCAAGCAAACTGGAGCTGGGTGTGGTGAGGCGAGGCCCAGCAAAACAGAGCTGGATGAGGAGAGGGCCATCAAAGCCGGGCATGGCCAGGTATGACGGGCGAGTTGGGGAGAGGTGGGGTGAGGCTGGGAGGGGCAGAGAGGATGAGGCAAATGAGCTGCAGCTTTTCCTGTGCATCGCCAACCTCCAAGCGCTCACCATTTCCTGTGTGTGCACTGGGAGGGTGCACAGCCGGGTTGGGATGGGCCAGGGCTGGGGCAACAGGGGCTGGGGCAGCAGGGGCTGATCCCTTGCCATTTCTGGAAAAGCTCCAGGGGCCAAATTTGGGCCCTTGGCAGGCCGGCCCCAACCCACACGCCTCGTGTTTCATATATCTGCTTTATAAGGACTTCAGGTGTGGATGTGTCATGTGAGGGTCTTATGATGTGTCAGGTGTGAGTCATCAGAGATGGGCTCATGATGGGGAGGTTATTTCAGGTCAGGGCCATTGGGGGATGTGTATTATCAGGGGGTCAAGGTCCATCACCATCCTCTCATTGATGACTCATACCTGAGCCACTGATAATTCACACTCTACAATGATCATGACCTGAAGTACCTTCCCCATCACAAGGCCCATCACAAGCCCCTCTCTGATGACTCATACCTGACCCATCATAAGATTCTCACTTCACACATCCCCACCTAAACCATAGTAAAGCACTGAAATAGAAATCTCCTAAATGCCACTGAAAATGTTACCTACCCTGGAAGCAAAAAGTTGAGAGAATGAACCTTCACCCTCAACATTCTGAGTGCTATAAACTGATTAAGGTCAGTTTAGCTGCAATGAATGCAACATTTATTTTCCACATGATCTGCCATTTTCCAAGGTTTAACTTCCATAAAACCCAGAAAATACGTAGAAGCAAAGGGAATTTCACTAGGTCACAGATGTCTTATGAACGGCGCAGTTATCCAATGCACACAGGATGGATATTTGTAGAACCAACTATTGTTCTCCACGTAGAAAACAAAAGCATCTTAAAGTCAAGATAAAATACAGGGATGGATGTGTCCCTTTGAGAGCTGTATGCTATGAAATTCCATTTTAATGTATGCCAATTAGTGTACATTCAAAGTGACCATAAACTTTCTATTCTATTCTGTTCTGTTCTGTTCTATTCTACTCTAAATATCATTTTATCAGAAAGGTACATTATAGAAAAGAATAAGAACCGGCATCCACACCGGCTATAATTTTCAAAAACACAAAATGGATAGATGACAAATTCATTGGCTTTTCCTTCCAGATATGGATGACTGTTTTGAATGTTCAGAAGATCATTACCCAAATAAAGAAAAGAAAGGCTGTATCCTGAAACGGCGGATCTTTCTAACTTTTGAAGAAACCTTAGGAATTGGTTTAGCTTCAGCAGCTCTTTGTTTCTTTCTCTTGACATCTTGGATACTTGGAACTTTCATTAAACACAGGGACACTCCCATTGTCAAAGCCAACAACAGGTCTCTCACCTATACCCTCCTTGTCTCGCTTTTGTTCTGTTTTCTCTCCTCTTTTTTATTTCTCAGCCAACCTGGCCAAGTGACCTGCCTTCTCAGACAACCAACTTTTGGAATTACCTTCTCAGTGGCCATTTCTAGTGTATTGGCCAAAACCATCATGGTGGTTGTGGCTTTCATGGCCACTAAACCTGGATCTCAAATGAGGAAGTGGGTGGGGAAAAGATTGGCCTTTGCTGCTGTCCTTTCCTGTTCTCTTGTTCAAGTATGTATTTGTACTCTTTGGTTGTCAATATATCCCCCATTCTCTGAGGTGGACATGCATTCAGAGCTCCAAGAAATGATTTTACAGTGCAATGAGGGGTCAGCTACATTCTTCTATTGTGTCTTGGGCTACATGGGTTTCTTGGCCATTGCCAGTTTCATTGTGGCTTTCCTTGCCCGTAAATTACCTGACAGTTTCAATGAAGCCAAGTTCATCACCTTCAGCATGTTGGCCTTTTGCAGTGTGTGGGTCTCCTTCTTTCCAGCCTATCTGAGCACAAAAGGCAAAGCCATGGTAGCTGTGGAGGTCTTCTCCATCTTGTCTTCCAGCGCTGCATTACTGGGATGCATATTCTTGCCAAAGTGCTACATCATTGTTTTGCGGCCTGAGCTAAACCACAGGGAACAACTCATAAAGAGAATGTAGTACATCAGATTGTTTTACCTAATGGGTTTTTTCTTTGAATACATCAAGCTAACAAGATTTTGACAATCTATCTGTTTATATTTTTAAGAGATTTGACATATTGACTTTAAGGATAATGGGCAGCTGGCAGTTCATAGTTTTTATAGCTTCACTTCATGAACCACTGTACAAATATGGGGAAAAGCGAATGGGTATTTTATAGACATGTATTTAGGTCAGTATCATAGTTAGCCTGTTTTGGATTGATTGGTCATCTTTGAAAGGTAAAAGGTAAAATGTTTTTGAGCATTTAATATACATTTAACTCTGTTTTTTTTTTAAATTCATGAACAGTCATAGCCATTCATTCTCTATCAAGCAAGGTATTTTTACTGTACCCTATTGAAATTTAGGGTACATTATATGAAATGTCATTTTCCTTCTGCCTCATACCTTACTAGAAGTGTATGCTGGGTGATGTCCATATAAAGTTTGACTTGATTTGGTTTGATTTAGGTATGTCTACCATTAGTCCTTCGGAGGAGACCCCTTTCTTTATGTAACATATGCTTAATAAAATACCACGTCAGACTAAACATCAGAACACTATGAATTTTGCTTTAACCATGAAATCCACCTGGGTGACTTTAGGACAGTCCCTCTCTCTCAGCCCTACCCACTTAACAGGGTCATTGTTGTTTGGGGGAAAATAGGAAGAGGAATATCTGTTGGATATATTTGATGCTTTGAGTTATTGGTAAAAATAATAAAAACTGGTTATAAATAAATAAATAAATAAATAAATAAATAAATAAATAAATAAATAAATAAATAAATAAATAAATAAATAAATAAATAAATAAATAAATAAATTTGCTTTGGGTCCTTTATTTTAATTCTATCTTATCAATATTGTTGTTGATTCACATTAGCATTCTCTGCCTGGAAATATGAGTGAACTCATCAAAAAGGCTATCTGGTTTAATTGGCATTCCTTAATAGGTAGACAAGTTTCCTCTCCTCTATTCAACTACTCTGTTTATTTTACGTGGAAAATGAACATGAATTTGAACAATTAGGCCTATTTTTATTGTCATTGTCCTTACTATATATTATTTTAATTGGCATTTTCTCATTATTAAACCGTCGGACACTTATTATCTCACCAATAGCAAAATCATTATTTCTTACAGGAATCTTAGTTAGGCCCACACTTGCTGAGCAAAAGCATTTTATAAAATTAAATTCCCACTGCTAATGACGATATGATTAACTATAGTTTAAAAAAAACAACAGATTAATATGCCGAAACCAGAATTGATAAACAAGATCCTGAAGTTTAAATTTTGTTTCTTAGGATCAACAACTAACAATAAAGGAGGCAGATCCCACAAAATATGCAGCAAACATAGGGTGAGGTAGCCTTGACAGTTTCAGAGAAGATATCCAGGTGTCCTCATGGGACACTATGCATGAAGACAAAGATTTGTTAGTGGAACACACAACCTACTGAAACAGCCATGGAAATTCTCACAGTCACACTCAGTAACCACAATTTTTCTTTTCTTTGTGTATCAGTTCAATATTTCTTATTGTGGTTTGTGGTGCTCTAACTTAGACTATTTATATTGACCTGTATTCAGTTAAAAATAATTAAACTATTAGCCATTTATTCTCTCATGAAATTTTTTTTCTTTTAATGGCTCTGTAATCCCATGCTTCAGGTTGGAATCAGGGTGACTGAATGGAGCTGAGGATTTACTGGCCTAATGCCCTTACTGACACCTACATAATAATAATAATAATAATAATAATAATAATAATAATAATAATAATAATAATAATAATAATAATAATAATAATAATAATAATAATAATAATAATAACAATAAAAAGTTGGAAGGGACCTTGGAGGTCATTTAGTTCAACCCCCTGCTCAGGCAGGAAACCCTATACCATTTCAGACAATTGGCTCTCCAGTCTCTTCTTAAAAACTTCGAGGGTTGGAGCATTCACCACTTCTGGAGGCAGGTTGTTCCATTGGTTAATTGTTCTAACTCTCAGGAAGGTTTCTCCTTAGTTCTAGGTTGCTTCTCTTTTTGATTAGTTTCCATCCATTGCTTCTCGTCCCGCCTTCGGGCGCTTTGGAAAATAGCTTCATTCCTTCTTCTTCGTGGCAGCCCCTGAACTATTTGAACACTGCTATCATGTCCCCCCTCGTCCTTCTCTTCATTAAACTAGACATACCCAATTCCAGCAGCCGTTCCTTATATGCTTTAGCCTCCAGTCCCCTAATCATCTTTGTTGCTCTTCTCTGTACTCTTTCTAGAGTCTCAACACCTTTTTTTACATCATGGTGACTAAAACTGGATGCAGTATTCCACGTGTGGTATTAATACTTCATGTGATCTTGATTCTATCCCTCTGTTAATGCAGCCTAGCACTGTGTTGGCCTTTTTGGCAGCTGCAGCACACTGCTGGCTCATATTTAAGTGATTGTTCAAGAGGACTCCGAGGTCCCTCTCACAGTTACTACTATTGAGCAAGGTACCCCCTATACTATACCTGTACATTTGGTTTTTCTTGCCTAAATGTAGAACCTTACTTTTTTCACCATTGAATTTCATTTTGTTAGATAGCGCCCAGTGTTCACGTCTGTCCAGATCCTTCTGTATCCTAAGCCTGTTTTCTGGAGTGTTGGCTATTCCTGCTAGCTTGGTGTCATCTGCAAATTTGATGATTTCCCCATCTATCCCCTTGTCCAAATCATTGATGAAGATGTTGAAGAGCACTGGGCCCACAACAAAGCCCTGGGGCACCCCACTGCACACTTCCCTCCATGTAGATGTGGTTCCATTGAGGACAACAGCCGGTCAGCCAGCTATGGATCCATCTGGTGGTGATGCAGTCTAACCCACATTTTTCTATCTTATCGAGTAGTAGGTTGTGATCTACTTTATCAAATGCCTTTCTGAAGTCCAAGTAAATTACATCCACAGCATTCCTCTGATCCACTAATTTTGTCACTTGGTCAAAGAATGCAATAAGATTTGTCTGGCATGATCTGTTTTTGACAAACCCATGTTGGCTTTTAGTAATGACTTTGTTTGCCTCTTGGTGTTCGCTGATTCGTTGTTTGATTATCTTTTCCAGAATCTTCCCAGGTAATGAGGTCAGGCTGATAGGTCTGAAATTTCCTGGGTCCGTTTCTTTTCCTTTTTTGAAGATGGGAACTACATCAGCTCTTTTCCAGTCTTCCGGTAGTTCCCCAGTGCTCCAGGATCTTTGAAAAATATAGTTCAATGATCACATCTGCTAGTTCCTTGAGAACCTTGGGGTGTAATCCATCTGGTCCTGGTGATTTGAACTCATCTAGGATAGACAGGTGCTTACTTACCATTTTCTTGCCTATCTTAACTTGTGTTTCTATTTTGTTTTTTATGGGGCTTTTTTTGGTAGGTTGGTCTGTTTTTTTTCCCTTTGTGTAAAGACAGATTAAAAAAAAAAGTTAAATAGTTCTGTTTCCTCCCTGTTGCTTGTCACCTTCTTGGAGGTCACAGTAGATATTTTCTCTCTGTGCCCAAAGAGAGAAACATCTGCCATCACCTAGGATCAAATTCAAAGCCTCCTGACTGAGAGGCAAAAACTCCACCTGTAGGCCACCATGCTGCTCTATGAAAAATAAAACAATAATCTAGTTACTCTGAGATGCCCTTCAAGTGAAGCTTTCCCTGTTCCACATGAGTGGTTCCAGCCTGGTGATCTTCTCATTGGTGGGATGGTGTCTCATATTTTTTACCACTTTTATGAAATTGAATTTAAGGAACACCCTTCTCTAACACCTTATGACTTACCTCTGTAAGAATTTTTATTTTTACCATGTGTTTTCTTACCTTACTGATATCAGTAAAATTAAAGACCTTCTCATGAAATGCATGAAAGTTTGGTGTAAGAAGTCTATTGAAGGACATTTTGCACCAAACTTTAATGAATTTCATGAGAAGGACTTTAATATAATGATTAATTTAGTGTATAATTTAATGAGCTTGAAGTCATTTAAAAAATGCTCCCCATGATCACCCCTCACAAAACATATATACAGTAAATGAATGATATTTGCTGAAACTGTTGCAGTTATACTTTCTGCCCAAATTTTTAGAACTATATTTGTTAACTAAAAAATGTCACTACTTTTATTTGCTGTTGTATATAATGGTTTCAAATCATGAAAACACCATGTAAAATGCAGGACTGAATTCTGTGGAAATTACTGAATATTTTAGAAAAGCTATTCTATTCCTACTTCCAAGGTTTGTTATTCATATAGAAATGCTGCCTCCTTACAAGAATTGTATAATTATCTTTTCAATGGTGTATTTAATTTATTTGCAGTGTAATAACCAAATTTTATCAGCATGTCCTTGCCGTGGCCTTTGCTGTAAAGGAGATCAATGAAGACTCCCAGATTTTACCTAACAACACTCTTGGGTTCCATATCTATGATAGTTACTACAACCCAAGGTTGACCTATCGTACCACTCTGGACCTGCTTTTCAAATCCCAGGAATTTATCCCTAACTACAAATGTGATATCCGTAAGAATCTCATGGCTATCATTGGAGGACTAGGTGCTCCTACTTCATCTCTTATGTCAGAAAGCATAAACCTCTTCAAGATTCCACAGGTAATTTGACTTCATGTGTAATGAATATCAGAGATTATTTTTTGGTGTGCCTTTCTGCAGGACTTCAATTCAATCCACTTTTTTCTCCCATCTGCAATTTTCCCCCACAACTCAATAGGTTGGCTCGAAGTAGTCAGTGAAGAATATCAAAACCTTTTATTTGATAGATTAGAAAAGTAAAATGTAAATCACAAATTACAGTACAAAATTAATCTTATTTGAGAGGGTTATTTGATCTTCTGATTTGACCACTACCTGTGGTTTAATTCTGGAGCTGTGTTGAGAGAAGGAGTGAAAAGGCTGGCTAGCACATGCTACACAATTGGTACATAAACTCTTTGAGCAGGAGAACATATACAATGTCAGATAAATGATTTTCCAGTCTCTTTTTCAAAGCCTCCAGTGAAAGACCAGCCACAACTTCTGAATGCAAGTTGTTTCATTGGTTAATTATTCTTCCCATTGGAAATTTCTCCTTATTTTCAGGTTGTTTGTCTCCTTGATTGGTTTCCATCCATTGTTTCTCCTCTTGCCTTTGGAAGCTTTGTAAATAATAATTTACCCCTCATCTTTCCAGGAACCCATAAATATTGGAAAACTGCTGTCATGTCTCATGGTTTTAGGGAGGATCTCCTTTCAGTCACTTCCTGCCCATCCCCAACTCAAGGCTATGCAGCATTTTCACTGCTGCCCACAACTCACTGCTAGATTGCACCAAGTCACCCAATAATAGTGACAACTCTCTTTGTGTGTTGGTGTCTATTAATAATAATTGAATGTAAAATTCAACTGATTTGCGTGGAAATTGTTGAAGGATTGGAGTTTTATGTTACTTTTGGAGATTTCTATAATAATTGCAGTAAATGAAGACATACATGACTCTTTCTATTCCTCCAGAGTCTCATGGATAGTCTTTCATGCATTCTCTACCTGCAGCACAGAAGGGCAGAAGGTAATGCAATAAAAAGCTGTTTCCTAAGCTAGGAAGAGTTTACATGCTCAGATGGTAAGCAGGTTCCAAGCTGTTTATAGAAATGAGCTATCTGGAACTCCATTATAGCAAACTAAATTTAATTTGTAGTCCAGTTATACTCATTCAGTGAGAAAATATTTCATCTTGGCGATTTTATTGCTGTAATGTTCATCAAAACCATAAAGTACCTAGAGTTTGAGAACTTTTCATTTGTTCAGTTTCCATCCAGGAGTCATTTTCCCATCTTTTTCCACTGGTTATCATAAATAATAATTTTCCTTTCCTTTCCTTTCCTTTCCTTTCCTTTCCTTTCCTTTCCTTTCCTTTCCTTTCCTTTCCTTTCCTTTCCTTTCCTTTCCTTTCCTTTCCTTTCCTTTCCTTTCCTCCTTTCCTTTCCTTTCCTTTCATCTTTCTGCCTTCCTTCCTTCCTTCTTTCCTTCCTGCCTTCCTACCTGTCTTCCTCCCTTCCTTCTTCCCTTCCTTCTTCCCTTCCTTCCTTCCTTCCTTCCTTCCTTCCTTCCTTCCTTCATTCATTCATTCATTCATTCATTCATTTCTTGTAGTTGACCTATGGCTCTTTTGCCCAGGAAGAATTTCAGAGTACCAAATTATCTACACTTTACTGCATGGTGCCAGATGAGGACAATCAGTACATGGGAGTTATACAACTTTTCCTCCATTTTGGATGGAGATGGATTGGAGTCTTTGCATTTAAAACGAAGGGAGAAAGGTTTTTGCAGAAATTGCAGCCATTGCTTTCACAGAATGGGATCTGTTTAGCTTTCACACAAAAAATTCCACAACGTATCTACTTAGAAGATTTGTCAGAATTATTAGATTCAGTCTCAATTATTTCTGATAAACTGGTAGATCAGAAAACAAATGTTTTTCTTGTCTATGGAGAATCGTTCACAATACTGTGGCTCAGAACTGTCATGTTTCTACGTGATTCAGAAAATAAAGACAGATCATTATTCAGAAAGGTTTGGATCCTGATGAACCCAATTGATTTCATACTGACGGGAAGTCACAGGAGTTGGGATCTCCAGATGTACCATGGGGCTCTTTCCTTTACAGTGCATGCAAGAGACATTCAAGGCTTCAAACAATTTCTTCACGTCATCAAACCTTCCACACACAAAGATGGATTTCTTCAAGAGGTTTGGCAACAATTGTTTGACTGTGTGTTTTTAAAGGCAGACTTACCTTCATCTATCAGTGGAACCTGTAGCGGGGAAGAGAATTTGGAGGATCTGCCTGCAACTCTGTTTGAGTTGCAGATGACTAGCCAAAGCTACAGTATCTACAATGCTGTTTATGCAGTGGCACATTCTTTACATGAGGCAGTGAGATCAAGTCCCAAATGGACAAAAATTCAAAGGGTTGAATTTCCAAATCTGCAGCCTTGGCAGGTAATCTCCCCATGCCATTCCTATCTTTTGTTTTAGCAAATAGTAATTCTCATTGTGATATGACTTGTTTGCCCTGACCTATGGCCACATATCATTAGAGATCCTGAAGCAACTAGAGTTTTATTGTAAGAGATTGTTCCTTGTTACGGAATAAAAGAGATTTAAAAGTCATACTGGCTTTGCAAATTTTGCTCTAGTCAAAGGGATGAATGTATCTATCATCATTCCGTTAATCACCATTTCTTTCCTGACTTATAAATTCATCAGTCCTGCTTCCAAGAATACAATGGAGAGGCATCTGAAGGCAGTCTTTGTTTTTTGCCCAACAAATCTTTCTGAAATGGGAACATTTCATTTTTTATTAGTTTTTTGAAATTTAATCAAGGCAGGTTTGTTATCCTGGTAACATAAAGCTTATGATAGTTGTTGTATTGTAGCAGAGGTGTGTTATTTCCATGAAATGATGTTGGTTTTTAGTTTTATGGTAAAATACCAGAAGAATTGCTGAGTTTGCTGTCTTTAAAGTACTCATGATGATTAATTGATAAAGTAAGTTCCATATTTCAGTTATTGATTGTTCCTGGTGTGTTGACATTTTCTTCTTCTGTATTTGAAGACAACAAATGTTGTCTGGTTTCCTTGGAAGGAAGAATAAAAGAAAGAGAAATTCCTGATGCATTGTTTCCTTTTTGACTTTATTTTTCTCCTTCAAGTAGCTCCACCAGTTTCTTCAAAAGATTTCTTTTAACAACTCAGCTGGAGAAAGAGTCTTCTTTAAAAACAGAAGAGAAGGTCCAGGTGGCTTTGACATCATCAATATGATCACTTTCCCAAACAGATCGTTTCAGAGAGTTAAAATTGGAAAGTTACACCCCAATGCTCCAAAAGGGAAAGAAGTTATTATTGAGAACACAATCCTTTGGCATCCTGGTTTTAACCAGGTATGAATAGCAATTGGGCTGTTCGTTTATTACATTATTGAAAAGTAATAGCGATAGTGGTTAGACTTACAGTATATACCTCTTCATAGTGTTTTACAGCCCTCTCTAAACAGTTTACAGAGTCAGCATATTGTCCCCAACAATCTGGGCCCTCATTTTACTCACCTCAGAATGATGGAAGGCTGATTCAACTTTGAATTCCTGGCAATGACCTGAATTAGCATGCAATACTGCATTCTAACCGTTGTGCCACTACAGCTCAATCATGTTCAGAGACAAAGGAACAAATAACCCTAATCTTAACCCTCTGTAAAATGTTAACAATGTTAAAGGTCATTTATGTAACCCAATGTAAATAATTTCCATTGTTTAATCGGGATTCTTCATATCAATGTCTGTAGGTTCTTCCTGTTTCTTTGTGTAATGACCACTGTTCTCCTGGATCCTGGAAGAGAAGGGCTGAAGGCAGTCAGTTCTGTTGCTATGACTGTGTTCCATGTCTAGAAGGAAAGATTTCTAATGGAACTGGTAGGTTATCAATTTCATGCCGGGATTGACTCTACATCTGCCAAAAGGGCAGTTTTGTTTCTGACACCCACCCATGCTAGAAACTGCATGCCACCATTGTTCACCTGCCGTGTTCCCCTGACAGCCCCTGTAATCTCCTATCAGGTGCTGGTAGGCAGAATGCCCATGGCCTAAAAGTCCCATTCTGTTTCCTCCATGCTCAAGAAATAGGTGAGGGGAGGGGGAGATATTAACAGTGTTGCTGGTGGCCACCAGCCATGGCTTTCCCACCATGGGGGGATGATCCCAGTGAAAGGGAAGCCTTTTAGGATGTGAGATCAGGCCAGGTGAGCGGCACATGAAGGCACTAGTGCCTAGGAAGGCGAGCAGCAATCCCAGCGGCTAGGAGGGCTGCTGAAAAGAGCAGAGTCTGTGTGTGTAGCTGCTACAAACTCACCCATCAACTATGCTCTCCATGCCTCAGATCAGCTTTAGCATGCTGTGGAGAGCAAGGATGCTGTGGGCAAGGCAAGCGCACATACAGACTCCACTGTTTTTGGCAGCACTTTGGTTCCTGGCCCAGCAAAGTGGAACTGGGTGTGGTGAGGCGAGGCCCAGCAAAAAAGAGCTGGATGAGGAGAGGGCCATCAAAACCGGGCATGGCCAGGTATGACGGGCGAGGTGGGGAGAGGTGGGGTGAGGCTGGGAGGGGCAGAGCAGGATGAGGCAAATGAGCTGCAGCTTTTCCTCTGCATCGCCAACCTCCAAGCATTCACAATTTCCTGTGCGTGCACTGGGAGGGTGCCCAGCCGGGTTGGGATAGGCCAAGGCTGGGGCAACAGGGGCTAGGGCAGCAGGGGCTGATCCCTTGCCATTTCTGGAAAAGCTCCAGGGGCCAAATTTGGGCCCTTGGCAAGCCGGCCCTGACCCACACGCCTCGTGTTTCATATATCTGCTTTATAAAGACCTCAGGTTTGGATGTGTCAAGTGAGGGTCTTATGATGTGTCAGGTGTGAGTCATCAGAGATGGGCTCATGATGGGGAGGTTATTTCAGGTCAGGGCCATTGGGGGATGTGTATTATCAGAGGGTCAAGATCCATCACCATCCTCTCATTGATGACTCATACCTGAGCCACTGATAATTCACACTCTACAATGATCATGACCTGAAGTACCTTCCCCATCACAAGGCCCATCACAAGCCCCTCTCTGATGACTCATACCTGACCCATCATAAGATTCTCACTTCACACATCCCCACCTAAAGCACTTATAAATAGTAAAGCACTGAAATAGAAATCTCCTAAATGCCACTGAAAATGTTACCTACCCTGGAAGCAAAAAGTTGAGAGAATGAACCTTCACCCTCAACATTCTGAGTGCTATAAACTGATTAAGGTCAGTTTAGCTGCAATGAATGCAACATTTATTTTCCACATGATCTGCCATTTTCCAAGGTTTAACTTCCATAAAACCCAGAAAATACGTAGAAGCAAAGGGAATTTCACTAGGTCACAGATGTCTTATTAACGGCGCAGTTATCCAATGCACACAGGATGGATATTTGTAGAACCAACTATTGTTCTCCACGTAGAAAACAAAAGCATCTTAAAGTCAAGATAAAATACAGGGATGGATGTGTCCCTTTGAGAGCTGTATGCTATGAAATTCCATTTTAATGTATGCCAATTAGTGTACATTCAAAGTGAACATAAACTTTCTATTCTATTCTGTTCTGTTCTGTTCTATTCTACTCTAAATATCATTTTATCAGAAAGGTACATTATAGAAAAGAATAAGAACCGGCATCCACACCGGCTATAATTTTCAAAAACACAAAATGGATAGATGACAAATTCATTGGCTTTTCCTTCCAGATATGGATGACTGTTTTGAATGTTCAGAAGATCATTACCCAAATAAAGAAAAGAAAGGCTGTATCCTGAAACGGCGGATCTTTCTAACTTTTGAAGAAACCTTAGGAATTGGTTTAGCTTCAGCAGCTCTTTGTTTCTTTCTCTTGACATCTTGGATACTTGGAACTTTCATTAAACACAGGGACACTCCCATTGTCAAAGCCAACAACAGGTCTCTCACCTATACCCTCCTTGTCTCGCTTTTGTTCTGTTTTCTCTCCTCTTTTTTATTTCTCAGCCAACCTGGCCAAGTGACCTGCCTTCTCAGACAACCAACTTTTGGAATTACCTTCTCAGTGGCCATTTCTAGTGTATTGGCCAAAACCATCATGGTGGTTGTGGCTTTCATGGCCACTAAACCTGGATCTCAAATGAGGAAGTGGGTGGGGAAAAGATTGGCCTTTGCTGCTGTCCTTTCCTGTTCTCTTGTTCAAGTATGTATTTGTACTCTTTGGTTGTCAATATATCCCCCATTCTCTGAGGTGGACATGCATTCAGAGCTCCAAGAAATGATTTTACAGTGCAATGAGGGGTCAGCTACATTCTTCTATTGTGTCTTGGGCTACATGGGTTTCTTGGCCATTGCCAGTTTCATTGTGGCTTTCCTTGCCCGTAAATTACCTGACAGTTTCAATGAAGCCAAGTTCATCACCTTCAGCATGTTGGCCTTTTGCAGTGTGTGGGTCTCCTTCTTTCCAGCCTATCTGAGCACAAAAGGCAAAGCCATGGTAGCTGTGGAGGTCTTCTCCATCTTGTCTTCCAGCGCTGCATTACTGGGATGCATATTCTTGCCAAAGTGCTACATCATTGTTTTGCGGCCTGAGCTAAACCACAGGGAACAACTCATAAAGAGAATGTAGTACATCAGATTGTTTTACCTAATGGGTTTTTTCTTTGAATACATCAAGCTAACAAGATTTTGACAATCTATCTGTTTATATTTTTAAGAGATTTGACATATTGACTTTAAGGATAATGGGCAGCTGGCAGTTCATAGTTTTTATAGCTTCACTTCATGAACCACTGTACAAATATGGGGAAAAGCGAATGGGTATTTTATAGACATGTATTTAGGTCAGTATCATAGTTAGCCTGTTTTGGATTGATTGGTCATCTTTGAAAGGTAAAAGGTAAAATGTTTTTGAGCATTTAATATACATTTAACTCTGTTTTTTTTTTTAAATTCATGAACAGTCATAGCCATTCATTCTCTATCAAGCAAGGTATTTTTACTGTACCCTATTGAAATTTAGGGTACATTATATGAAATGTCATTTTCCTTCTGCCTCATACCTTACTAGAAGTGTATGCTGGGTGATGTCCATATAAAGTTTGACTTGATTTGGTTTGATTTAGGTATGTCTACCATTAGTCCTTCGGAGGAGACCCCTTTCTTTATGTAACATATGCTTAATAAAATACCACGTCAGACTAAACATCAGAACACTATGAATTTTGCTTTAACCATGAAATCCACCTGGGTGACTTTAGGACAGTCCCTCTCTCTCAGCCCTACCCACTTAACAGGGTCATTGTTGTTTGGGGGAAAATAGGAAGAGGAATATCTGTTGGATATATTTGATGCTTTGAGTTATTGGTAAAAATAATAAAAACTGGTTATAAATAAATAAATAAATAAATAAATAAATAAATAAATAAATAAATAAATAAATAAATAAATAAATAAATAAATAAATAAATAAATAAATAAATTTGCTTTGGGTCCTTTATTTTAATTCTATCTTATCAATATTGTTGTTGATTCACATTAGCATTCTCTGCCTGGAAATATGAGTGAACTCATCAAAAAGGCTATCTGGTTTAATTGGCATTCCTTAATAGGTAGACAAGTTTCCTCTCCTCTATTCAACTACTCTGTTTATTTTACGTGGAAAATGAACATGAATTTGAACAATTAGGCCTATTTTTATTGTCATTGTCCTTACTATATATTATTTTAATTGGCATTTTCTCATTATTAAACCGTCGGACACTTATTATCTCACCAATAGCAAAATCATTATTTCTTACAGGAATCTTAGTTAGGCCCACACTTGCTGAGCAAAAGCATTTTATAAAATTAAATTCCCACTGCTAATGACGATATGATTAACTATAGTTTAAAAAAAACAACAGATTAATATGCCGAAACCAGAATTGATAAACAAGATCCTGAAGTTTAAATTTTGTTTCTTAGGATCAACAACTAACAATAAAGGAGGCAGATCCCACAAAATATGCAGCAAACATAGGGTGAGGTAGCCTTGACAGTTTCAGAGAAGATATCCAGGTGTCCTCATGGGACACTATGCATGAAGACAAAGATTTGTTAGTGGAACACACAACCTACTGAAACAGCCATGGAAATTCTCACAGTCACACTCAGTAACCACAATTTTTCTTTTCTTTGTGTATCAGTTCAATATTTCTTATTGTGGTTTGTGGTGCTCTAACTTAGACTATTTATATTGACCTGTATTCAGTTAAAAATAATTAAACTATTAGCCATTTATTCTCTCATGAAATTTTTTTTCTTTTAATGGCTCTGTAATCCCATGCTTCAGGTTGGAATCAGGGTGACTGAATGGAGCTGAGGATTTACTGGCCTAATGCCCTTACTGACACCTACATAATAATAATAATAATAATAATAATAATAATAATAATAATAATAATAATAATAATAATAATAATAATAATAATAATAATAATAATAATAATAATAATAATAATAATAACAATAAAAAAGTTGGAAGGGACCTTGGAGGTCATTTAGTTCAACCCCCTGCTCAGGCAGGAAACCCTATACCATTTCAGACAATTGGCTCTCCAGTCTCTTCTTAAAAACTTCGAGGGTTGGAGCATTCACCACTTCTGGAGGCAGGTTGTTCCATTGGTTAATTGTTCTAACTCTCAGGAAGGTTTCTCCTTAGTTCTAGGTTGCTTCTCTTTTTGATTAGTTTCCATCCATTGCTTCTCGTCCCGCCTTCGGGCGCTTTGGAAAATAGCTTCATTCCTTCTTCTTCGTTGCAGCCCCTGAACTATTTGAACACTGCTATCATGTCCCCCCTCGTCCTTCTCTTCATTAAACTAGACATACCCAATTCCAGCAGCCGTTCCTTATATGCTTTAGCCTCCAGTCCCCTAATCATCTTTGTTGCTCTTCTCTGTACTCTTTCTAGAGTCTCAACACCTTTTTTTACATCATGGTGACCAAAACTGGATGCAGTATTCCACGTGTGGTATTAATACTTCATGTGATCTTGATTCTATCCCTCTGTTAATGCAGCCTAGCACTGTGTTGGCCTTTTTGGCAGCTGCAGCACACTGCTGGCTCATATTTAAGTGATTGTTCAAGAGGACTCCGAGGTCCCTCTCACAGTTACTACTATTGAGCAAGGTACCCCCTATACTATACCTGTACATTTGGTTTTTCTTGCCTAAATGTAGAACCTTACTTTTTTCACCATTGAATTTCATTTTGTTAGATAGCGCCCAGTGTTCACGTCTGTCCAGATCCTTCTGTATCCTAAGCCTGTTTTCTGGAGTGTTGGCTATTCCTGCTAGCTTGGTGTCATCTGCAAATTTGATGATTTCCCCATCTATCCCCTTGTCCAAATCATTGATGAAGATGTTGAAGAGCACTGGGCCCACAACAAAGCCCTGGGGCACCCCACTGCACACTTCCCTCCATGTAGATGTGGTTCCATTGAGGACAACAGCCGGTCAGCCAGCTATGGATCCATCTGGTGGTGATGCAGTCTAACCCACATTTTTCTATCTTATCGAGTAGTAGGTTGTGATCTACTTTATCAAATGCCTTTCTGAAGTCCAAGTAAATTATATCCACAGCATTCCTCTGATCCACTAATTTTGTCACTTGGTCAAAGAATGCAATAAGATTTGTCTGGCATGATCTGTTTTTGACAAACCCATGTTGGCTTTTAGTAATGACTTTGTTTGCCTCTTGGTGTTCGCTGATTCGTTGTTTGATTATCTTTTCCAGAATCTTCCCAGGTAATGAGGTCAGGCTGATAGGTCTGAAATTTCCTGGGTCCGTTTCTTTTCCTTTTTTGAAGATGGGAACTACATCAGCTCTTTTCCAGTACTCCGGTAGTTCCCCAGTGCTCCAGGATCTTTGAAAAATATAGTTCAATGATCACATCTGCTAGTTCCTTGAGAACCTTGGGGTGTAATCCATCTGGTCCTGGTGATTTGAACTCATCTAGGATAGACAGGTGCTTACTTACCATTTTCTTGCCTATCTTAACTTGTGTTTCTATTTTGTTTTTTATGGGGCTTTTTTTTGGTAGGTTGGTCTGTTTTTTTTCCCTTTGTGTAAAGACAGATTAAAAAAAAAAGTTAAATAGTTCTGTTTCCTCCCTGTTGCTTGTCACCTTCTTGGAGGTCACAGTAGATATTTTCTCTCTGTGCCCAAAGAGAGAAACATCTGCCATCACCTAGGATCAAATTCAAAGCCTCCTGACTGAGAGGCAAAAACTCCACCTGTAGGCCACCATGCTGCTCTATGAAAAATAAAACAATAATCTAGTTACTCTGAGATGCCCTTCAAGTGAAGCTTTCCCTGTTCCACATGAGTGGTTCCAGCCTGGTGATCTTCTCATTGGTGGGATGGTGTCTCATATTTTTTACCACTTTTATGAAATTGAATTTAAGGAACACCCTTCTCTAACACCTTATGACTTACCTCTGTAAGAATTTTTATTTTTACCATGTGTTTTCTTACCTTACTGATATCAGTAAAATTAAAGACCTTCTCATGAAATGCATGAAAGTTTGGTGTAAGAAGTCTATTGAAGGACATTTTGCACCAAACTTTAATGAATTTCATGAGAAGGACTTTAATATAATGATTAATTTAGTGTATAATTTAATGAGCTTGAAGTCATTTAAAAAATGCTCCCCATGATCACCCCTCACAAAACATATATACAGTAAATGAATGATATTTGCTGAAACTGTTGCAGTTATACTTTCTGCCCAAATTTTTAGAACTATATTTGTTAACTAAAAAATGTCACTACTTTTATTTGCTGTTGTATATAATGGTTTCAAATCATGAAAACACCATGTAAAATGCAGGACTGAATTCTGTGGAAATTACTGAATATTTTAGAAAAGCTATTCTATTCCTACTTCCAAGGTTTGTTATTCATATAGAAATGCTGCCTCCTTACAAGAATTGTATAATTATCTTTTCAATGGGGTATTTAATTTATTTGCAGTGTAATAACCAAATTTTATCAGCATGTCCTTGCCGTGGCCTTTGCTGTAAAGGAGATCAATGAAGACTCCCAGATTTTACCTAACAACACTCTTGGGTTCCATATCTATGATAGTTACTACAACCCAAGGTTGACCTATCGTACCACTCTGGACCTGCTTTTCAAATCCCAGGAATTTATCCCTAACTACAAATGTGATATCCGGAAGAATCTCATGGCTATCATTGGAGGACTAGGTGCTCCTACTTCATCTCTTATGTCAGAAAGCATAAACCTCTTCAAGATTCCACAGGTAATTTGACTTCATGTGTAATGAATATCAGAGATTATTTTTTGGTGTGCCTTTCTGCAGGACTTCAATTCAATCCACTTTTTTCTCCCATCTGCAATTTTCCCCCACAACTCAATAGGTTGGCTCGAAGTAGTCAGTGAAGAATATCAAAACCTTTTATTTGATAGATTAGAAAAGTAAAATGTAAATCACAAATTACAGTACAAAATTAATCTTATTTGAGAGGGTTATTTGATCTTCTGATTTGACCACTACCTGTGGTTTAATTCTGGAGCTGTGTTGAGAGAAGGAGTGAAAAGGCTGGCTAGCACATGCTACACAATTGGTACATAAACTCTTTGAGCAGGAGAACATATACAATGTCAGATAAATGATTTTCCAGTCTCTTTTTCAAAGCCTCCAGTGATGGACCAGCCAAAACTTCTGAATGCAAGTTGTTTCATTGGTTAATTATTCTTCCCATTGGAAATTTCTCCTTATATTTAGGTTGTTTGTCTCCTTGATTGGTTTCCATCCATTGTTTCTCCTCTTGCCTTTGGAAGCTTTGTAAATAATAATTTACCCCTCATCTTTGTAGGAACCCATAAATATTGGAAAACTGCTGTCATGTCTCATGGTTTTAGGGAGGATCTCCTTTCAGTCACTTCCTGCCCATCCCCAACTCAAGGCTATGCAGCATTTTCACTGCTGCCCTCAACTCACTGCTAGATTATACCAAGTCACCCAATAATAGTGACAACTCTCTTTGTGTGTTAGTGTCTATTAATAATAATTGAATGTAAAATTCAACTGATTTGCGTGGAAATTGTTGAAGGATTGGAGTTTTATGTTACTTTTGGAGATTTCTATAATAATTGCAGTAAATGAAGACATACATGACTCTTTCTATTCCTCCAGAGTCTCATGGATAGTCTTTCATGCATTCTCTACCTGCAGCACAGAAGGGCAGAAGGTAATGCAATAAAAAGCTGTTTCCTAAGCTAGGAAGAGTTTACATGTTCAGATAGTAAGCAGGTTCCAAGCTGTTCATAGACATGAGCTATCTGGAACTCCATTATAGCAAACTAAATTTAATTTGTAGTCCAGTTATACTCATTCAGTGAGAAAATATTTCATCTTGGCGATTTTATTGCTGTAATGTTCATCAAAACCATAAAGTACCTAGAGTTTGAGAACTTTTCATTTGTTCAGTTTCCATCCAGGAGTCATTTTCCCATCTTTTTCCACTGGTTATCATAAATAATAATTTTCCCTTCCTTTCTTTTCTTTTCCTTTCCTTTCCTTTCCTTTCCTTTCCTTTCCTTTCCTTTCCTTTCCTTTCCTTTCCTTTCCTTTCCTTTCCTTTCCTTTCCTTTCCTTTCCTTTCCTTTCCTCCTTTCCTTTCCTTTCCTTTCATCTTTCTGCCTTCCTTTCTTCCTTCTTTCCTTCCTGCCTTCCTACCTGTCTTCCTCCCTTCCTTCTTCCCTTCCTTCTTCCCTTCCTTCCTTCCTTCCTTCCTTCCTTCCTTCCTTCCTTCCTTCCTTCATTCATTCATTCATTCATTCATTCATTCATTCATTTCTTGTAGTTGACCTATGGCTCTTTTGCCCAGGAAGAATTTCAGAGTACCAAATTATCTACACTTTACTGCATGGTGCCAGATGAGGACAATCAGTACATGGGAGTTATACAACTTTTCCTCCATTTTGGATGGAGATGGATTGGAGTCTTTGCATTTAAAACGAAGGGAGAAAGGTTTTTGCAGAAATTGCAGCCATTGCTTTCACAGAATGGGATCTGTTTAGCTTTCACACAAAAAATTCCACAACGTATCTACTTAGAAGATTTGTCAGAATTATTAGATTCAGTCTCAATTATTTCTGATAAACTGGTAGATCAGAAAACAAATGTTTTTCTTGTCTATGGAGAATCGTTCACAATACTGTGGCTCAGAACTGTCATGTTTCTACGTGATTCAGAAAATAAAGACAGATCATTATTCAGAAAGGTTTGGATCCTGATGAACCCAATTGAATTCATACTGACGGGAAGTCACAGGAGTTGGGATCTCCAGATGTACCATGGGGCTCTTTCCTTTACAGTGCATGCAAGAGACATTCAAGGCTTCAAACAATTTCTTCACGTCATCAAACCTTCCACACACAAAGATGGATTTCTTCAAGAGGTTTGGCAACAATTGTTTGACTGTGTGTTTTTAAAGGCAGACTTACCTTCATCTATCAGTGGAACCTGTAGCGGGGAAGAGAATTTGGAGGATCTGCCTGCAACTCTGTTTGAGTTGCAGATGACTAGCCAAAGCTACAGTATCTACAATGCTGTTTATGCAGTGGCACATTCTTTACATGAGGCAGTGAGATCAAGTCCCAAATGGACAAAAATTCAAAGGGTTGAATTTCCAAATCTGCAGCCTTGGCAGGTAATCTCCCCATGCCATTCCTATCTTTTGTTTTAGCAAATAGTAATTCTCAATGTGGTATGACTTGTTTGCCCTGACCTATGGCCACATATCATTAGAGATCCTAAAGCAACTAGAGTTTTATTGTAAGAGATTGTTCTTTGTTACGGAATAAAAGAGATTTAAAAGTCATACTGGCTTTGCAAATTTTGCTCTAGTCAAAGGGATGAATGTATCTATCATCATTCCATTAATCACCATTTCTTCTTTCCTGACATGTAAATTCATCAGTCCTGGTTCCAAGAATACAAAGGAGAGGCATCTGAAGGCAGTCTTTGTTTTTTGCCCAACAAATCTTTCTGAAATGGGAACATTTCATTTTTATTAGTTTTTTGAAATTTAATCAAGGCAGGTTTGTTATCCTGGGAACATAAAGCTTATGGCAGTTGTTGTATTGTAGTAGAGGTGTGTTATTTCCATGAAATGATGTTGGTTTTTAGATTAATGGTAAATTACCAGAAGAATTGCTGAGTTTGCTGTCTTTAAAGTACTCATGACGATTAATTGATAAAGTAAGTTCCATATTTCAGTTATTGATTGTTCTTGGTGTGTTGACATTTTCTTCTTCTGTATTTGAAGACAGGGAATGTTGTTTGGTTTCCTTGGAAGGAAGAGTAAAAGAAAGAGAAATTCCTGATGCATTGTTTCCTTTTTGACTTTATTTTTCTCCTTCAAGTAGCTCCACCAGTTTCTTCAAGAGATTTCTTTTAACAACTCAGCTGGAGAAAGAGTCTTCTTTAAAAACAGAAGAGAAGGTCCAGGAGGCTTTGACATTATCAACATGATCACTTTCCCAAACAGATCGTTTCAGAGAGTTAAAATTGGAAAGTTACACCCCAATGCTCCAAAAGGGAAAGAAGTTATCATTGAGAACACAATCCTTTGGCATCCTGGTTTTAACCAGGTATGAATAGCAATTGGGCTGTTCATTTATAACATTATTGAAAAGTAATAGCGATAGTGCTTAGACTTACAGTATATACCGCTTCATAGTGTTTTACAGCCCTCTCTAAACAGTTTACAGAGTCAGCATATTGTCCCCAACAATCTGGGCCCTCATTTTACTCACCTCAGAATGATGGAAGGCTGAATCAACTTTGAATTCCTGGCAATGACCTGAATTAGCATGCAATACTGCATTCTAACCGTTGTGCCACTACAGCTCAATCATGTTCAGAGACAAAGGAACAAATAACCCTAATCTTAACCGTCTATAAAATGTTAACAATGTTAAAGGTCATTTATGTAACCCAATGTAAATAATTTCCATTGTTTAATCGGGATTCTTCATATCAATGTCCGTAGGTTCTTCCTGTTTCTTTGTGTAATGACCACTGTTCTCCTGGATCCTGGAAGAGAATGGCTGAAGGCAGTCAGTTCTGTTGCTATGACTGTGTTCCATGTCTAGAAGGAAAGATTTCTAATGGAACTGGTAGGTTATCAATTTCATGCCGGGATTGACTCTACATCTGCCAAAAGGGCAGTTTTGCTTCTGACACCCACCCATGCTAGAAACTGCATGTCACCATTGTTCACCTACCGTGTTTCCCTGACAGCCCCTGTGATCTCATATCACGTGCTGGTAGGCAGAAGGCCCATGGCCTAAAAGTCCCATTCTGTTTCCTCCATGCTCAAGAAATAGGTGAGGGGAGGGGAGATATTAACAGTGTTGCTGGTGGCCACCAGCCATGGCTTTCCCACGAGGGGGGGGATGATCCCAGTGAAAGGGAAGCCTTGCAGGATTTGAGATCAGGCCGGTGAGCGGGGCATGAAGGCGCTAGTGCCTAGGAAGGCGAGCAGCAATCCCAGCAGCAAGAAGGGCTGCTGAAAAGAGCAGAGTCTGTGTGTGTACTTGCTACAATCTCACCCATCAGCTATGCTCTCCATGCCTCAGATCAGCTGTAGTATGCCGTGGAGAGCAAGGCTGCTGTGGGCAAGGAAAGCGCACATACAGACTTCATTGTTTTCAGAAGCGCTTTGGTGCGTGGCCCAGCAAAGTGGAACTGGATGTGGTGAGGTGAGGCCCAGCCAAACAGACCTGGATGAGGAGAGGGCCATCAAAGCTGGGCATGGCCAGGTATGACGGGCGAGGTGGGGAGAGGTGGGGTGAGCCTGGGAGGGGCAGAGAAGGATGAGGCAAATGAGCTGCAGCTTTTCCTCTGCATCGCCAACGTCCAAGCGTTCACCATTTCCTGTGCGTGCACTGGGAGGGTGCCCAGCCGGGTTGGGATAGGCCAGGGCTGGGGCAACAGGGGCTAGGGCAGCAGGGGCTGATCCCTTGCCATTTCTGGAAAAGCTCCAGGGGCCAAATTTGGGCCCTTGGCAGGCCGGCCCTGACCAACACGCCTCGTGTTTCATATATCTGCTTTATAAGGACCTCAGGTTTGGATGTGTCAAGTGAGGGTCTGATGATGTGTCAGGTGTGAGTCATCAGAGATGGGCTCATGATGGGGAGGTTATTTCAGGTCAGGGCCATTGGGGGATGTGTATTATCAGGGGGTCAAGATCCATCACCATCCTCTCATTGATGACTCATACCTGATCCACTGATAATTCACACTCTACAATGATCATGACCTGAAGTACCTTCCCCATCACAAGGCCCATCACAAGCCCCTCTCTGATAACTCATACCTGACCCATCATAAGATTCTCACTTCACACATCCCCACCTAAAGCACTGAAATAGAAATCTTGTAAATGCCACTAAAAATGTTACTTACCCTGGAAGCAAAAAGTTGAGAGAATGAACCTTCACCCTCAACATTCTGAGTGCTATAAACTGATTAAGGTCAGTTTAGCGGCAATGAATGCAACATTTCTTTTCCACATGATCTGCCATTTTCCAAGGTTTAACTTCCATAAAACCCAGAAAATACGTAGAAGCAAAGGGAATTTCACTAGGTCACAGATGTCTTATGAACAGAGCAGTTATCCAAGGCACACAGGATGGATATTTGTAGAACCAACTATTATTCTCCACATAGAAAACAAAAGCATCTTTAAGTCAAGATAAAATACAGGGATGGATGTGTCCCTTTGAGAGCTGTATGCTATGAAATTCCATTTTAATGTATGCCAATTAGTGTACATTCAAAGTGACAATAAACTTTCTATTCTATTCTATTCTGTTCTGTTCTGTTCTGTTCTATTCTACTCTAAATATCATTTTATCAGAAAGGTACATTATAGAAAAGAATAAGAACTGGCATCCACACAGGCTATAATTTTCAAAAACACAAAATGGATAGATGACAAATTCATTGGCTTTTCTTTCCAGATATGGATGACTGTTTTGAATGTTCAGAAGATCATTACCCAAATAAAGAAAAAAAAGGCTGTATCCTGAAACGGCGGATCTTTCTAACTTTTGAAGAAACCTTAGGAATTGGTTTAGCTTCAGCAGCTCTTTGTTTCTTTCTCTTGACATCTTGGATACTTGGAACTTTTATTAAACACAGGGACACTCCCATTGTCAAAGCCAACAACAGGTCTCTCACCTATACCCTCCTTGTCTCGCTTTTGTTCTGTTTTCTCTCCTCTTTTTTATTTCTCAGCCAACCTGGCCCAGTGACCTGCCTTCTCAGACAACCAACTTTTGGAATTACCTTCTCAGTGGCCATTTCTAGTGTACTGGCCAAAACCATCATGGTGGTTGTGGCTTTCATGGCCACTAATCCTGGATCTCAAATGAGGAAGTGGGTGGGGAAAAGATTGGCCTTTGCTGCTGTCCTTTCCTGTTCTCTTGTTCAAGTATGTATTTGTACTCTTTGGTTGTCAATATATCCCCCATTCTCTGAGGTGGACATGCATTCAGAGCTCCAAGAAATGATTTTACAGTGCAATGAGGGGTCAGCTACATTCTTTTATTGTGTCTTGGGCTACATGGGTTTCTTGGCCATTGCCAGCTTCATTGTGGCTTTCCTTGCCCGTAAATTACCTGACAGTTTCAATGAAGCCAAGTTCATCACCTTCAGCATGTTGGCCTTTTGCAGTGTGTGGGTCTCCTTCTTTCCAGCCTATCTGAGCACAAAAGGCAAAGCCATGGTAGCTGTGGAGGTCTTCTCCATCTTGTCTTCCAGCGCTGCATTACTGGGATGCATATTCTTGCCAAAGTGCTACATCATTGTTTTGCGGCCTGAGCTAAACCATAGGGAACAACTCATAAAGAGAATGTAGTACATCAGATTGTTTTACCTAACAGTTTTTTTCTTTGAATACATCAAGCTAACAAGATTTTGACAATCTATCTGTTTATATTTTTAAGAGATTTGACATATTGACTTTAAGGATAAAGGGCAGCTGTCAGTTCATGGTTTTTATAGCTTCACTTCATAAACCACTGTATAAATATGGGGAAAAGCGAATGGATATTTTATAGACATGTATTTAGCTCAGTATCATAGTTAGCCTGTTTTGGATTGATTGGTCATCGTTGAAAGGTAAAAAGGTAAAATGTTTTTGAGCATTTAATATACATTTAACTCTGTTTTTTTTTAAAAAAATAAATAAATTCATGAACAGTCATAGCCATTCATTCTCTATCCAGCAAGGTATTTTTACTGTACCCTATTGCAATTTAGGGTACATTATATGAAATGTCATTTTCCTTCTGCCTCATCCCTTACTAGAAGTGTATGCTGGGTGATATCCATATAAAGTTTGATTTTATTTGGTTTTATTTAGGTATGTCTACCGTTAGTCCTTCGGAGGAGACCCCTTTCTTTATGTAACATATGCTTAATAAAATACCACGTCAGACTAAACAGCAGAAGACTATGAATTTTGCTTTAACCATGAAATCCACCTGGGTGACTTTAGGACAGTCCCTCTCCCTCAGCCCTACCCACTTCACAGGGTCATTGTTGTTTGGGGGAAAATAGGAAGAGGAATATCTGTTGGATATATTTGATGCTTTGAGTTATTGGTAAAAATAATAAAAACTGGATATAAATAAATAAATAAATTTGCTTTGGGTCCTGTATTTTAATTCTATGTTATCAGTATTGGTGTTGATTCACATTAGCATTCTCTGACTGGAAATATGAGTGAACTCATCCAAAAGGCTATCTGGTTTAATTGGCATTCCTTAATAGGTAGAAAAGTTTCCTCTTCTCTATTCAACTACTCTGTTTATTTTACGTGGAAAATGAACATGAATTTGAACAATTAGGCCTATTTTTATTGTTATTGTCTTTACTTTATATTATTTTAATTGGCATTTTCTCATTATTAAACCGTCCAACACTTATTATCTCACCAAAAGCAAAATAATTATTTCTTACAGGTATCTTAGTTAGGCCCACACTTGCTGAGCAAAAGCATTTTATAAAATTAAATTCCCCCTGCTAATGACAATATGATTAAGTATAGTTTTAAAAAAACAGATTAATATGCAGCAACCAGAATTGATAAACAAGATCCTGAAGTTTAAATTTTGTTTCTTAGGATCAACAACTAACAATAAAGGAGGCAGATCCCACAAAATATGCAGCAAACATATGGTGAGGTAGCCATGACAGTTTCAGAGAAGATATCCAGGTGTCCTCATGGGACACTATGCATGAAGACAAAGATTTGTTGGTGGAACACACAACCTACTGAAACAGAGCCATGGAAATTCTCACAGTCACACTCAGTAACCACAATTTTTCTTTTCTTCGTGTATCAGTTCAATATTTCTTATTGTGGTTTGTGGTGCTCTAATTTAGACTATTTATATTGGCCTGTGTTCAGTTAAAAATAATTAAACTATTAGTCATTTATTCTCTCATGAAAATTTTTTTTCTTTTAATGTCTCTGTAATCCCTTGCTTCAGGTTGGAATCAGGGTGACTGAATGGAGCTGAGCATTTACTGGCCTGATGCCCTTTCTGACACCTACATAATAATAATAATAGTACTACTACTACTACTACTACTACTACTACTACTACTAATAATAATAATAATAATAATAATAATAATAATAATAGTAGTAGTAGTAATAAAGTTGGAAGGGACTTGGAGGTCATTTAGTCCAACCCCCTGCTCAGGCAGGAAACCCTATACCATTTCAGACAAATGGCTCTCCAGTCTCTTCTTAAAAACCTCCAGGGTTGGAGCATTCACCGCTTCTGGAGGCAGGTTGTTCCATTGGTTAATTGTTCTAACTGTCAGGACGTTTCTCCTTAGTTTTAGGTTGCTTCTCTCCTTGATTAGTTTCCATCCATTGCTTCTTGTCCCGCCTTCGGGCCCTTTGGAAAATAGCTTCATTCCCTCTTCTTTGTGGCAGCCCCTGAACTATTGGAACACTGCTATCATGTCCCCCCTCGTCCTTCTCTTCATTAAACTAGACATACCCAATTCCAGCAGCCGTTCCTTATATGCTTTAGCCTCCAGTCCCCTAATCATCTTTGTTGCTCTTCTCTGTACTCTTTCTAGAGTCTCAACACCTTTTTTTACATCATGGTGACTAAAACTGGATGCAGTATTCCAAGTGTGGCCTTACCAAGGCATTGTAAAGTGATATTAATACTTCATGTGATCTTGATTCTATCCCTCTGTTAATGCAGCCTAGCACTGTGTTGGCCTTTTTGGCAGCTGCAGCACACTGCTGGCTCATATTTAAGTATTGTTCACTAGGACTCTGAGGTCCCTCTCACAGTAACTACTATTGAGCAAGGTACCCCCTATACTATACCTGTACATTTGGTTTTCCTTGCCTAAATGTAGAACCTTACTTTTTTTCACCATTGAATTTCATTTTGTTAGATAGCGTGCAGTGTTCACGTCTGTCCAGATCCTTCTGTACCCTAAGCCTGTTTTCTGGAGTGTTGGCTATTCCTGCTAGCTTGGTGTCATCTGCAAATTTGATGATTTCTCCCTTGGAGAGGAGCGGCATACAAACCCAAATAAACTAAATAAATAAATAAATAAAATCTATCCCCTTCTCCAAATCATTGATGAATATGTTGACGAGCACTGGGCCCAGAAAAAGCCCTGGGGCACCCCACTGCACACTTCCCTCCATGTAGATGTGGTTCCATTGAGGACAACAGCCGGTCAGCCAGCTATGGATCCATCTGGTGGTGATGCAGTCTAACGCACATTTTTCTATCTTATCGAGTAGTAGGTTGTGATCTACTTTATCAAATGCCTTTCTGAAGTCCAAGTAAATTACATCCACAGCATTCCTCTGATCCACTAATTTTGTCACTTGGTCAAAGAATGCAATAAGATTTTTCTGGCATGATCTGTTTTTGACAAACCCATGTTGGCTTTTAGTAATGACTTTGTTTGCCTCTTGGTGTTCGCTGATTCGTTGTTTGATTATCTTTTCCAGAATCTTCCCAGGTAATGAGGTCAGGCTGATAGGTCTGTAATTTCCTGGGTCCGTTTCTTTTCCTTTTTTGAAGATGGGAACTACATCAGCTCTTTTCCAGTCTTCCGGTAGTTCCCCAGTGCTCCAGGATCTTTGAAAAATATAGTTCAATGGTCACATCTGCCAGTTCCTTGAGAACCTTGGGGTGTAATCCATCTGGTCCTGGTGATTTGAACTCATCTAGGATAGACAGGTGCTCACTTACCATTTTCTTGCCTATCTTAACTTGTGTTTCTATTTTGTTTTTTATGGGGCTATTTTTGGTAGGTTGGTCTGTTTTTTTCCTTTCGTGTAAAGACAGATGAAAAAAAAACAAGTTAAATAGTTCTGCTTTCTCCCTGTTGCTTGTCACCTTCTTGGAGGTCACAGTAGATATTTTCTCACTGTGCCCAAAGAGAGAAACATCTGCCATCACCTAGGATCAAATTCAAAGCCTCCTGAATGAGAGGTAAAAACACCTGTAGGCCACCATGCTGCTCTATGAAAAATAAAACAATCATCTAGAGGAATTACTATATTTTTTTTAGCTTTGCATGAAAACATTTCAATTCAACAACAATCAAAGTATCTGTTTGGTTGTTAATTAACTTTTGAACTACAGGGAAATTGGCACAAGGTATAATAATGATCATTGTTTCATGTTCACTCCTGCCATTCTTCCTTGCCAGAATATATATTCCAATCCTGGTGATATTCAAGATACAAATTGGCACCCGCATGGCTCTTCAGATAGAAATTGATGGATTGTCCCATGAAGGGCATTTTCAGATAAAATCCTTGGATTAAACAGTGGATGAACCATTGGGGTGCATACATACTCTGGAACAGACAAATATTTTCACCATCCCAAAAGCATGAAGATGTTATTCCTTTTGATGTTCCTGATGCACAAGGTAGTTACTCTGAGATGCCCTTCAAGTGAAGCTTTCCCTGTTCCACATGAGTGGTTCCAGCCTGGTGATCTTCTCATTGGTGGGATGGTGTCTCACATTTTTTACCACTTTTATGAAATTGAATTTAAGGAACACCCTTCTCTAACACCTTATGACTTACCTCTGTAAGAATTTTTATTTTTACCATGTATTTTCTTACCTTAGCCAGGTCCCCATGATATCAGTAAAATTAAAGACCTTCTCATGAAATACATGAAAGTTTGGTGTAAGAAGTCTATTGAAGGACATTTTGCAGCAAACTTTAATGCATTTCATGAGAAGGACTTTAATATAATGATTAATTTAGTGTTTAATTTAACGAGCTTGAAGTCATTTAAAAAAACTTCCCCATGATCACCCCTCACAAAACATACATATAGTAAATGAATGATATTTGCTGAAACTGTTGCAGTTATACTTTGTGCCCAAATTTTTAGAACTATATTTGTTAACTAAAAAATGCCACTACTTTTATTTGCCGTTGTATATAATGGTTTCAAATCATGAAAACACCATGTAAAATGAAGGACTGAATTCTGTAGAAATTACTGAATATTTTAGAAAAGCTATTCTATTCCTACTTCCAAGGTTTGTGATTCATATAGAAATGCTGCCTCCTTACAAGAATTGTATAATTATTTTTTCAATGGGGTATTTAAATTATTTGCAGTGTAATAACCAAATTTTATCAGCATGTCCTTGCCGTGGCCTTTGCTGTGAAGGAGATCAATGAAGACTCCCAGATTTTACCTAACAACACTCTTGGGTTCCATATCTATGATAGTTACTACAACCCAAGGTTGACCTATCGTACCACTCTGGACCTGCTTTTCAAATCCCAGGAATTTATCCCTAACTACAAATGTGATATCCGTAAGAATCTCATGGCTATCATTGGAGGACTAGGTGCTCCTACTTCATCTCTTATGTCAGAAAGCATAAACCTCTTCAAGATTCCACAGGTAATTTGACTTCATGTGTAATGAATATGAAATTATTTTTTTTGGTGTGCTTTTCTGCAGGACTTCAATTCAATCTACTTTTTTCTCCTGTCTGCAATTTCCCCCCACAACTCAATCGGTTGGCTCAAAGTAGTCAGTGAAGAATATCAAAACCTTTTATTTGATAGATTAGAAAAGTAAAATGTAAATCACAAATTACAGTACAAAATTAATCTTATTTGAGAGGGTTATTTGATCTTCTGATTTGACCACTACCTGTGGTTGAATTCTGGAGCTGTGTTGAGATAAGGAGTGAAAAGGCTGGCTAGCACATGCTACACAATTAGTACATAAACTCTTTGAGCAGGAGAACATATAAAATTTCAGATAAATGATTTTCCAGTCTCTTTTTCAAAGCCTCCAGTGAAAGACCAGCCACAACTTCTGAATGCAAGTTGTTTCATTGGTTAATTATTCTTCCCAATGGAAATTTCTCCTTATTTTTAGGTTGTTTGTCTCCTTGATTTTTTTCCATCCATTGTTTCTCCTCTTGCCTTTGGAAGCTTTGTAAATAATAATTTACCCCTCATCTTTGTAGGAACCCATAAATATTGGAAAACTGCTGCCATGTCTCATGGTTTTAGGGAGGATCTCCTTTCAGTCACTTCCTGCCCATCCCCAACTCAAGGCTATGCAGCATTTTCACTGCTGCCCTCAACTCACTGCTAGATTCCACCAAGTCACCCAATAATAGTGACAAGTCTCTTTGTGTGTTGGTGTCTATTAATAATAATTGAATGTAAAATTCAAATGATTTGTGTGGAAATTGTTGAAGGATTGGAGTTTTATGTTACTTTTGGAGATTTCTATAATAATTGCAGTAAATGAAGACATACATGACTCTTTCTATTCCTCCAGAGTCTCATGGATAGTATTTCATGCATTCTCTACCTGCAGCACAGAAGGGCAGAAGGTAATGCAATAAAAAGCTTTTTCCTAAGCTAGGAAGAGTTTACATGTTCAGATAGTAAGCAGGTTCCAAGCTGTTCATAGACATGAGCTATCTGGAACTCCATAGTAGTAAACTAAATTTAGTTAGTAGTCCAGTTATATTCATTCAGTTAGAAAATATTTCATCTTGGCGGTTTTATTGCTGTAATGTTCATCAAAACAATAATGTACCTAGAGTTTGAGAACTTTTCAATTGTTCAGTTTCCATCCAGGAGTCATTTTCCGATCTTTTTCCACTGGTTATCATAAATAATAATTTTCATTTCTTTTCCTTTCCTTTCCTTTCCTTTCCTTTCCTTTCCTTTCCTTTCCTTTCCTTTCCTTTCCTTTCCTTTCCTTTCCTTCCCTTCCCTTCCCTTCCCTTCCCTTCCCTTCCCTTCCCTTCCCTTCTCTTCCCTTCCTCTTTCCTTCCTTCCTTCCTTCCTTCCTTCCTTCCTTCCTTCCTTCCTTCCTTCCTTCCTTCCTTCCTTCCTTCTTTTCCTATAGTTGACCTATGGCTCTTTTGCCCAGGAAGAATTTCAGAGTAACAAATTATCTTCACTTTATTGCATGGTGCCAATTGAGGACTATCAGTACATGGGAGTTATACAACTTTTCCTCCATTTTGGATGGAGCTGGATTGGAGTCTTTGCATTTGAAACGAAGGGAGAAATGTTTTTGCAGAAACTGCAGCCATTGCTTTCACAGAATGGGATCTGTTTAGCTTTCACACAAAAAATTCCACAACATATCCACTTAGAAGATTTGTCAGAATTGTACGATTCAGTCTCAATTATTACTAATAAATTGATAGATCAAAAAACAAATGTTTTTCTTGTTTATGGAGAATCATTCACAATAGTGTGGCTCAGAACTGTCATGTTTCTACGTGATCCAGAAAATAAAAACAGATCATTATTCAGAAAGGTTTGGATCCTGATGAACCCAATTGATTTCATACTGACGGGAACTCAAAGGAATTGGGATCTCCAGATGTACCATGGGTCTCTTTCCTTTACAGTTCATGCAAGAGACATTCAAGGCTTCAAACAATTTCTTCAAGTCATCAAACCTTCCACCCACAATGATGGATTTCTTCAAGAAGTTTGGCAACAATTGTTTGACTGTGTGTTTTTAAAGGCAGACTTACCTTCATCTATCAGTGGAACCTGTACTGGGGAAGAGAATTTGGAGAATCTGCCTGCACCTCTGTTTGAGTTGCAGATGACTAGCCAAAGCTACAGTATCTACAATGCTGTTTATGCAGTGGCACATTCTTTGCATGAGGCAGTGAGATCAAGTCCCAAATGGACAAAAACTCAAAAGGTTGAATTTCCAAATCTGCAGCCTTGGCAGGTAATCTCCCCATGCCATTCCTATCTTTTGTTTTAGCAAATAGTAATTCTCAATGTGGTATGACTTGTTTGCCCTGACCTATGGGCACATATCATTAGAGATCCTAAAGCAACTAGAGTTTTATTGTAAGAGATTGTTCTTTGTTACGGAATAAAAGAGATTTAAAAGTCATACTGGCTTTGCAAATTTTGCTCTAGTCAAAGGGATGAATGTATCATTCATCATTCCATTAATCACCATTTCTTCTTTCCTGACTTAAAAATTCATCAGTCCTGGTTCCAAGAATACAAAGGAGAGGCATCTGAAGGCAGTCTTTGTTTTTTGCCCAACAAATCTTTCTGAAATGAAACATTTCATTTTTATTAGTTTTTTGAAATTTAATCAAGGCAGGTTTGTTATCCTGGGAACATAAAGCTTATGACAGTTGTTGTATTGTAGCAGAGGTGTGTTATTTCCATGAAATGATGTTGGTTTTTAGATTTATGGTAAATTACCAGAAGAATTGCTGAGTTTGCTGTCTTTAAAGTACTCATGACAATTAATTGATAAAGTAAGTTCCATATTTCAGTTATTGATTGTTCTTGGTGTGTTGACATTTTCTTCTTCTGTATTTGAAGACAGGGAATGTTGTTTGGTTTCCTTGGAAGGAAGAGTAAAAGAAAGAGAAATTCCTGATGCATTGTTTCCTTTTTGACTTTATTTTTCTCCTTCAAGTAGCTCCACCAGTTTCTTCAAGAGATTTCTTTTAACAACTCAGCTGGAGAAAGAGTCTTCTTTAAAAACAGAAGAGAAGGTCCAGGTGGCTTTGATATTATCAACATGATCACTTTCCCAAACAAATCGTTTCAGAGAGTTAAAATTGGAAAGTTACACCCCAATGCTCCAAAAGGGAAAGAAGTTATCATTGAGAACACAATCCTTTGGCATCCTGGTTTTAACCAGGTATGAATAGCAATTGAACTGTTCGTTTATTACATTATTGAAAAGTAATAGCGATAGTGCTTAGACTTACAGTATATACCACTTCATAGTGTTTTACAGCCCTCCCTAAACAGTTTACAAAGTCAGCGTATTGTTCCCAACAATCTGGGCCCTCATTTTACTGACCTCAGAAGAATGGAAGGCTGAGTCAACTTTGAATTCCTGGCAATCACCTGAATTAGCATGCAATACTGTATTCTAACCGTTGTGCCACCATGGTTCAATCATGTTCAGAGACAAAGGAACAAATAACCCTAATCTTAACCCTCTGTAAAATGTTAACAATGTTAAAGGTCATTTACGTAACACAATGTAAATATTTTCCATTGTTTAATCGGGATTCTTCATATCAATGTCTATGTTTATGTCTGTAGGTTCTTCCTGTTTCTTTGTGTAATGACCACTGTTCTCCTGGATCCTGGAAGAGAAGGGCTGAAGGCAGTCAGTTCTGTTGCTATGACTGTGTTCCATGTCTGGAAGGAAAGATTTCTAATGGAACTGGTAGGTTATCAATTTCATGCCGGGATTGACTCTACATCTGCCAAAAGGGCAGTTTTGCTGCCGACAACCACCCATGCCAGAAACTGCATGCCACCATTGTTCACCTGCCATATCCCCCTGACAGTCCCTGTGATCTCCTATCACGTGCTGGTAGGCAGAAGGCCCATGGCCTAAAAGTCCCATTCTGTTTCCTCCATGCTCAAGAAATGGGTGAGGGGAGGGGGAGATATTAAAAGTGTTGCCGGTGGCCAACAGCCGTGGCTTTCCCACTAGAGGGGGCGGGATTATCCCAGTGAACGGGAAGCCTTGCATGCTGTGAGATCAGACCAGTGAGTGGGGCATGAAGGCACTAGTGCCTAGGAAGGTGAGCAGCAGTCCCAGCAGCAAGAATAGCTGCTGAAAAGAGCAGAGTCTCTGTGTGTAGCTGCTACAAACTCACCCATCAACTATGCTCTCCATGCCTCAGATCAGCTTTAGCATGCCATGGAGAGCAAGGATGCTGTGGGCAAGGCAAGTGCACATACAGACTCCACTGTTTTCGGCAGCGCTTTGGTGCCTGGACCAGAAAAGTGGAACTGTGTGTGGTGAGGCGAGGCCCAGCAAAACAGAGCTTGACGAGGAGAGGGTCATCAAAGCCAGGCATGGCCAGTTACGACGGGCTAGGTGGGGAGAGGTAGGGTGAGGCTGGGAGGGGCAGAGAGGATGATACAAATGAGCTGCAGCTTTTCCTGTGCATCGCCAATCTCCAAGCGCTCACCATTTCCTGTGTGTTCACTGGGAGGGTGCCCAGCCGGGTTGGGATGGGCCAGGGCTGGGACAACAGGGGCTGGGGCAGCAGGGGCCGATCCCTTGCCATTTCCGGAAAAGCTCCAGGGGCCACATGCCTCGTGTTTCATATATCTGCTTTATAAGGACTTCAGGTGTGGATGTGTCATGTGAGGGTCTTATGATGTGTCAGGTGTGAATCATCAGAGATGGGCTCATGATGGGGAGGTTATTTCAGGTCAGGACCACTGGGGGATGTGTATTATCAGGGGGTCAAGATCCATCACCATCCTCTCATTGATGACTCATACCTGAGCCACTGATAATTCACACTCTACAATGATCATGACCTGAAGTACCTTCCCCATCACAAGGGTCATCACAAGCCCCTCTCTGATGACTCATACCTGACCCATCATAAGACTCTCATTTCACACATCCCCACCTAAAGCACTTATAAATAGTAAAGCACTGAAATAGAAATCTCCTAAATGCCACTGAAAATGTTACCTACCCTGGAAGCAAAAAGTTGAGAGAAGGAACCTTCACCCTCAACATTCTGAGTGCTATAAACTGATTAAGGTCAGTTTAGCTGCAGTGAATGCAACATTTCTTTTCCACATGATTTCCCATTTTCCAAGGTTTAACTTCCATAAAACCCAGAAAATATGTAGAAGCAAAGGGAATTTCACTAGGTCACAGATGTCTTATGAACGGCGCAGTTATCCAAGGCACACAGGATGGATATTTGTAGAACCAACTATTGTTCTCCACGTAGAAAACAAAAGCATCTTAAAGTCAAGATAAAATACAGGGATGGACGTCTCCCTTTGAGAGCTGTATGCTATGATATTCCATTTTAATGTATGCCAATTAGTGTACATTCAAAATGACAATAAACTTTCTATTCTATTCTGTTCTGTTCTGTTCTATTCTACTCTAAATATCATTTTATCAGAAAGGTACATTATAGAAAAGAATAAGAACCGGCATCCACACAGGCTATAATTTTCAAAAACACAAAATGGATAGATGACAAATTCATTGGCTTTTCTTTCCAGATATGGATGAC
Organism: Bothrops alternatus; assembly: GCA_034064705.1. Lineage (NCBI taxonomy): Eukaryota > Metazoa > Chordata > Lepidosauria > Squamata > Viperidae > Bothrops > Bothrops alternatus. The sequence continues at coordinate 3,889,052 of JARGCV010000074.1, forward strand.
TGTTTTGAATGTTCAGAAGATCATTACCCAAATAAAGAAAAGAAAGGCTGTATCCTGAAACGGCGGATCTTTCTAACTTTTGAAGAAACCTTAGGAATTGGTTTAGCTTCAGCAGCTCTTTGTTTCTTTCTCTTGACATCTTGGATACTTGGAACTTTCATTAAACACAGGGACACTCCCATTGTCAAAGCCAACAACAGGTCTCTCACCTACACCCTCCTTGTCTCGCTTTTGTTCTGTTTTCTCTCCTCTTTTTTATTTCTCAGCCAACCTGGCCCAGTGACCTGCCTTCTCAGACAACCAACTTTTGGAATTACCTTCTCAGTGGCCATTTCTAGTGTACTGGCCAAAACCATCATGGTGGTTGTGGCTTTCATGGCCACTAAACCTGGATCTCAAATGAGGAAGTGGGTGGGGAAAAGATTGGCCTTTGCTGCTGTCCTTTCCTGTTCTCTTGTTCAAGTATGTATTTGTACTCTTTGGTTGTCAATATATCCCCCATTCTCTGAGATGGACATGCATTCAGAGCTCCAAGAAATGATTTTACAGTGCAATGAGGGGTCAGCTACATTCTTCTATTGTGTCTTGGGCTACATGGGTTTCTTGGCCATTGCCAGCTTCATTGTGGCTTTCCTTGCCCGTAAATTACCTGACAGTTTCAATGAAGCCAAGTTCATCACCTTCAGCATGTTGGCCTTTTGCAGTGTGTGGGTCTCCTTCTTTCTAGCCTATCTGAGCACAAAAGGCAAAGCCATGGTAGCTGTGGAGGTCTTCTCCATCTTGTCTTCCAGCGCTGCATTACTGGGATGCATATTCTTGCCAAAGTGCTACATCATTGTTTTGTGGCCTGAGCTAAACCACAAGGAGCAACTCATAAAGAGAATGTAATACATCAGATTGTTTTACCCAACGGTTTTTTTCTTTGAATACATCAAGCTAACAAGATTTTGACTATCTGTTTATATTGTTAAGAGATTTGACATATTGACTTTAAGGCAGCTGGCAGTTCATGGTTTTTATAGCTTCACTTCATAAACCGCTGTATAAATATGGGAAAAAGCGAAAGGATATTTTATAAACATGTATTTAGCTCAGTATCATAAGTTAGCCTGTTTTGGGTTAATTGGTCATCTTTGAAAGGTAAAAGGTAAAATGTTTTTGAGCATTTAATATACATTTAACTCTTTTTTTAAAAAAAAAATTCATGAACAGTCCTAGCCATTCATTCTCTATCCAGCAAGGTATTTTTTACTGTACCCTATTGCAATTTAGGGTACATTATATGAAATGTCATTTTCCTTCTGCCTCATCCCTTACTAGAAGTGTATGCTGGGTGATGTCCATATAAAGTTTGATTTGATTTGGTTTGATATAGGTATGTCTACCATTAGTCCTTTGGAGGAGACCCCTTTCTTTATGTAACATATGCTTAATAAAATACCACGTCAGACTAAACAGCAGAAGACTATGAATTTTGCTTTAACTATGAAAGCCACCTGGGTGACTTTAGGACAGTCCCTCTCTCTCAGCCCAACCCACTTCACAGGGTTATTGCTGTTTGGAGGGAAATAGGAAGAGGAAAGTGTGTTGGATATTTTTGATGCTTTGAGTTATTGGTAAAAATAATAATAAATAAATAAATAAATAAATAAATAAATAAATAAATAAATAAATAAATAAATAAATAAATAAATAAATAAATAAATAAATTGCTGTGGGTCCTGTATTTTAATTTCATGATATCAATATTGGTGTTGATTTGCATTAGCATTCTGGAAATATGAGTGAATTCATCCAAATGGCTATCTGGTTTAATTGGCATTCCTTAATAGATAAAAATGTTTCCTCTTCTCTCTTCAACTACTCAGTTCATTTTACATGAAAAATGGGAGTCCTGCTCCGTTGTAAGAACTGAACATGAATTTGAACAATTGGGCCTATTTTTATTGTCATTGTCCCTTACTATATATTATTTTAATTGGCATTTTCTCATTATTTCTCTGATGAAGAGCATGCGCAAGATGGACGCTTCCCTGTGAGAGCAGCCGGGCCTCCGATGGGGAATGGCTAGAGACCTCCCCCCAGGGGCCGAGAAACATCTGGGACCCCTGGGATTTTGGCAGCGGAACATCTTAGTCTCCCTGAGATATGTCTGTCAGCTCCCTTCTTGCCGGGAATGGACGAAGCTGAGTGGTGGTAACAGCGTACTTCCCCCTGCGGCCTGCGGTGAGGTGAGAAGCCAACTGGGAGTCGGGAGGCCACCGCGAAAGAGAAGAGCTCGGCGGCGGCTCCCCCCTCCCCCACCATGTGAACGAGTGACTCTTGAAAAGACTGCTGAGAGGCTCCTGGCTTTGAGAGGCCGCTGCGAGGGGGAACAGCTTGGCAGCTGGCCTCCCCCTCCCCCCTTCTACCATCATTATGCTCAGGTAGGCAGTCGAGAGGCGTTGGTGCTGGGAGGCTGCCGCAAAAGGGAAGATCAGCGGCGCCCCCCCCTACCATCATGTGAGCTAGTGGCTCGGGGAGACAGCTGAGAATTGCAGGGGATAGAGGGGGCAGCATGGACCTGGCAGTGAGGGAAACAACGTGGTCATGCTTCCCCCCCCTATGAACTGGTGAACGAGCGTCCAACGGTGAGGCCAAATGGGAGAACTGCAGTGGCCTCCCCCACCCCATGAGCTTTGTGCGGGAAGGAAAGTTGAACTGAGCACTATCAGGAGGGGCAGTAAGACAGCCCTGAAGAAAGAATCCCGGATTATGACTCTGGTGCTGCCCTTATGGACCCCTTTTCAGAGACCTGGTCCTTGCCCCCGGCAGCACATATGCGAATCTGTGGATCGTGGATTAAACGAAGCAGGATGGAACAACATAGGGGCTTTTCCTGCTCGGACCACTCAAAATCTACCTTCTTCATTGTTATTATTATTATTATTATTTTTACCATCACCCTGATAGAAACTTGGTACTTGGACCTTAATTCAGACTTGACTGCCTGGTTTCTTGCCGGACCCTATCGATTCATCTTACTTGACTGGCTGCTTACTCGAAGTGGACGCTTCTTGCATTGCGAGACTCCCCCCTCTCGCAATTATGGCCCTCTGTTCTATCAAGGGCCCATCTCGAGGATGGACTTTGGAGTCCTGAGAGATGGCATGCATCAAAAAAGGGGCTTTGGGGTTTTTTAAATAGGTACTTAGTTAAAGTTTTAAGGGTGGGGAGGGGTGGGGAAGGAGTGTTTAGGGCAGGGGAAGAAATTGTCAGAAGGGAACAAGAAGACAGGCCAGGCGACGGAAGGGGACGGAGTCCCGAGGGTGCGGACGGGGGGCTGATTAAGACTAACTCAGTTCCAATAAGTACCGTTAGCGGGAGGGGCAGGTATGGTGGGAGCAGGGGGCCGTATCATAATAAGGGAGCGCGCACCCGCTGCTTACGAGCGGTCGTGCGCTCCGACCCCCAAGGCTCAACCTGTTCTCGGGGTTGTTCAGAACCACAGGGCCCTGGCTGTAGGCTGATCTGTGCAATGCCAGGTCTGTGGTAAATAAGGCCCCCCTCATTCAAGATTTAATCTCAGAGGGGGGAGCAGACCTGGCGGGTATAACGGAGACCTGGTTGGGACCAGAGGGCGGTGTCCCTCTGGTGGAAATGTGCCCACCGGGTTTCCTTGCATTCCACCAGCCGAGAGCTCAAGGCAGGGGTGGGGGAGTGGCGGTCGTGATCAGGGAAAGTTTCAGGCCGAGGGAGGTCACTGTTCCTCAGACGGCAGGCTGTGAATCCCTTCTGGTGAAGTGGGACCTAGGGGGTCCGAGGGCGGTGTTGATTACGTACCTGGCGCCCTGCCACGTATCAACCTCCCTGCCCGAGCTCCTGAGCGTTGTCGCCGCGGTGGTGGTTGAAGTCCCCAGGCTAATAGTCATGGGTGACTTCAACCTGCCGTCCGGGGGCGGGGCGTCCGGGGAGGCTCGGGAGTTCATGGCTTCCATGACAGCCATGGACCTGACCCAGGTAATTCAAGGCCCCACACACACAGGGGGGAACACGCTTGACCTGGTTTTTGTCTCTGGACAGTGGCTGAGTGGTCAGAGTGTAGGGGATATAGTCATTGAACCCCTGTCATGGTCTGATCACTCTCTCCTATGCTTGGACTTTCGGACCGTTGCACCCCACCGCAGGGTGGCGGAACCGGTGAGATGGTACCGCCCCAGGCGGCTGATGGAACCCGAGCGGTTCCAGGCAGAGCTTGGGCCAATTCCTGAGGTTCTGACACACGACTCGGTTGGAGAGGTGGTGGCGGCCTGGGACAGGGCGGCTGCCGGTGCCCTGGATCGAGTTGTGCCTTTGCGGCCTCTGATTCGGCGTGGGTCTCGACCGGCCCCGTGGTATAACGAGGGGTTGAGAGAGATGAAACGCCGGAAAAGACGCCTAGAGAGCAGTTGGAGATCGAGCCGTGCCGAATCTGACCGAACATTGGTAAGAGACCATATTAGGTCCTACCTAATGGCGATAAGAGCAGAGAAGTGTTCCTACCTCACTGCTCTTATTGCGTCATCAGATAACCGCCCAGCCTCCTTGTTTAGGGTGACCCGCTCCCTCCTTCATCAGGAGGTGAGGGGAGACCCCTTAGAGGGTAGAGCTGAGGATTTCGGAAAATATCTGTATGATAAAATCGCTCAGATACGGGAAGGCTTCGACTTCAACTGGGTATGTCCAATGGGAGAGGCGGAGGCTGGTCTTGAGACTGTTACCTGGGTTGAGTTTGACCCCGTGACCCCCGAGGACGTGGACAGGTTGCTGGGGGGACTTAGGGCGACCACATGTTTACTGGACCCGTGCCCCTCCTGGTTGGTGCTGGCCTCCCGGGAGGTGGTACGAGGCTGGTTCCGAGCAATTATCAACGCTTCCTTGAGTGAGGGTGTCTTTCCCGCTGCCTTGAAAGAGGCAGTGGTGAGACCCCTCCTCAAGAAGCCTGCCCTGGATCCAGCCGTTTTATCAAACTACCGTCCCGTCTCCAACCTTCGCTTTCTTGCGAAGGTTGTTGAGAGTGTGGTTGCCCGACAGTTCCCGCAGCACCTGGAGGAATCGTCATATCTCGATCCGTTCCAGTCGGGCTTCAGGCCTGGCTACAGCACGGAAACAGCATTGGTCGCGTTGGTGGATGATCTCTGGCGGGCCCAAGACATGGGCTGCTCCTCTGTTCTGGTGCTATTGGACCTCTCGGCGGCTTTTGATACCATCGATCATGGTATCATGCTGCAACGGTTGGAGGGGCTGGGCATAGGAGGCACTGTCTTGCAGTGGTTCTCCTCCTTCCTCTCTGGCCGGATGCAGTCTGTGTTGACAGGGGGCCAGAGGTCGACCCCGAGACCCCTCGTATGTGGGGTACCTCAGGGGTCGGTCCTCTCGCCTCTACTGTTCAACATTTATGTAAAGCCGCTGGGTGAGATCATCCGTGGTTTTGGCGTGGAGTACCAGCAGTACGCTGATGATACCCAGCTGTACATTTCCACGCCAAACCACCCCAACGATGCCCTTGCCGTGCTGACCCAGTGCCTGGAGGCCGTGCGGGTATGGATGGGGAGAAACGGACTCAAGCTCAACCCCTCCAAGACCGAGTGGCTGTGGTTACCGTCATCCCGGTACAGCCAGCTGATTCCATCGCTGTGTATTGGGGGCGAAACAGTGGCTCCCACAGGAAGGGTTCGCAACTTGGGAATCCTCCTGGACTCACGGCTGTCCTTAGAGGACCATCTGACGGCCGTGGCCGGGAGGATGTTCCACCAGGTTCGCCTGGTGCGCCAGTTGCGTCCCTTCCTAGACCGGGACTCGCTACGCACAGTCACTCATGCCCTCGTGACCTCCAGGCTGGACTACTGTAATGCTCTCTACATGGGGCTCCCCTTGAGGTGCATCCGGAAGCTCCAACTTGCCCAGAATGCAGCCGCGCGGGTAGTGATGGGAGCGTCGTGGCGCTCCCACGTAACACCGCTCCTGCGTGAGTTGCACTGGTTGCCGGTGGTCTTTCGGGTGCGGTTCAAGGTGTTAGTGACCACTTTTAAAGCGCTCCATGGCATCGGACCCGGATACTTACAGGACCGTCTACTGCCAGCAAATACCTCCCGCCGTCCGGTACGCTCCCACAGAGAGGGCCTCCTCAGGGAGCCGTCGGCCAGACAGTGCCGGCTGGCGACCCCCAGGGGGAGAGCCTTCTCTGTGGGAGCTCCCACGTTATGGAACGAGCTCCCCCCCGAACTCCGTATAATAACAGATTTACGCACCTTCCGTCGGGAACTAAAAACATTCCTTTTCCGACAGGCCGGCCTGGCATAGAAGCTTCTGAGTATTTTTTAAGATTTTAAATTTTGTATGTTTTGGGTTTTAGGATTTTGGCCAAATGATTTAATTTATTTTTAATTATTTTAAATTTTGTATATTTATATGTTTTTTAAAGTTTAGGCTGTACACCGCCCCGAGTCCTTCGGGAGAGGGGCGGTATAGAAATTTAATAAAATAAATAAATAAATAAATAAATAAATAAATAAATAAATTATTAAACCATCCAACACTTATAATCTCACCAATAGCAAAATAATTATTTCTTAAAGGAATCATGGTATTATCTTAGTTAGGCCCAAACTTGCTGAGCAAAAGCATTTTAAAATTTTAAATTCCCGCTGCTAGTGAGGATATGAATAAATATAGTTTTTTTAAAAAAACAGATTAATATGCAGCAACCAGAATTGATAAACAAGATCCTGAAATTTAAATTTTGTTTCTTAGGATCAATAACCAACAATAAAGGAAGCAGCACCCACAAAATATGCAGCAAACATATAGTGAGGTAGCCATGACAGTTTCAGAGAAGATATCCAGTGGTCCTCATGTAACACTATGCATGAAGATAAAGATTTGTTGGTGGAACACACAACCTATTGAAACAGAGCGATGGAAATTCTGATAGACACACTCAGTAACCACATTTTTTTTCTCTTTGTGTATCAGTTCAATATTTCCTATTGTGGTTTGTGGTGCTCTAACTTAGACTATTTATATTGGCCTGTGTTCAGTTAAAAATAATTAAACTATTAGCCATTTATTCTCTCAGGAAAAATATTTTTTTTCTTTTAATGACCCTATAATCCCTTGCTTTGGGGTGGAATCAGGGTGACTGAATGGACTCAGTAACCACAATTTTTGTCTTCTTTGTGTACCAGTTCAATAGTTCCTATTGTGATTTGTGGTGCTCTCACTTAGACTAGTTATATTAACATGTGTTTATTTAAAAATAATTAAACTATCAGCCACTTATTCTCTCATGAAAAATAAAAGTTTTTTAATGATCCTGTAATGTCTTGCTTTGAGGTGGAATCATGGTGACTGAATGGACCTGAGCATTTACCGGCCTGATGCCCTTCCTGATGCCTACATGGAGTTCACAGCAGATATTTTGTGCCGAAAGAGAAAAACATCTGCCACTACCTAGGATCAAATTCACAGCCTCCTGACTGAGAGGCAAAAACTCCCCCTGTAGACCACCATGTTGCTCCATGAAAAATAAAGCAATTATCTAGCGGAATCATTATATTTTTTTAGCTAGGCTCAAATATTAAAGACTTTGCATGAAGGCATTTCAATTCAACAACAATCAAGGTATCTGTTTGGTTGTTAATTAACTTTTGAACCACAGGGAAATTGGCACAAGGTATAATAATGATCATTGCTTCAGGTTGACTCCTGCCTTTCTTCCTTGCCAGAATATATATTCTGAGTCTGGTGATATTCAAGATACAAATTGGCACACACATGGCTCTTCAAACAGAAATTGATGGATTGTCCCATGAAGGGCATTTTCAGATAAAATCTTTGGATTAAACAGTGGATGAACTATTGGGGTGCATACATACTCTGGAAGACAAAAATATTTTCAACACCCCAAAAGCATGAAGATGTTATTCTTTTTGATATTCTTGATGCACAAGGTAGTTACTCTGAGATGCCCTTCAAGTGAAGCTTTCCCTGTTCCACATGAGTGGTTCCAGCCTGGTGATATTGTCATTGGTGCGATGGTGTCTCACATTTTTTACCACTTTTATGAAATTGAATTTAAGGAACACCCTTCTCTAAAACCTTATGACTTACCTCTGTAAGAAATTTTATTTTTCCCATGTTTTTTCTTAGCTTAACCAGGTCACCCAAAATTTCTGATATATGCTTTCTTTACATTTTATTAAAGACTTTCTCATGAAATGCATGAAAGCTTGGTGCAAGAAGTCTATTGAAGGGCATTTTACATCAAACTTTCAAGAGAAAGCTGTAAAAGCTTTTGAAAATAAATGCAGGGTTTACACACACACACACACACACGCACACATATAAACACATACACACACACCCAAACACACACATACAAGCCTTTATCTTTCAAATGTATTGTCTTATGGCAGAAGAAAGCATTTTCTTTACATTATATTAATGTAATGCAGAACATTTTTTAAATTACCTCAAGCTCATTAAATTTAAATTATACAATAAATTAATCATTATATTAAAGTCTTTCTCACGAAATGCATGAAAGTTAGGTACAAGAAGTCTATTGAATGACTTCTCACACCAAAATAACATGCATTTCATGAGAAAGACTTTAATATAATGATTAATTTATTGTATAATTTAAATTTAATGAGCTTGAGGTAATTTAAAAAAAATGTTCTGCATGATCAGCCCTCACAAAACGTTCATAGAGTAAATGAGTGATACTTGCTGAAGCTGTTTGTGCCCAAATTGTTAGAATTATATTTGTTAACTGAAAAAAGTCACTACTTTTATTTGCTGTTGCAAATCATGAAAACACCAGGTAAAATGTATAATTGAACTCTGTGGAAATCTATTGAATATTTTAGAAAGGATATTCTATTCCTACTTCCAAGAGAGATGGTTTGTTATTCTTATAGAAATGCTGCCTCCTTACAAGAATTGTGAAATTATTTTTTCAATGGGGTATTTAATTTATTTGCAGTGTAATAACCAAATTTTATCAGCATGTCCTTGCCATGGCCTTTGCTGTGAAGGAGATCAATGAAGACTCCAAGATCTTACCTAACATCACTCTTGGGTTCCATATCTATGATAGTTACTACAACCCAAGATTGACCTATCGTACCACTCTGGACCTGCTTTTCAAATCCCAGGAATTTATCCCTAACTACAAATGTGATACCCAGAAGAATCTCATGGCTATCATTGGAGGACTAGGTGCTCCTACTTCATCTTTTATGTCAGAAAGCATAAACCTCTTCAAGATTCCACAGGTAATTTGACTTCATGTGTAATGAATATGAAATTATTTTTTTGGTGTGCCTTTCTGCAGGACTTCAATTCAATCCACTTTTTTCTCCTGTCTGCAATTTCCCCCCACAACCCAATAGGTTGGCTTGAAGTAGTCAGTGAAGTATATCAAAACCTTTAATTTGATAGATTAGAAAAGTAAAATGTAAATCATAAATTACAGTACAAAGTTAATCTTATTTGAGAGGGTAATTTGATCTTCTGATCTGACCACTACCTGTGGTTGAATTCTGGAGCTGTGTTGAGATAAGGAGTGAAAAGGCTGGCTAGCACATGCTACACAATTAGTACATAAACTCTTTGAGCAGGAAAACATATACAATGTCAGATAAATGATTTTCCAGTCTTTTTTAAAGCCTCCAGTCATGGAGCACCCACAACCTCTGAATGCAAGTTGTTTCATTGTTTAATTATTCTCCCCATTGGAAATTTCTCCTTGTTTGTCTCCTTGATTGGTTTCCATCCATTGTTCCTCCTCTTGCCTTTGGAAGCTTTGGAAAATAATTTACCCCTCATCTTTGTAGCAACCCATAAATATTGGAACACTGCTATCATGTCTCATGGTTTTAGGGAGGATCTCCTTTCAGTCACTTCCTGCCCATCCCCAACTCAAGGCTATCCAGCATTTTCACTGCTGCCCTCAACACACTGCTAGATTCCACCAAGTCACCCAATAATAGTGACCACTCTCTTTGCTATGTCTGGGTTGGTGTCTGTTAATAATAATTGAATGTAAAATTCAACTGATTTGCCTGGAAATTGTTGAAGGATTGGAGCTTTATGTTACTTTTGGAGATTTCTATAATAATTGCAGTAAATGAAGACATACATTACTCTTTCTATTCCTCCAGAGTCTTGTGGATAGTGTTTCATGCATTCTCTACATGGGGCAGAGAACAGCAGAAGGTAACATAATAACCCTAGCTCTTAAAAAGCTTTTTTCCTAAGCTAGGAAGAGTTTACATGCTGGTTCTCATAAATAATAATTTTCCTTTCCTTTCCTTTCCTTTCCTTTCCTTTCCTTTCCTTTCCTTTCCTTTCCTTTCCTTTCCTTTCCTTTCCTTTCCTTTCCTTTCCTTTCCTTTCCTTTCCTTTCCTTTCCTTTCCTTATCTCCTTTCCTTTCCTTTCATCTTTCTGTCTTCCTTCCTTCCTTCTTTCCCTCCCTCCCTCCCTTCCTTCTTTCATTCTTTTCCTGTAGTTGACCTATGGCTCTTTTGCCCAAGAAGAGTTTCAGAATACAAAATTATCTTCACTTTATTGCATGGTCCCAAATGAGGACAATCAGTACATGGGAGTTATACAACTTTTCCTCCATTTTGGTTGGAGGTGGATTGGAGTCTTTGCTTTTGAAAATAAGGGAGAATGTTTTTTCAAGAAATTGCAGCCATTGCTTTCACAGAATGGGATCTGTTTAGCTTTCATACAAAAAATTCCACAACGTATCAACTTGGAAGACTTCCCAGAATTATTTGTTTCAATCTCAATTACTTCTAATAAATTGATAGATCAGAAAGCAAGTGTTTTTCTTGTCTATGGAGAATCATTCACAGTAGTATGGCTCAGAACTGTTGTTGTTCTTCATGATCCTGAAAATAAAGAAAGTGCATTATTTAGGAAAGTTTGGATCCTGATGAATCCAATTGATTTCATACTGACAGGATTTCAAAGGGGCTGGGATCTCCAGTTGTTCCATGGGGCTCTTTCTTTTACAGTGCATTCAAGAGAAATTAAAGGCTTTAAAGAATTTCTTCAAGTTATCAAACCTTCAACCCACAAGGATGGATTTCTTCAAGATGTTTGGCAACAATTGTTTGACTGTATATTTTCAAAGGCAGATTTACCTTCAATGTTTAGTGGAACCTGTAGTGGGGAAGAGAATTTGGAGAATCTGCCTGCACCTCTGTTTGAGTTGCAGATGACTGCCCAAAGCTACAGTATCTACAATGCTGTTTATGCAGTGGCACATTCTTTGCATGAGGCAATGAGACCAAAATCCCAACCAAGAGAAATTCAAAGGATTGAATTTCCAAATCTGCAGCCTTGGCAGGTAATCTCTCCTTGCCTCACCTATCTTGTGTTTCAATTATCATAGCTTATTTACCCTGTCCTATGGCACTGATCAATAGAGAGACTGAGGCACAAGGCTATTGGGGTCTGAGGTCATTCTATGTTATAAAATAGAAGATGGACATAAATAATGTCTTTGTCAATTTCAGCCTAGTCAATAGAATTTATGTATCAATGTTCATTCCATAAATAAAAGTTTCATCTCTACATTGAATTGGCCTGTCTTGTAAATTTAACCAGCCTGGTTCCATGAAGGATTCAATTGTATTGTGTCTAATGCAGGCTAACTTTTTTTGTGGCCAACAAACTTTTCTGAAATGTGGACATTTTACTTGTATTAGCTATTTGCAATGTATTCAATACAGGATTGTTAGACTGGAGACCTAGGGGTTATCATAGTTCTTCTTTGATAGTAGTGGTATATTATTTCTATGAAGTGAAGTTGGTTTTCAGATTTATGATAAGGTACCAGGAGAAATGCTGAGTTTGGTGCTTTAAAATATTTGTCATAATTAATTCATAAAATAAAAGTGAGTTCCATATCTCAGTTATTAATCATTCTTTGTGGGTGGACATTTTCTTCTTCTGTTTTTCAAACCAATAAATGTTATTTGGTTTCCTGGGAATAGAACTTTAATTATTTTGTCCATGATGCATTGTTTCCTGTTTCCTGTTTTTACTCCCTCTTTCTTCTCCTTCTTCTTCTTCTTCTTCTTCTTCTCCTTCTTCTTCTTCTCTTCTTCTTCTTCTTCTTCTTCTTCTTCTTCTTCTTCTTCTTCTTCTTCTTCTTCTTCTTCTTCTTCTTCTTCTTCTTCTTCTCTTCTTCTTCTTCTTCTTCTTCTTCTTCTTCTTCTTTCTTCTCTTCTTCTTCTTCTTCTTCTTCTTCTTCTTCTTCTCTTCTTCTTCTTCTTCTAGTAGCTTCACAAATTTCTTCAAGAGGTTTCTTTTAACAACTCAGCTGGAGAAAGAGTCTTCTTTAAAAACAGAAGAGAAAGTCCAGGTGGCTTTGACATCATCAATATGATTACTTTCCCAAACAGATCCTTTCAGAGAGTTAAAGTTGGAAAGTTACAACCCAGTGCTCTAAAAGGAAAAGAGGTTATCATTGAGAACACAATCATTTGGAACCCTGGTTTTAACCAGGTATGAAATTATGTTCATTCCCTCATAAAATCTCATGAAGTTTTATTATTTTTAGAATAGGTATTTTAGATAGATAGATAGATAGATAGATAGATAGATAGATAGATAGATAGATAGATAGATAGATAGATAGATAGATAGGTAGGTAGGTAGGTAGGTAGGTAGGTAGGTAGGTAGGTAGGTAGGTAGGTAGGTAGGTAGATAGATGATGGGAGGGGGGAGGAAGATCTTATTTCATCACAGAAACTTTAGTTTTTATTAGTAGTGGAAGTTGTTTTTGTTCACCCTTGCATTCTCCTTTGCATTGCTCTTCTTGCCCCTACATTTTCCATCCTCATGCAACAGTAACAAATATTGTCTTAATGAACTTTGGGTGCTAGGTGGATGTAGGAATTTTCATATATTATGATTAAAATCAGGTGTTGTGATGGTGATTCCTGGATTATGTGTTGGGTCTCAACCTACTCATAAGTCCAGCTAAGCAATGTCTGACCTAGCAAAGTTATGAATGGGAGATGAACAGCCTATTACAGTTTGTAAAGTAGACTCAGAATTAAAGATAAAAATGTGGTGGAAAAAAACAAGGATAAAATATTTTATCCTTACCAAGAAAATAGGCCACTAGGTCCATCATAAAATGCCTCATGAAGTTTTATTATTTTTAGAACAGGTCTCCCATCATCTTTTTCAAACATATTACAACCCTGAATTTCTGCAATGGTCTAGAGAAAATTCATATTATATAACAATGCTGCAGGTCATGATAGATAGATAGATAGATAGATAGATAGATAGATAGATAGATAGATAGATAGATAGATAGATAGATAGATAGATAGACAGACAGACAGACAGACAGACAGACAGACAGACAGACAGACATGAGGGAGAGGGAGAGGGAGAGGGAGAGGGAGAGAGAGAGAGGGGAGAGGAAGAGAGAAAGAAAGAAAGAAAAAAGAAAAAAGAAAAAAGAAGAGATCATCATATTTTATTTCACCAGATGACTCTTATTTATATTAGGAGTAGTTGTTATTATTTAGAGTTGCAATTTCTTTTGCTTGTTTTTCTTGTCTCTATGATTTCAGGAATTTCTACACCCCCTCCCAAATATTAATAAAGTCAAAGGTCATTCGTATAATCCAATTTATATATATATATATATATATATATATATATATATATATATATATATATATATATATATATATATATATAATATATATATATATATATATATATATATATATATATATATATATATATATATATATATATATATATATATATATATATATATAAATTTCTTTATTAAAACAATCAACATTAAACATAATATCTTATTAAGAAGCAGTCCTTGTAAAACCTGTAATACAACACTACGTATAGGATCATATTAAGAAGCAGTCATTGTGAAACCTGTAGTACAACACTAAGTATTAATCTTTGTAAACATCTGACTTAGTAAACATTCTTCACTCCTCACTTCAAGCCTCAACTTCAAATGTGTCGTATTTTTTCTCCATTTCTGCCAATTGTATTACTTTCAGAGTCCTAACCCCAATATGCGGTGTTTCTGGCTTCCTCCAGTATTATCCCACCCGCAGTCCAGTTGCTGTGACCAGATTCAGAACCATATTCATCTCAGTAGTAGTGCAATCTCTTATATTTCCTAACTAAAGATTCTTTCGGCTGGGTGGCTGGGTAGATGTATGATAGTTTTTTCGGATCTAAATGCCATCTGTAGAGCATCTTGTAGAAGTTTTCCCTTAGTTGTTGCGCTTTTGTGAATGTTGCCAATTTTGATAATTTCCATTGTCTAACTCTGATTCTTTCATATCTATGTCTATATCTCTAGGTTTTGCCTGTTTCTCTGTGTAATGACCCTTGTTCCCCAGGTTACTGGAAGAAAAGAGCTGAAGGGAGAGTGTTCTGTTGTTATGATTGTGTTCCATGTTCAGAGGGGAAGATTTCAAATCAAACTGGTATTTTCACCATATTTTCGTATTAGACCATTAATTTTTCATTAAAAACATTCCTTATATAGGCTTCAAATAAAGGTAACATCCTAGATGTGTATTTGTATAATTACAAGTTTTACCAATTTTTAATGGGGAATATTTATAGTTGATTCTCAAATTTGTTTATGGGAATCCTGCAACTATTATTCCACTGGGAATACAGTATCTGTCTGTCTATTCCTGGTCGAATAATAGATAGATGATAGATAATAGATGAGAGGGGGGAGGGAGGGAGAGAGAGAGAGAGAAAGAAGAAGAAGAAGAAGAAGAAGAAGAAGAAGAAGAAGAAGAAGAAGAAGAAGAAGAAGAAGAAGAAGAAGAAGAAGAAGAAGAAGAAGAAGAAGAAGAAGAAGAAGAAGAAGAAGAAGAAGAAGCTAATTTCTTTTGCATTGGTGTTATTGTCTCTGTGATTTTCAGTGTCCATCTAACAGTATCAAATATTGAGAATACTGATGATCGCACATGGTTTTGATTAACTTTGGGTGCTATGTGAATGTAATAATTTTCAGATGATTAATACCAGGCACCTATTCCTAATATTTCCTGGAGTATATGCTGAACCAAATTGCTTGGAATGACAACCTACTCATTATAAATCCAGCTTTGCAATGTCTGACCTAGTAAATACATGAATGAGAGGTAACATAGAATAGACTCAGAATTAAAGAAAAAGGATGCTGAAAAAACAAAGACAACATATTTTCTTCTTACAAAACAAAGAATAAAAGCATCTGAGCATATATTTGGAGTATATGAGCATTAATTTAATTCAATTTCTTTATTTTCTTCTTCTTTTTCGTTTTATTAAGCTGAAAGTATGGTTTGATGACCACTAATCTCTTTTAAAGATAGCATACAAAAAAAAGGAGAAGCAAATTAAATTTAAACTTCTGATTAAAGTTTAAATAATGAATGTCTATTTATTCTTCTTGGACCCCACCTTTTTTTTTCCAAATAAAAATACCAATCTTTTCTTAGTTTACTCACTCTTTAGGAAGGAGGAAAGCTAAACAGGTTTAAATGTATTATATTGTTTGTATCTCAGAGTCCATACTTCTCATTCTCTTACTTGTTATATATCCATTATCACAGTTATTTTTTTCCATGTTTTGGGAAAATGGGAAAATTCACATTGCCTATATTGTAATACATTTGAAAATGTGGGAAAAATTGCATTTCAAAGAACAATTACACTTCCCTTCATTTATGCCAATTCTAAATGATCACATTGAGGCAAAATGTATTTTCATTAAAACATGATCCAACTGGTAACATGTGGAAAGAACTCAAAATGGAACAACAGTTGGCAATCAACCAGATTATGACTAGGAGCTGTGGTGGTGCAGTGGTTAGAATGCATTATTGCAGGCTAACTCTGCTCACTGCCAGGAGTTCAATCCTGACTGGCTCAAGTTCCCTCAGCCTTCCATCACTTCGAAGTCAGTAAAATGAGAACTCAGATTGTTAGGGGCAATATACTGACTTTGTAAACCACTTAGAGAGTGCTGTAAAGTTCTATTAAGAAGTATACTGTAAGTCTAAGTGCTATTGCTGTTGCTATTGCTATGGAATAGATAAATGAAAAATGTCTTGACTTTTCTTTCAGATATGGATGACTGTTTTGAATGTTCACAAGATCATTATCCAAATAAAGAAAAGAAAGGATGTATCCTGAAATCGGTAGTCTTTCTAACTTTTGAAGAAACCTTGGGACATTGTTTAGCCTCAGTGGCTTTTTGTTTCTTCTTCTTGACCTCTTGGGCACTTGGAACTTTTATTAAGTACAGAGAGACTCCTATTGTCAAAGTCAACAACCGGTTTCTCACCTACATCCTACTTGTCTCTCTTCTGCTCTGTTTTCTCTCTTCTTTGTTCTTTCTCAGCCAGCCTGGCAAAGTGAACTGCCTTCTCAGACAATCAATGTTTGGCATCACTTTTTCAGTGGCCATTTCTAGTGTTCTGGCCAAAACCATCACTGTAGTTGTTGCTTTCATGGCCACTAAACCGGGATCTCAGATGATGAGATGGGTGGGGAAAAGATTAGCTTTTTGCACTGTCCTTTCCTGTTCTCTTTTCCAAGTGTGTATTTGTATCCTTTGGTTGTTGATATCTCCACCATTCCCTGAGTTGGACATGCATTCAGAGCTTCAAGAAATGATTTTACAGTGCAATGAGGGGTCAGCTTTCTTTTTCTTCTGTGTCTTGGGCTACATGGGTGTCTTGGCCATCGCCAGCTTTATTGTGGCTTTTCTTGCCCGTAAATTACCTGACAGTTTTAATGAAGCCAAGTTCATCACCTTCAGCATGTTGGCCTTTTGCAGTGTATGGGTCTCCTTCTTGCCAGCCTATCTGAGCACAAAAGGCAAAGCCATGGTAGCTGTGGAGGTCTTCTCTATCTTGTCCTCCAGCGCTGCATTATTGGGATGCATATTCTTGCCAAAGTGCTACATCATTGTTTTCCAGCCTGAGTTAAACCACAGAAAGCAACTCATAAAGAGGAATTAGTATATCATGTAATATTTCTCACTATATTAAGTTGCTACCAAACTAGAATAGAACATCTGATTGCTGTCTAGAGGTACATATAGAAGTAGATATTTCTGTCAAAAGAGGATTTATGGAAGATTATTATGATTGCTGACATTTCCTATGAGTACCCATTGCAAAATAAGTGTTCAGGCTGCTATGTTTTCAACCATTCTCTTAACCTAGCCCTTTCTTATTTTGAATGTATAAAATTTTGAGTATCTATCCATTTTGAGAAAAACATGTATTTAACACGGTTATCATTTATCATAAAGTTTCAGTTTTGGATTGGTTAGGGTTGTTTGAAATTTAGTGTTTCTGGATGTTTTGAAACCTGTACATATAATGTTATTTTTAAAAAGTTTTGTGCTAACTCTCTATCCATCCAACTATTTGTACTGTAACTTATTATTCGGTTAATTAATAATAAGGAAAATGTAGTGAAACAAAATGTATTCTTCCTGATACCTCATTCTTTATTCAAAGTTTATGGTGACAAATTACTTTAATCAAAAGTGATTTGATTTGGTTTGATATTAGAAGTGTGGCTTTTTACAAGAAACCCAAAGGTGAAATTTAGCACAGATAATAGAAAAGGATGTAGAGCTCTTTCTTATACAAAAGGAAGGATCACCAAGAATGAAAATATCTGGGGAAAAACT
The DNA here is from genome assembly GCA_034064705.1 of Bothrops alternatus. Lineage (NCBI taxonomy): Eukaryota > Metazoa > Chordata > Lepidosauria > Squamata > Viperidae > Bothrops > Bothrops alternatus. The sequence goes on from JARGCV010000074.1 coordinate 3,906,805, forward strand.
GTGAGTGTTCCATTGCATGTGGATACAGAGACACATATAGAGAGACACACAGACATGGATACACATGTACACATATATGTATACATATATATAAAGAGGGCCTTCAATTACAATTCATTACACTAAATGTTAAGAGGGGACATAGTGATGTGAATCTTGCAACTTCTGCATCTGTATCAGATGGAAAAATATAACGGTGGACCTTATGTCTTGACATCCCCAAATATCTGTTGTTATACTTAGGATTGGACCTGGTTGGTTACATAGGACATAACCAGGAAATGTTGGAATTACAGGTTAGAGGGGGGGGTTTGAAATTGCTTCATTGCCAGTTCAATTACAAATTCGCAAGGCCATCAGAAATCACATTTTCCTTAAGGTTGATCAAATGTCTGATTAATCTTTTCAAAAGGTTACTAAAATTCTCTAATCATCAATGGCCCTTCCAGATCTGCAGTAGCATATGGCACCACATCACCCATTGAGCCATACTGTGACTAGCTAAGCAGCCTCAAATTTGGTTCATATTTCAATGTATGAGACTCAAGAAACCCCACAGATATTGGTTCAATCGCATTGATGTGGCCAATAAAGTTTTAAGAAGAGTCAAAAATATATCTATGTAGGTACTATGGATTGAGAATGTCTATGGAGAGCCTCAATCATCCAGATCATGGTTGTTTCCAAAGGTGCTTTTTCCCCCCTAAAGGCAACTGGACTTTCTTGTTCTTTTTCCTCTGAAAACATTTCACTTCTCATTCAAGAAGCTTCTTCAGTTCTAACTGACTGGTGGGGAATGAAAGGGTTTATACTTTTTGTGCAATCATCTGCAGTCTTCAGAACAGATGACTGCAAAGAATATAAATTCTTCCATTCCCCACCAGTCAGTTAGCACTGAAGAAGCTTCTTGGATGGGAAATGAAACATTTTTAAAAGGGAAATAAAAAACACAAGAAAGTCCAGGACAGTGCCTTTTGGGGAAAAAAAACAACCTTTGGAACGATACAGTGAAAAGAAAATTGTAAATGAAAAGACAAAGACTGCATAATATAGAATATATAGAATAGTATATAGCAGTGGTAGCGAACCTATGCCAGAGGTGGCACTTGGAGCCCTTTCTGTGGGCACACATGCTGTTGCCCCAGTCTTGCCTCCTCCTGTGACCCCTTCCTCACCAGCAGCCCCACTGGAGGAGAGTCGCCCCCAAGCGTGGCCCATGCAGAGCAGCGCAGCCAAGGACATGGCAGCCAGGCAGCATAGACAAGACTCTGCCCTCACACCGCATTGCGCACAGTTGATGCTGCGGGGCACGGGCAAAGGGCATGGCCGCAATGGTGCTGCTTGGCTGCCTGGGTGATCTGTGGCGGGCCCTGGAGGTGGTGAGTGGCCCTGCGGGCAGGCGGGGTGGGGGCAGAGCAGGGGGTGGAGCAGGGGCGGGACCAGTTTTTGGCCACTCGATCTCTAAAAGGTTCACCATCACTGGTATATAGAATTCTTTATTGGCCAAGTGTGATTGGACACACAAGGAATTTGTCTTGGGTGCATAAGCTCTCAGTGTACATAAAAGCAATAAGTGATAAATCATGATCATAGTCATCGTAAAAATACATTCATCATAATCATAAGATACAATGCTTAGTGATAGTCATAGGATATTAATAAACAATCCACATAAGTCATACTAGGATACTAAATAAAACAATATAAATTGTAAGATACAAGCAACAAAATTATAATCAAAAGAAAATAAGGAGAGAGGTAATAGGAAAGATGAGAAGAATAATAGTAATACAATCATACTAGATAGTTTGACAGTGTTGTGGGAATTAGTTGTTTAGCAGAGTGATGTCATGGGGTGTGGAAATGTACTTGTGCCTACTTGTTCTGGTGTGTAATGCCCTATATCAGTGATGGTGAACCTGTTATTTATTTATTTATTATTTATTTATTTTTTGGATTTGTATGCCGCTCCTCTCCGCAGACTCGGAGCGGCTCACAACATACAAATAAACAATTCAATATAAATCTGCAAAAAACATTAAAAATAAACCCCATACATACTCCTCAGTCACACCACAATCAACAATCATCCCCAGGCCTGCCGGCAGAGATAGGTTTTTAAATTCTTTCGGAAAGCCAGGAGAGTCGGAGAAACGCGGACTTCAGGAGGTAGTTGGTTCCAGAGGGTGGGCGCCACAACAGAGAAGGCCCTCCCCCTAGGGCCCGCCAGATGACATTGTTTCGCTGACGGGACCCGGAGGAGGCCCACCCTGGGCACTTAGAGACTAAGTGCCCAAAAACTGGCCCCACCCCATTCCACCGCCTGCCCCGCTCCCACACCGCCTGCCCGCAGGGCTACTCACCACCTCCAGGGCCCTCCGCAGATCGCCCAGGCAACCCAGCCCAGCCCAGCCACGCCCTCTCCCTTCACCCCACAGCATTAACTGTGTGCGATGGGGCATGAGAGCAGAGTCTTGTGTACACTGCCTGGCTACCATGCACCCTCCATGTGATCCACACTCGGGGGCGACTCTCTTCCAGGGGGGCTGCTGGTAAAGAGGGGGTCGCGGGGGCAGGAAAGGCTGGAGCAACATCACGTGTGCCCACAAAAAGGGCTCCGAGTGCCACCTCTGGCACGCGTGCCATAGGTTCGCCACCACTGCCCTATAGTGTCGATAAGTGTCAGAAAGGTTGAAGATAGAGATTTTAGGATGTTGGATATGAAGCCCATGCAATCAGAACAAAAAGACAAAAACCTCCTACCTGCTGATCTAATAATAATAATAATAATAATAATAGTAGTAGTAGTAGTAGTAGTAGTAGTAGTAGTAGTAGTAGTAGTAGTAGTAGTAAAGTTGGAAGGGACCTTGGAGGTCATTTAGTCCAACCCCCTGCTCAGGCAAGAAACCCTATACCATTTCGGACAAATAGCTGTCCAATCTCTTCTTAAAAAGCTCCAGTGTTGGAGCATTCATCGCTTCTGGAGGCAGGTTGTTCCACTGTCCCTCTTTTGACAAAGGAGGCCAAGTGAAAGATGGCACAGTATAAATGGGAACAACCTGGGATGTGATCTCACAATGACATAATCTCCAGGCTGATAGGATGAGTGTGAAAAAGGGACAGGCTTAGTTCTAGCCATGTATTTGCACAACAAGTGAGGGCACATAATCAGGAATATCGTGTACTGCATCATCCTATTATTCAATCTTCTTTCTGAACACATCTTCACCTATTTCATGAGTGAGATGTTGCTGGCTTCTTAAATGACTTTCACATGAAGTAGCCAGTTCTCTGTTGCTAAAGCTTTTCAAATAGATGCTGAGCAGTCCTTTGGCAGTGATGATGTGGTAGATCAGGGGTTCTCAACCTTGGCAACTTTAAGACTTGTGGACTTCAACTCCCAGAATTCCTCAGCCAGCAAAGCTGGCTGAGGAATTCTGGGAATTGAAGTCCACAAGTCTTAAAGTTGCCAAGGTTGAGAACCCCTGTGGTAGATTCTGCCTGAATTAACTGACCTCTAAGATCCCTTCTTGTTTGGGATTCTATGATTCTAAGGAGATGTCATCTTCTCTGTCTCTGTCTCTGTCTCTGTCTCTGTCTCTGTCTCTGTCTCTGTCTCTGTCTCTGTCTCTGTCTCTGTCTCTGTCTGTCTCTGTCTGTCTCTGTCTGTCTCTGTCTGTCTGTCTGTCTGTCTGTCTGTCTGTCTGTCTGTCTGTCTGTCTGTCTGTCTCTCTCTCTCTCTCTCTCTCTCTCTCTCTCTCTCTCTCTCTCTCTCTCTCTTCTCTCTCTCTGTCTCTTTCTTATCAATATGAGACATGCCTATCTAGAAAACATCAGCAGAGATTCGCAAAACACAAATTGGGAAAAAATAAATTGTGGTTTATTAACTTCTCTGAATGGGATCATCACCTTGGTCTTCTCTTTCCAGCCTTCAGCCACACAGAGGATTTCTTGTCACTGGGTTAACCTGTTCAAATATTGTTTCTTTAGTGAACTTTAAAAGTCACCAAACAGGGTCAAGAAAACTAAATAACAGTGGTTTCAGTGATTATAGGCATGATAATTGCATCTGCCACCATCAAGTCACAGCAACAGTTTTACTGGCAAACATGGCCTCCACCCCATCTCCTCTTCAAAGTGAATTGATTGTATTGTCTTTTCTCAACAGAACACATACACACAAGCACAAGAGAGAGGGACGAAAACACACAGAGAGAAATACACAGAAAGAGATTTGCTCATATCTCACTCTCCTCCTATGTTTCAAAGAATGATCCTCCAATTGCATTAATTATTAATAAATCTAAGTTGGACTTCAGGTTCAGTTCAAAATGGCAGCTATCTGCAACTCTTTATAGCAGCTGCCTGATCCTGAAAAAAAGATGCAGCTGCTTTGATGAGTCAGCAGCTAGTATTTGAGAAGCAGTTGTGGACATATTTTGCCCAGAATGTATTGCTACAGGTCAATGCAATGTGGATTTGTTTAGTTTAAAGATTGAACAGGCTACTCAATCTTTATAGCTGCATTAAAACAAGCAAAAAGAGTGTCCTTTAAGTTTAGTTTCTGGAAAATATGAGTGATATGGCAACAGTAGAGAGCAATTGTTCCCAATGAATGCTCCAATGACATTTAGACACTACATGAATGATAAATAAATCAACAGGTTATTCCAAATTTTATTTTTCATTCCAAAGTCAAATAAATTTGCCACAATATTTGTATGAATAACTGAATACCTTTAAGTGGATTGGTGCAAATAATAATTGGTTGATTAGGCATTCTGCCCTATATAATTTCATATAAATTCAGAAATAATCCCATTTTAGTATACAAATATAGGCCATTGTTATATGATAATAAGAGACTCCTCATCTTTTTCTTCTTATCAATTGTCCCTTGGTGTTTAGTTCAGACTTTAGAAGAATGATGTAGCATTTGGGCAAAAAGATACAGCCCAATAACCCAGCACTGGAAGTTAAGATGGAGAAGATCTCCACTGCTACCATATACTTTCCTTTGGTGCTCAAATAGGTTGGAACAAAAGACAACCAAACACTACAAAACACCAAGATGCTAAAAGTGATAAACTTAGCTTCATTGAAAGTATCTGGCAACTTCCTGGCTAGGAAAGCCACTGTAAAGCTGATAAAGGATAGGAATCCCATGTAACCCAAGACAAGATAAAACAGAATGGTGGTTCCTTCATTACATTCTACTACAATTTCTCCAGGGACTGAGTACATATCTAAATTTGGGAATGGAGGTGAGGTTGTCACCCACACAATACAAGTAACTACTTGAACCAGAGAGCAGGAAATAACAATAGAGCTTGACAATCTTTTTCCCATATATGTCCTCATCTTGGATCCTGGCTTGGTGGCCATAAATGCTACCACCACAGTGATAGTTTTGGCCAATACAGAAGAAATAGCAACAGAGAAGATGATGCCAAAAACAGATTGTCGGAGAAAGCAAGTTGCTTCCCTTGGCTGTCCAATAAAGAGCAAAGAAGACAAGAAGCAAAGAAGAAGGGAGATAAGGAGAATGTAGGTGAGATCCCGGTTGTTGGCTTTGACAATAGGGGTATCTCTGTGCTTAATGAATGTTCCCAACACCAACACTGTTATCAAAGAAAAGGAAACAGCCAACGACATTAAACTGATTCCTAAAGGTTCCTCATAAGAAAGAAAGCTTATTGTTTTGGGGATGCATCCATCCCTATTCTTGGTAGCATACTGATCTTCTGGGCATTCAATACAATCAATCGTATCTGAAAAGGAAAAGAAAAGAAAATATTGGATGGATTTATTACACCTAATTGGAAACCACTTCTATTTGGACCTTGATGGGAAGATAGACTTACTGTGGAGACCGAATTTATTATAGTTAATTAGACAACAAGTGATAAGATATGGCATTAAGAAATAAACATGGGTATTTGATACAGGACAAACTATTTATAATTTTTCAGGATGATTGAGGATAGATAAACTTTCTATGAGTGGATTACAATAACAGTTTGTTGATAGAGAGTTTTGAAACTTTAATCTTGTTTTATTTTATTGTTATTATTTTTTCTGTTAAATATGTTATCCCTAATGTAATATATAGAAGACAGGTCAATAACTTGCAGATAGATTTACTAATGTAAAAATGGGGGGGCTGTTTCACAAGGGGTGAGAAATTATTATTATTATTATTATTATTATTATTATTATTATTATTATTATTATTATTATTATTATTATTATTATTATTTTGGAAGGGATCTTGGAGGTCATTGAGTCCAACCCCCTGCTCAGGCAGGAAACCCTACACCATTTTGGACAAATGGCTGTCCAGTCACTTCTTAAAAACTTCCAGTGTTGGAGCATTAACCACTTCTGGTGGCAGGTTGTTCCACTGGTTAATTGTTCTAACTGTCAGGAAGTTTCTCCTTAGTTCCAGGTTGCTTCTCTCCTTGATTAGTTTTCATCCATTGCTTCTTGTCCTGCCTTCAGGCGCTTTGGAGAATAGCTTGACTGCCTCTTCTTTGGGGCAGCCCCTGAGATACTGAAAGACTGCTATCATGTCCCCCCTTGTCCTTCTCTTCGTTAAATTAAATATACCCAATTCCAGCAACCATTCCTTATATGTTTTATACATTTATATATTGAAGTAATGTATTAATCAGTATTCAATTAGGGGGATAATATATGTATATTTATTATTTATTTATTTATTTATTTATTTATTTATTTAATTGGATTTCTATGCCGCCCTATTCCAGGAACTCAGGGCGGCTCACAACATGGATAGAAATCTAACATTAAAACACACTATAAAAACCCCTCAATCAAAAACCAATCATCCAAACAGACATACAACAAACATACACTGGCTGGGGCAAGGTGTTAACTGGCCTAAGCCTGTCGGCAAAGATGTGTCTTCAGTAATTTGCGAAAGGCGGAGAGGGTGGGGGCAATACGGATCTCCGGGGGGAGTTGATTCCAGAGGGCCGGGGCCGCAACAGAGAAGGCTCTTCCCCTAGGCCCCGCCAGGCAACACTGTCTGGCTGGCGGGACCTGGAGAAGGCCGACTCTGTGGGCCCTAACCGGTTGCTGGGTTTCATGGGGCAGTATATGTGTTGGGGTTTTTTTAATGGATCTTTTTTCTTTTTTAATGTCTTGATGTTTTGTGGGTTTTTTCCCCCTTTTTGCCCCTTTTGTGTTCTTTGGAGTTTTAATTTTTTCTTGAATGAAATATAAACAGATTAAAAAAAGAAATGAAAACATCCTGTTTAAGCATCAATATACAACATTTTGAAGAATACACGATATTCTTGAAAAGCCAGCACCAAAGAAGATTTCCTACTGCTAATATTGCCTGTTTTCTTGTTCTTGTTATAAAATCTAATATAGTAATTTATCATTTGTTGTATTTGAAAACTTTCAACCTTTTACCTTCATAGTAAATTCTTAATTTTGCTATTGCTGTACAGCTGAACTGGGCCTTGAAGAAACGAAGGTTCTTTAATAGACATCTCCATCCGGGCATATGCCTCAATATTTTTCAATACTGACATTTGTTGTCACTGAATTCCATCTCAACATTTCGTGTCCTTTCTTCCAGCTTGAAGAACACTTTGCTCTTTGACAATTTTTTTTCTTGTAAGCACTCTAAATACTATTCTTTATTCTTTATCAGTTTATTCCCCTTTTCTTGGCACTGGTGAGATCACACCCAATGTATTATGTATTATTCTGGACACCAAATTTCCAGAAAGATGTTGAAAGCCCTCAGGTTGATACAGGGACTTGAGGACATGACATATGAGAAAGTTAACCTGGGGGAAGGGAAAAGACTTAAGGGAGAACATGCTTTCTGTGCTCAGATACATAAAAGGGAGGCGTAAGAAAAATAGTCAAAAGTTGGAACTAGGACCAAAAACCCTGGTTATAAGTTACAGCTTTCTAGATTTTGTATAAATATAAGGAGAAACATATCTATTCAACAATGGAACGATCTGTCTACTGATGTTATGGGTTCTCCATTGCTGGAGGTTTTTAAAAAGTGATTGGATAACCTCCTTTCTAAGTTTGTTTCATTGGTTGTATTGTGTACTCCAGAGGGTTGCATTATATCAACATTATGGCCCCATCCAGTTCCACAGTTTTATAAATTTAAGATTCTATCACTGTGTGAATTAATGAATGTATCAGTTTATCACAGAGACAGGCATGAAGCATGGGAGGATGAGCATTTTTTTTCCCATTGGGGTTTTTTTTTTCTTTCTTACTTTTGATTTGATGTTGGATGGAAAAGTTCAGGGGATCTCATGAATGCAAGAACAAGGGGACAGTTGCTACTTCTTTATCTCAAATAAAGAAGGTAGTGCTGTTGAATATAATGCATTGCTTACCCTTCAACTTTGAGATCTTCCTTTCTGGGCATGGTGCGCAATCATAACAGCAAAATTTATCCTTTTCTCTTTTTTTCTTCTGATAACCCGGAGGGCAAGATTCAGAACATAGGGAAACTGGTTGTACCTACCAGAAAGAAAGAAGTAGCAATGGGTTTAGGAGAAACAAGCCAAGGAATTTAGGTTTTCACAGCTACTATTTACAAATGAAATGACGTCTGGGTAGTCATGGGGAATAGTAAAATATGAGGCCATATTCACGGTCTCACACAGCATTTCCCCCTTCAGCAATTGATATAAAGGAACATTGTTATTGCCCTTATTTGGATCGGGAGTCTCTACTTACAATCACACATGCCCTTGTCACCTCGAGGATTGACTACTGCAATGCTCTCTACATGGGGCTACCCTTGAAGAGTGTTCGGAGACTACAATTAGTGCAAAATGCAGCTGCGCGAGCAATTGTGGGCCTTCCACGTTGTGCCCACATACTGCATTGGTTGCCTATTGGTCTCCGAGCGCAATTCAAAGTGTTGGTCACCTATAAAGCCCTTCATGGCACTGGACCAGGATACTTACGGGACCGTCTTCTGCCACATACTTCCCTACGACCGGTGAGAGCGCACAGGGTCGGCCTCCTCCGGGTCCCATCAGTGAAACAATGTCATCTGGCGGGTCCTAGGGGGAGGGCCTTCTCTGTTGTGGCGCCCACCCTCTGGAACCAACTTCCCCAAAGTCCATGTTTCTCCCACCCTCCTGGCCTTCCGAAAGAGTCTTAAAACCTATCTTTGCCGGCAGGCCTGGGGATGATTGTGGATTGTTGTGTGAATGTTGAATGTGTTTTTATGCTTTTTTTAATTTGGACTTAGATTGTATATTGTTTTATATATGTTGTAAGCTGCTCCGAGTCTTCGGAGAGGAGCGGCATATAAGTCCAAATAAAATAAATAAATAAATAAATAAATAAATAAATAAATTGTGGGTTCCTATTATCTTTATAATCTAGATAATAAAGATCTGGAGCTCAAGCAAATAAATAATCAATCAATCAATCAATTGACTCAATCCAAAACTTTTAGAATGAAGAAATGAGTAGTGATATTCGTTGATGATGTTGATAACAATTATTTCTTCTAACTCAATCAAAATTTAATTCACTGGAAAATGAAAGCACAAAATTTTGCTTACGTATTTTGGCCATGTCACCCAATCAATCTTACTAGAAAAGGCTAGTATGGTGGGAATGGGCAACAGTAAAAGGAAACAAGGCCTCTAAAAACCATGGTATTTAGATACCACCAAAGCAGACACCAGCCAGACCATAAAACAGCTGAAAAAAAGGTATAAAAGATAAGAAACTATGGAGGGATCTGGTCCATAGAATCAGATATATTTGAACAGATAGGATCATCAAGTAGAAACATGTAGGGTATGGTTTCTAAAATGTAACAGAATAGCAGAGTTAAAAGGGACCTTGAAGATCTTCTACTCCAACCAACTCTTCAAGCAGAAGACCTTATACCATTCCAGACAAATGGTTGTCCAATATCTTAAAACCCTCCAGTGTTGGAGCACCCACAACTTCTGGAGGCAAATTGTTCCACTGATTAATTGTTCTAACTGCCAGGAAATTTTTCCTTAGTTCTAAGCTGGTTCTCTCCTTGATTAGTTTCCATCCATTGCTTCTTGTTCTAGCTGCCAGTTCTTTGGAGAATAGGTTGAACTATTTACTTATTCTGATAAATACTGTAAAACAATTCTGGAAGATAAGAAGGAAAATCAGAAATTAAATACTTATCTATATTATTTTTAGAAGAGTTTTCTATTCTGGTTTTCTTTTTTTTCCTTATTACCATTTATAAATAATAAAATAGTGGAAATGTTGGCATTAAGCTCAAAAATGTCTACCTTTTTATATCATGGATATATTTGATGGATCTATATTCTGTTCTACTCCATTCTAATATACTTTATGTGGGTATGATTTATCTTTTTCATGTTATATTAAGCATCAGTTGTAGAATCTCAGTAATTCTCTATCCATTTATTGACATTTTCCTTATTAAAAGTCCTTAGCTTACAAGCATTGATTTAGTTAGTTTGAAGTTACAATGGTTTATGTCAAGTGACTTATGGCTGCTTTTCACACTTACGACCTCATTATTATATCCCCATGGTCAAAGGATCAAAATTCAGATGCTTGGCAACTGGCATATATTTATGATGGTTGCAGGTCCTGGGATCATGTGATCACTTTTTGTGACTTTCTGAAAGCGAAATCAATGGGGAAGCTAGATCCACTTAACAACCCTGTTACTAAGTTAACAACTGCAGTGATTCACTTAACAACTGAGACAAGAAATGAAGCAAAACTCACTTAACTACTGCCTTACTTAGCAATAGAAAGTTTGGGTTCAGTTGTGGTTCTAGGTTGGGTTCAGTCATGGTTCTAGCCAAGGATTACCTATAGTACACTTACAAGGCTGAGCGAAGTAGAAGAACGGAAAGACAATGGAAAAGATGGTATTAGTTGAATGTCCTCTAAAGAACTGAAGATAACCATCAGGAACAGTCCAAGATGAAGGGCTTCTGTCCACAGACAGTCACAAGGTTTCAGACTCAACTAATTTTTATGGAAATAAATATTAAGTTACAGGTCTGAAGATGAAAAAAAATTCTGAAAAAGAATCATAGATCATACCTGATTATAACGCTGGGGCCACGTAATTGATGAGTCATCAATATTGAGATTTTTCCCTTCAGGATCCACTGTTCCAATTTGCACTCTAAGGAAGGAGTTATTTGGGAATGTGATTAAGTTTGTGATATCAAATCCACCACCCATTTCCTTCCTTCCATTGAAGAAAACTGTTTCCCCAGCAGAATTGTTGAACACAATAGATTGAAGAACTAGATGGAGCTACATCCAACATACAGAGGGAGACAGAGAGAAAGGAAAACAACACACTGAATTTTTTTTTTCAGATTGCCTACAGATTTTTTATTGTATGGACAAATATAATGAGATATGGGACTCATTAGCTAAGTTTTTATGTTTTGTTTTTGTGATGGAAAAAGTTGTAAATGATTGTACTCCATTGAGTTGTTTTAATTTGACTCTTTTTTTTGTTATTTATAATCATAAAATTAATAAAAAAGATATTGGGGAAAAAAAACACTGAAAATTGATTGGAATTGTTTCTGAACACATCTCCTTCTTTTTGTGCAATGCATGAATATTCAGTCTACCATGTGCAACTTCTCAAGAGACATAACAGACCAATAACCATGTTAGACAGACAGAGAGACAGACAGATAATTTTTAAAAAGATAGAGATAAATAGACAAAAATACAGATCAGTTGATAATGATACTTGTTATCTGGGCTAACTTTATTGGTTGAGGATGAAGAGAATGATTAAAGATGCAGAAAATGATGAGAGGACATAAATCACAAGTACAAAGGGATTGTAGTTTGTAGAATAGAGTAGAGTAGAGTAGAGTAGAGTAGAGTAGAGTAGAGTAGAGTAGAGTAGAGTAGAGTAGAGTAGAGTAGAGTAGAGTAGAGTAGAGTAGAGTAGAGTAGAGTAGAACAGAACAGAACAGAACAGAACAGAACAGAACAGAATAGAAACTGGAAGGGATCTTGGAGGTCTTCTAGTCCAGACCCTCACTAAAGCAGGAAAACCTATACCATCTCAGACAAGTGACTGTCCAATCTCTTCTTTAAAACCTGCAGAGATGGAGCATCCATGATTTCTGAAGACAAGCTACTCCACTGGTTAATTGTCCTCACTGTTAGGAAGTTTCTTGTTAATTTCAGGTTGCTTCTCTCTTTGATCAATTTCCAAATATTGTTTCTTGTCCTGGTTTCTGGTGCTTTAGAGAACAAGTTGACCCCCTCTTCTTTGTGGCAGCCTCTCAAATACTGTAATACTGCTATCATATCACCCCCATTTTTTCTTTTCTTTAGACTAGCCAAACCCAAATCCTGCTGCCATTCTTCATATGTTTTAGTTTCTGGGCCTTTGAACACCTCACTTCCTCTTCTCTGAATTTTCTCCAACTTACAATTTCAGAGAGCTTATCTTAGGCTTTATACTATTTCAGGCTTGTATGCACTAGACCATAGCTATGTTTCCACACTCAAGTAAACAAGAACCAAAAAGTGCAGCTACAGGGTTCCCAACAAGTAGTTCTCTATATTTGTTCTCTATCAGTGGAAATATAGGTATGTATTAATTAAAAATAAGATGGTTATCCCAAAGACGCTTTTTCATGAGGCAATTGGACTTTTTTGTTTTTCTTTGAAGATGTTTTGCTTCTCATCCAAGAAGCTTTTTCAACTCTGACTGGATGGTGGGGAAGGGAAGGATTTATACTCCTGCAGACAGATGTTCATTTGCATTCTTTTTGTGAGTCCTTAGTGCTACCTGGAGGCTTATCTGTGTCTTCAGGGTCACCTGAGTAGTGCAAATGTGTGTGGAACTGTTGAAAGGACTGTGTTGTAGACTGGAGACAGATGATGTCTTATCCCTCCCCCTCTGTTGAGAGAGGGCTGCTCAATTTTGACATAGATGGACGCTAAAAGAATGCAAAGGACCAGCTGTTTGTAAGAAGTGTAAATCCTTCCATTTCCCACTATCCAGTCAGAAGAAGCTTCTTGGATGAGAAGTGTAACGTCTTCAAAGAAAATCAAGAAAGTCCAGTTGCCTTGTGAAAAAGCATCTTTGGGATAACTATGACCTGGATGACTGAGTATCTCCATAGACAGTAAGATGGTTAATACTGGTTGACATTACATCACTATAAAGATATATGTACACACAGGCACTTCAGAATACAGAATGACAAAGTGTGAAGGGACTGTGGAGGCTCATTTTGAAGTTTTCCAATGTGGAACAACAGTAACAGAGGAAGAGTAGCAGTATCAATGTTTTAGAACTCTAAACTATAGTTCTTTTACAATAGCCAAATGTTTTTTTTAAATAAAGCATTTCCCACCATCTGACATAAGTCATGTTTCCCATATGAAGGAAAAAGAAACTTATAATTGTTCTTCAGTGCATCATACAGAACAACAGAATTATAGAATTAGAACAAACCTTGGAGGTCTTCTAGTCCAACCCCCTGCTTAAGCAGAAGACCCTGTATCATTCTAGACAAGTGCCTGTCCAGTCTCTTCTTAAAAGCTTCCAGTGATGGAGCACCCACAACTTCCAGAAGCAATTGTTCCACTGATTAATTTTTCTCAATGTCAGGAAATTTCTTCTTAGTTCCAGGTTGCTTCTCTCCTTGATTAGTTTCCAACCATTGCTTCCTGTCCTGCCTTCTAGTGCTTTGGAGAGGTTGACTTCCTCTTCTTTGTGGTGGCCCCTCAAATATTGGAACATTACTATCGTGTTTCTCCTAGTCCTTCTTTTCACTAGACTAGACATTCAACTTTAATTGCTCATTAAAGAGATAATATGGATGATATATGAGTCTGTACTAATCTTTTTATGAGGGAAAGAGAAACCCACAGCCATTACCTGCCAAGGCTGAAGACTTTGAAATTTGATCCTTTTCATACCACTCTTTGATGTGAGTTTGGATCTAAATAACTCCATGGAATGTAAAGCATGTGCTATAGCATAGACCGCATTGTAGATGCTATAGCTATGACCAGTCATGTGCATTTCAAACAGAGATCCAGGAAGTTTCTTCAAGCTCTCTTCCCAAGAACATACTTCTGTGACTTCCATCTTCTTTGGACATTGAAATAAACAGTTAAAAGCTTGCTCCAGGAAGACATCCAGAAAATTATTTCCTTCAGCCTGACATGGGTCTATGGCCAGAAGAAATGTCTGGAACTTGGGCAGTTGATGGGAGTGAACAGTAAAAGAAATGGCTCCTTGAAACACTTGCAAATCTGAGCCCATCTGAATTCTTGTCATCCCAAAATCAATCTGGGCAGTCATAACCCATACCCTTTGAAAGAATATATCTGAATTATCATGAGTTGCTTGAAGCATAAAATTGCTCAGCAACATCATGGACAAGTTTTCTCCATAAACAACAATTGTATTAACATTGACATTAGTCATCGGTAGATAAATATTCCAGACTTTCCTATTAACACTTAAGATATCATCCAACTGTGCTTTTGGGATTTTTGTTGTGAATGCTGAACAGATTCCATTCTGGGAAAGCAGGGGTTCTAACACCTGTATGAAATGTTCTCCACTGTCATCATCAGTGATGAAGAACCCAATCCATGTCCACCCGAAATGGTGAAGTAACTGGATAATTCCCCTGTACTGACTGGCTTCATTTGGAACCATACGGTATAGAGCTTGGGATGGTGTAATATGGCTCTCATCTTGAGCAAAGGAGCCATAAGTAAGCTAAAAAAAAAGTAGTTTTTTAGAAACTGGCTGGAAGGAATGTATAAATAAATCTGCATGCAAGGAAATTTTTGTACATGTCAGAGTGAAAAAAAAGTATCTTTGTCTGCATAAACCCACAAGGTAAACATATATTTTCTTTTTGTTTGAATGTTTCTGCATGTTAAAAAAATATGATTTCCTGGAACAAGTATCTTGCAAAAAGGTATACTAAAAGTAGTTAATTGGAAAAAGTGCAGAGAAGAACAATTAAGATGTGTAAAGGCCTGGAAACTAAAACATATGAAGAAAGGTTGCAGGGTTTGGGTATGGCTAATCTAGAGAAAAGAAGGACTAGGGATGACTTGATAGCAGTATTCCAGTATTTGAGGGGCTACCACAAAGAAGAGGGGGTTAACGTATTCTCCAAAGCAAGACAAGAAACAATGCATGGAAATTAATCAAGGAGAGAAGCAACCAGGAATGAAGGAGAAACTTCCTAATAGTGAGAACAATTAACCAGTGGAACAACTTGCCTTCAGAAGTGGTGGGTGCTTCATCACTGGAGGTTTTTAAGGAGAGACTGGACAGCCACTTCTCTAAAATGGAATAGGGTCTCTTGCTTGAGCAGGGGGTTGGACTAGAAGACCTTCAAAGTGCCTTGGCAGCTCTATCCTGACACAATTTCACTCTTAATCTCCTATCCCTTTTCCACCTTGGGGAAACATTGCTGTTTATCTATAATGCATTTCTGAACTGCAAAATCAAAGTAAGAAGAAAAACAATTATAATTTATAAACTTCTCCATTATTCTGTGAACAGATCTTACCTGTGGGATCTTATAAAGACTTAAAAGGTTTGTCATATGGAATGAGACAATGGAACCAAGTCCGCCAATAACAGCAATAAGCTTTTTCCCAGAATCACATTCATAATTAGGTAAAAGTCTGCGCATTTTGAAAAGAAGGTCCAGAGTGGTCCGATAGGTCATCATTTCATTATTGTAGCTATCACAGATATGGAATCCAAGCGTGATATTGGGTAAGATCTTGGAATCCTCATTTATTTCATTTATGGCAAATGCCAAGGCCAGGATGTGTTGGTAGAACTTGGTCACCATGCTGCCAATAAAGTGAGAAGCAAATTGTCCCATCATAGACTAACATTAAAAGGAAAATGCTGCAATCCTGAATCAGATTCATTGCAAGCAACAGTCATAGTTTTTCATCACTGTTTGAAAGAGGAAATAACAGAATTGAAAAGCACGTTGGAGGTCTTCTAATCCACACACACCCTCCCACCCCAGGCAGAAAACGCTACACAATTTCAGGCAAATGTCTGTCCAATTTTTTTCTTAAAAAACCTCCAGTGTTGGAACACCCACAACTTCTGGATTTTGTACATGCAGCCAGATACAAAGTGTTCTTCTCCATCATGAGAATGATTCATGTATTGTATATAAAAACAACTTATATAATGAATATAAAACCTGGGATTGGGAAGTCTTTCAAATTTTTCTGTAAGGAATGGATGATCTACATTTAAATCTCAAATTCATACCACCAAATGTAGGACAAAAATGCTCAAATTTTAGCAAAGAGAGATAGATAGATAGAAAGATAGATAAAAACTCTTTAAAGCTGTATGAAAATATTCTTCAACAGAGGGCATGATTTGAAAACATTTCAAATGTTTTAGTAAAACTTTTAGTAAAATCAGTGGCCGTGGTTATATTTTTCTTTTAAAAGAATAATGAACCACAGACAAACTATAAACAAATACTACCTTTCCACCTTTATTTATTTATTTTTCCTTAGTTATCTTCATGTCATTTTATACTCCTGGTGGCCAGAGGGACACCTTGTGCAGTTTTCCAGGCAATATTATTTAAAAAACATTTTCCTTTGCTTTCTTCCTAGGGCTGATGGAGAGGATTTGATCCAAAATCACCCAGCTAGCTTCATGCCTAAGGCAATATTAGAACTCACAGTGTCTCAGTTTCTAACCCAGTGCCGTAACCACTAGATCATTCTGATTCTTATATTTTCATCTAATCTAGGGTAAAATTGAACTTGGAGGCTCAGGATAAGCTTCAGCAAAACAATTGAGGTGCAAACCTAGATAACATAACAAGTCAAGCCAAGCACAACCTTTAGTCATTAAAACAGATAATGGGCTCATGTGAAGACATTCTCACTGAGATTAACAGAGTTGGAAGGGACCTTGAAGGTCTTCTAGTCCAACACCCTGTTCAAGCAGGAAACCCTATACCATTTCAGACACATGATTGTCCAATCTCTTCTCGAGGGTTGGAGCACCCACAACTTCTGGAGGCAAGTCGTTCCACGGGTTAATTGTTCTTACTGTCAGAAAGTTTCTCCTTAGTTCTGGATTGGTTCTCTCCTTGGTTAGTTTCCATCCATTGCTTTGAATAATAGTTTGACCTTCTTTTTCCTTTTGGCAGTCCCTTAGCTATTGGAAGACTGCTATCATATCACCCCTAGTTCTCCTTTTCATTAAACTAGATATACCCAATTCCTGAAACTCAGAGTAGATCATTCTGATTCAGTAAAACTGAGTATGACAAACCATTTGGGCACCTTCTTTTTAAAGTCCTAACAGCAAAAAAAAGGGGGGGAGGTGAAATCCTTACATGGGAAAATCAGATTCCAGCTCTTCTGATGGGTGTTTCCTGAAGGTAAGTGGATAGGAAATATAAATTATCTGTGAGGACATTCCACCAAGGAGGAGATCTCCTGGTTGCTGCCACTCATGTCGAACAGGAAGAGGATCATTTTTAGAGCACGTCTCTTCAGCAAATTTGCACACTATGGGTGGTAAAAGAAATAAAACCAGGACCAGCATCACCATCAGGTGTCAGAGGTCCCACTGTGAACATCTACAGATGCATGATTGCTATTCATTCCATTAGCATAGAATGAAAAGATTGGGAATAAATGTGCCCTGGATCAAATGATTATTTAAGAGTCTTGTTTTCCTTCCGCACGTGCCCTGAATGGAAACCTGGAATTATTTCAGACTTATGCCTTTTTTAAAAAAATGCTTTTTCTGGTAGCTATTGAGAAGCAATTGGAGGTTGGGTGAGTCATGAGAGTCTGATAATTGCATAGAAATAATTACTTCTGGCTTCAGAAGGGGTGGGGCTCATGGTAAGTCGTATGGCTTTTTCACATTGGCTCACAACTCCATTGGGAAATTTGTCTCTGGATCAGTAATCTGACAAAAGCAAAGGGAATATGGCCTGGGTTGAAACCATACAGATGACAAGCATCTGTAGACTAGATACTCCATTATTATTATTATTATTATTATTATTATTATTATTATTATTATTATTATTATTATTATTATTATTATTATTATTATTATTATTATTATTACTATTATGGATCATCGCACAGTCAGCCAGATGTTCAGACTGGATTTGGCATTTTGTCTACCTATCGAGTCCTTACCAAGGACCTGGGATAGGCAGATGTGGATGTTTGATGGTATTACAGATATCGTTGCAAGATGGAAGCAGTTCCTAGTAAGGCCGCCTTTTGCAATTGACTAATGGCAAATTTGTCAATGCCAATGGTATTCAAGTGGTGCTCCAGTTGTTTTGGGATTGCACCCAAGGTGCCTATTACTATTGGTACTACCCTTGCTTGCTTTTGCCACAGTCTTTCTATTTCTATTTGTAGGTTTTTGTATTTTGTTATCTTCTCCAGTTCTTTCTTGTCTATTCTTCTGTCTCCAGGCACTACCACGTCCGCTATCCAGACTTTTTTCTCTTTCTTATCGACAGTTGTTAAGTCCAGGGTGTTATGTTGCAGGTGCTTGTCTCTTTGAATTCTAAAGTCCCAGAGCAGTTTAATTTTATCATTTTCTATGACTTTCTCTATTTTATGATCCCACCAGTTCTTGCTTACAGGCAAATGATATTTCTTGCAAATCTTCCAATGCACCATTGTTGCTACCTTGTCATGCTGCTGCTTGTAGTAAGTCTGTGTGATCTTCTTGCAGCAGCTTACCAGGTGGTCCACTGTTTCTTCAGCTTCTTTGCATAGGCGGCACTTACTGTCTGTTGCTGTCTTCTCAATTTTGACTTTATATGCATTTGTCCTTAAGGCTTGGTCTTGTGCAGTCAGAATTAGTCCCTCGGTCTCTTTCTTCAATTTTCCTGCTCTTAGCCATTGCCAGGTCTTGTTATTATCTGCTTTCCCAGCTATTTATTATTATTATTATTATTATTATTATTAGTATTAGTATTAGTATTAGTATTAGTATTAGTATTATTACTTATGGGACCGTCTTCTGCCACATACTTCCCTTCGACCAGTGAAAGCGCACAGGGTTGGCCTCCTCCGGGTCCCGTCAGCGAAACAATGCCGTCTGGCGGGTCCTAGGGGGAGGGCCTTCTCTGTTGTGGCGCCCACCCTCTGGAACCAACTGCCTCCTGAAGTCCACGTTTCTCCCACTCTCCCGGCCTTCCGAAAGAATCTTAAAACCTACCTCTACTGGCAGGCCTGGGGATGATTGTGACTGTGTCTGTATGATGATGTTGTTTTTTTGTTCATGTTGTTACCCGCTCCGAGTCCTTTGGAGAGGAGCGGCATAAAAATCCAATTAATAAATTATTATTATTATTATTATTATTATTATTATTATTATTATTATTATTATTATTATTATTATTATTATTATTATTATTATTATTATTATTATTATTATTATTTTCTGTCAGGGGAAAATAAAATGAAGAAATTGGTCAATGGAGGAAAATTGTCATTTTAACTCTTGTTTATATTTCTGTGAAATTGACACACGGAGTGTAGACTGAGACTGAATGTTTTCACATATGTGTCCCAACTGCTATTGTCATTTAGGGCTCCATATCTCTTCAAATCCAGAGAAAATGATAGAAGCTTTGTGGAGTGCATTGGTGACTTTACTATATCTGTTGGCAACCCTATAAGCTAAATCAATCTTTTCTCAAAATTGCACTGTAACTGCAGAATGCAAACATTTGTTGCGACCAAAACCTAGCTCACCTAAAGCAACCAAATCCCTTTGAAGCTACAAACATAAATGTATTAAATTTGCACACAATTGCAGTGTACACTGTGCTCCCAGCCAAAATAATTGGTAGCTTCCTGAGCATAAACAGAGCCATAGCTCATATACCTTTGACCGACCATATTTTCAGACAAGCTAAAGGAAAAGGCAGACACAGTGTGAATTCTGTGGGAGAGGGGGAGGCAGGTCTTGAGACCATTACCTGGGTTGAGTTTGACCCCGTGACCCCCGAGGATGTGGACAGGTTGCTGGGGGGACTTACGGTGACCACATGTTTACTGGACCCGTGCCTCTCCTGGCTGGTGCTGGCCTCCCAGGAGGTGGTATGAGGCTGGTTCCAGGCAATTATCAACACTTCCCTGAGTGAGGGTGTCTTTCCCGCTACCATGAAAGAGGCGGTGGTGAGGCCCCTCCTCAAGAAGCCTGCCCTGGATCCAGCTGTTCTATCAAACTACCGTCCCATCTCCAACCTTCGCTTTCTTGCGAAGGTTGTCGAGAGTGTGGTTGCTCGACAGTTCCCGCAGCACCTGGAGGAATCGTCATATCTGGATCCGCTCCAGTCAAGCTTCAGGCCTGGCTACAGCACGGAAACAGCATTGGTCGCGTTGGTGGATGATCTCTGGCGGGCCCAAGATAGGGGTTGCTCCTCTGTTCTGGTGCTATTGGACCTCTCAGCAGCTTTTAATACCATCAATCATGGTATCATGCTGCAACGGTTGGAGGGTTTGGGCATAGGTGGCACTGTTTTGCAGTCGTTCTCCTCCTTCCTCTCCGGCCGGATGCAGTCTGTGTTGATAGGGGGCCAGAGGTCGACCCCGAGACCCCTCGTATGTGGGGTACCTCAGGGGTCGGTCCACTCGCCTCTACTGTTCAACATTTATGGGTGAGATCATCTGTGGTTTTGGCGTGGAATACCACTAGTACGCTGATGACACCCAGCTGTACATTTCCACGCCGAACCACCCCAACGATGCCCTTGCCATGCTGACCCAGTGCCTGGAGGCCGTGCAGGTCTGGATGGGGAGGAATGGACTCAAGCTCAACCCCTCCAAGACCGAGTGGCTGTGGTTACCGTCGTCCCAATATAGCCAGCTGATTCCATCACTGTCTATTGGGGGCGAAATAGTGGCCCCCATGGGAAGGGCTCACAATTTGGGAGTCCTCCTGGACTCACGGCTGTCCTTAGAGCACCATCTGATGGCCGTGGCTGGGAGGATGTTCTACCAGGTTTGCCTGGTGCGCCAGTTGCGTCCTTTCCTAGACCGGGACTCGCTACGCACAGTCACTCATGCCCTCATTACCTCCAGGCTGGACTACTGTAATGCTCTCTACATGAGGCTCCCCTTGAGGTGCACCCGGAAGCTCCAACTGGCTCAGAATGCGGCTGCGTGGGTAGTGATGGGAGCATCGTGGCGCTCCCATGTAACACCGCTCCTGCGCGAGCTGCACTGGTTGCCGGTGGTCTTTCAGGTGCGGTTCAAGGTGTTAGTGACCACCTTTAAAGCGCTCCATGGCATCGGACCCAGATACTTACAGGACCGCCTACTGCCAGCATATACCTCCCACCGTTCGGTACGTTCCCACAGAGAGGGCCTCCTCAGGGAGCCGTCGGCCAGACAATGTGGGCTAGCGGCCCCCAGGGGGAGAGCCTTCTCTGTGGGAGCTCCCACGGTATGGAACAAGCTCCCCACGGAACTCTGTACAATGACAGATTTACGCACCTTCCGTCGGGAACTAAAAACGTTTCTTTTTCGAAAGGCTGGCCTGGCATAGAAGCCCCGGTTCCAGTAGGGTTAGAATGTTTTAGGGGGATGGAGTAAAATTTTTTTAAATATTTGTAAGTATTGGGTTTTAAATGGGGATTTTACGGCCAAAATTATTTAATTCACTTTTAATTATTTTAAATTATGTATATCTATATGTTTTTTATATTTTTTTAGGCTGTACACCGCCTCGAGTCCTTTGGGAGAGGGGCGGTATAGAAATTTGATTGATAAATAAATAGATAGATAGATAGATAGATAGATAGATAGATAGATAGATAGATAGATAGATAAATAAATAAATAAATTCAATTTATATGCCATCCAGCTAATCTGGAATTACAGCATGATATTGGAATGTTTTTGATAAACCCATCAAGAGAGTCTATACCAGGGCTCAGCAACCTTAAACACTCAAAGAGCCGCTTGGACCCATTTCCCAGAGAAAAGAAAACAGTGGGAGCTGCAAAACTTGTGTGCACGCACAATTGATTGAAGAGTTTAATTTAAAAGAAATAGAGGCTGCTGTGCATGAGTTCTCTCTCTCTCTCTCTCTCTCTCTCTCTCTCTCTCTCTCTCTCTCTCTCTCTCTCTCTCTCTCTCTCTCCTCCCTCCCTCCCTCCCTCCCTCTCCCTCTCTTTGCCTCCCTCCCTCTCTCTCCCCTCTCCCTCTCTCCGATCTTCTGCCAACCTGGCAAGCTGGCTTCACGCTGTTTTCTGGCAAGCTAACACACATTCGTATTGTGCTGGCTCTCTCCTGCCCTTGGTTTGCCAGTCCTCTTCCCCCAGTCAGAGAGACAGAGACAGAGACAGAGACAGAGACAGAGACAGAGACAGAGACAGAGACAGAGACAGAGACAGAGACAGAGACAGAGACAGAGACAGAGACAGAGACAGAGACAGAGACAGAGACAGACAGAGACACAGACACAGACACAGACACAGACACAGACACAGACACAGACACAGACACAGACACAGACACAGACACAGACACAGACACAGACACAGACACAGACACAGACACAGACACAGACACAGACACAGACAGACAGACAGACACAGACACAGACACAGAGACACAGAGAGAGAGACACAGAGAGAGAGACAGAGACAGAGAGACAGACAGAGACAGAGACAGATAGAGCTTTCTTTGTTGTTGTCCCACCCTGTGGAATATTGTCCCTCCATAAGCAAGGAGGACTCTCACTCTCCTGACCTCTGGAAAGACATGAAAAGAAGGCTCAGCAGTCTTGCTTGTGGGCATAAAGGAGCACACAACTATGGGACTGTCTAGCACCTTTAAAATCCTTTCCTCGCCTTTTAAATATTAATTAAGAGCAACTTCTCTGTCTGATCACCTTGAATCCATTTCACTTCTCCACAGAAGACTTCAATTGGCATTCTCTAAGAGTGGGGTACAATGTGGGTCAAAAGTCACACCATGACTTTCATAGGTCATGGAAGAACACCATGACAATCAAAGGTCTATCTGGGGTCATCCAGAGCCTGAACAGAAATTGTATACTATGAAATTCTCTATGCCCAATATCTGCTTCAGGGAGAATGTGCCCATTATATTGTTCCACCCCATGTATACTTATAGATCTGGATGGATATCAGGGAGAGTTGGGGGATGTTCCTGCTGCATTGTCCATCTGAAGCATTGTTCACTCTTTGGAATCAGATTCAAAGATCAGGCTTTGAATCAAATTGCACCCATGCAACCTATCCTTTCTTGCAGAACTAACCCTATCCCATGCTTCACTGAAGAATTAAGGGAGGTGAAACAAGAGATATCAATATCATAACTGGGACTTCACAAATGACAGACTCAACCAAATATGAGCTGGGGCTGTTACTAAGTCTTACATTGTGGCATAAATGATGACACAGTGCCAATTTTCCACCACCCTTATTGCATCTGCATATATAATTCTGTAGCCCTGTTTGGGGGTGACAAATGTACTCCTGGGTATAGGAAATCCAGAGAAATCCTTGCGTGGCCATGTGAAATTATTTGCTAGCATCTATCACGCAAAATTTATGAAATATGTTCGCAGTTGGAGTCGGCCTTATTGCAGGTCCAGGTGGGAGTGCCTGTGGAGGAGTCTTGTTCCAATATTTGGGAATAGTTTGAACCCATTGTGCCTGAGGAAGTGGATAGATCCTTAGGTATGTGAATTGGGCAGCATTGTGTTATGCTGCTTTGCCACCTTTTCCTCAGGTACCTTGCAGTCCATTATGATTTGAGGAGAGATCTTTCCCTGGGCTACTACTCAGTGGTGGGATTCAGCCAGTTCGCACCAGTTCGGTAGCTAATTTTTTGTTGCCCAGGCCCAGAATGGACTTTTCTGGAAGTGGCTTCCACACAGAGAACCGATTGTTCACATATTTGAATCCCACCACTGCTACTACTGTGTGATGTTCTGCAGTATCCATACTCTCTTTGTTCCTCTTCAATATCTAGATGAATCTGCTAGGTGGCTCTTTGGTTGTCATGTGATCAGGTATAATCAATATACAGAAATAGCATCCTATGAATCCTGATAAAGGAAGGAAGGAAGGAAGGAAGGAAGGAAGGAAGGAAGGAAGGAAGGAAGGAAGGAAGGAAGGAAGGAAGGAAGGAAGGAAGGAAGGAAGGAAGGAAGGATTTAACCTTTATAAATAAATGGACTTCCTAAAGTTATTTCACAATTAAAGAGGAAGGAGTGCTCTAATTGATTTCCCATTTCCCATTTTTGTGATCAAAAAGATTTGTTGCAGGGCTATAAAATATCAATGGTGGATAATTGGTTAAATCAGGTGGAGGATCATGTCAGTCATCACACACACACACAAAAAAAATATGGTCCACATCAGGAGACTTTGAGGATATAGATTAAAAACCATTTGAAACAAATGAAAAAAGCCTAGTTATATTTTTACTATTTATAATTTAGTTTTCAATAAAAACAGTGTTCAAAACTATATTCCTCTTAATATTCAGAATTTTCTCTTCTGAAATTGATTCACTCTCTAAAGGTGGATCAATTAAAAACTTGTCTCCAATGTTATTCCTTTTTATCTGGTTGCTTACTAAGCATTACACACTGTTCCCAAACCAAAGGAATCTGAGCAGCTTACAAATTAACTCCCATTGTGAATGTTAAAAAGAAATATCATAACAATAACCAAAGTGCTTAAAGACTTCAAAACAATAAAAACAATGTGAGTGTGATCCTATAATATGATGGGTCTGTTTCTCTTTGGCTTTTTGAAAAAGTCACCCTTTAATGTGCTTCCTAAAAGGAAAGTTGGGTAGTTGTTCCACAGAATGAAAAGTTTACAGCTACAGAACTAGCATTTGTTCATTTGCATTTTCTTTTTTTCCCCTCTAGCTCCCATACAGTTTGCAGCTATGAGTACCTTTTCCTAGTCCATAAATATCATCATTCTGATTTCTACTCAAAATCTCAATGGAGCCTCATTGACTGTCCATTGATTTCCCCTATAATTACCTAAGGAATATTTATAAAGTAGATTCTTCTCAAATCCTTGAGGAATTTCAAGGGACAATTACCCAAGAACAGCTCAGGGTTGATGAAACGCATTGTTAATTGTGCAACCAAAATGTTAGAGCTGCAACAATTTGCTATTTAGGAAAGAATATTTATAGAGGCTATTCTAATCAGTGAGAGGATTTTTCCCCCCCCCCCCTTATGTTTCAATGTTGCAGGTGGACCTGGTTCATATGTGGTGACAAACATTTTCTTGAAGAAGATGATATTTTCCATGGCAGTGATGGCAACATTGTCAATGTTACTGTCAGGAGTTACATGCCTTATTCTTTGTACTAAAGCTATGGAAAACTTCCCCTTATTAAGCACAAGTATTTTCTGCCAGGGGATTTCATAGTGGCTGGGATACTATCTCAATTCTACATGATATCAGATCCAGTTGGTTTCACAAGGCACCCCTTGAAGATCTGGTTGATGAGATTGTGTAAAGACTTTCACTTAACTGTAGCATATCTTAAACCATATATCTTTCTCCAATAGGTTGGCTGAGCATAGTTGATTACACATATTACTTGCAGCACAAATTATTTGTTTTGTTTCTTGCTGTTAGTTCCTTCATTCTAAAACCAATGTAGATTGATTACACTGATATTTCTTACTGGACAAATAGATATTTTAAACAAAGACACTTATAACAGCTCTCAACTCAGTGATTTCCCCATTTTCTTACTCTTTAAATGTTCTACTCTCAAATCACCCTTTGTAACTAACTGGGTATAACTTATAGTATGTCTAAGAGTTACTGATATGTTTTAATAGGATTATTAGTGTTCTTTCAAGCAATTCATCTGTTTCTTAATGAAAATTGTTTATAATGAATAAAAAGAAACATAACATTCTGCCTGGAAGAGAAGCCATTGAGATAGAAAAACGCCCACACAGCATGAACAAATGAGATGATACCTCCCACCTACCAGCCATTTGGAAACCCGCCCTTATTGACAGACGAGTCCATAGCACGGGGAATGACACCAGACCTACACTCACAAAAACCACACAGGATGTCACCACCACACATCCAGGCAAAAAGCAAACCCAAACCCACACTGATGAGGAGGCACGACCACAAACCAGAAGCCAGACCACAGCTGCATCATTAGCCACCTTAAACCCCTCCAATCCATACACGAAGCAAACTGACACCCACCATGAAGATGAGGCACAACCACGAATGCAAAGCCAAACAGCTATACAGTTCACCATCTCTAATCCCCTTGTAACACTGACTAACCTGAGCACAACAAAGCCCCCACCCAAACAGAACACTCCCCCATCCAATCAGAGCACAGCCAACCTCCCATCCAATCAGAGCACAGCCAAGCCCCTAACCAATCAGAACACACCTCCACCCAATCAGAACACAGCCGAGCTCCCAGCCAATCAGTTCAAACCCCCACTGGCAGTTAAAAGGAAGAAACAGCTAAAATCTCACATTGCTCCTAGAAGCAGAAGCCAAAAGAACCAGCCTGAAGATGACGAATGAGACTTCGTCGAAACGTCGCCAAGACACTTCAAATTCTATGTGGGAGAAAACCCAAAGAACCAAAGACCTACATACAAACACCCACGAAAACCTCAGAAAACATTCCTCCCTATCCTGTCAAAACTTTTATTCTGCAGTGAAGAAATGAAGAACCCATAAAACCAAAATGAAAGCATGAGAAGCAGAAGCCGAAAGCACCAGCCTGAAGATGACGAATGAGACTTCGTCGAAACATATCCTGTAGTACTGGCAAATGTGCTGAAAAGAGATTTATTTCTGGAATTAAACTCTCTGAATAAGCTTCCCAGGGCTTGTGTAGCCCCTTCGCACTCATTTCATGAAATGAAATGAAATGAAATGAAATGAAATGAAAAGTAAATGAGTTAAAGCTTCCCAGACTCTTAGGAAAAGTCCCCGCTGTGTTCCATTGTAGCCTACTGAAAATTTTTTGGGGTTCTACCTTACAACTTCCCCCTAAGATGGCATCTGGCCCATTATGAAGTGAAGCATATTCTTGATTCTAGACTTTTTGAGAGAAAGTTACAGTACTTAGTGCAACGAAAAGGATATCCATTGTCTGAAGCCACATGGGTAAAATCTAATGATGTAAAAGCTGACAGGCTCATTAGTAAATTTTATGAAAAGCACCCTCATAAACCAAGAGGCAACCCCTAACTTATGATTTGTTTGAATTGTAAGATTTATCTTTTTGCAAAGGGGGGCCAGATGTCAACACTGTAAATATTGGATGTTCCCACTCTGACAACTGATGAAAATTGCAGCCATTTTCTCTTTGCTTCTTTCTTCTGTGGCAGAGAAGAAACAAGATGAGCGTTTGTGCGATACTAATTCTATTAATGTGCTCAATTATATGAAATGGATGATCCATAACCTAATACCACTGGTATCCTCCCTCCCTCTCCTCCTCCTCCTCCTCCTCCTCCTCTTCCTTCCTTCCTTCCTTCCTTTCTTTCTTTCTTTCTTTCTTTCTTTCTTTCTTTCTTTCTTTCTTTCTTTCTTTCTTTCTTTCTTTCTTTCTTTCTTTCTTTCTTCCTTTCTTCCTTTTTTCCCATTAATTTTTTGTTTAGCTCCATCACTATTTGAGAACCATCTCTTTTAATAACACTGCAGGACAAAAAGTCTCCTTTAATGAAAATGGAGACTTGAACACTGGATTTGACATTATCAACTGGGTCACCTTCCCAAACAAGAGCTTTGTGAAAGTCAAAGTTGGAAAGATCGACCAAACAGCTTCTTCAGATAATCTATTTGTCATTTCTACAGAGGACATCATCTGGCCTGCCGTGTTTAACCAGGTATTTCCTGCTCAGATTTCAAACTACAATATGCATTTTTCCCCCTTCCCTTCTTGCTTTCAGTAATATAGATTTGAACTTGTCCTTCAGATTGTCAGACTGAAGACTGCCAACTTGAAGAAATAATGAGCAGCAATTTTGAAATGCAGAGACTGAAATCTCTTTATGGCAAGTGTTAAAATAATTTTGTGACATCTCTTCATCAAATCATTATGATTTTAGTAGAATATAATTCAATAGATGCTGTCTACTCTTGCTAGGATTTCTCAAGGTTGGCTGAGTTTAAATTATACAGTTTAATGACTGTATTGTATATGCTGCAGAAGTTCCACAATACAAGATGATATTTTTGGAAAATCCATAACTAAATTCCAAACATTGACACTGATTTTATTCAAGTTGTATTTCCAGATTCCATGCAAGTTGAAATTGCTTTTAATTTTATAGGAGGAATCATGTTTATACAATATTATTATTGTTGAAACCATAATCTCTATATGGATATATGCTCATCATTTTGATATAATAACTCCTCACTCCATAGATATTTAAGAATTTGCTTTGATCTCATAATTTCAGCTAATCCATTGTCCTCCTATTCTTCTTCAGCCTTGTCAAACATAGTATTTCTTCCCTAGTCTTTCTTTGAATAGTCTAGCCTGATTTTGATAGTTTCCATTTGCTAATCATTGTATCTGGGAAGCTGTCTCTATTAGATCCAGGAATGATTGACTCATTCTTCTTTCTTCTCATTCCATTGTGTTGTTCTTAGTGCTCTGAAAATCATCTGCAACTATCTACATTTTGTTTCTTGCTTCTCCTCAGAGACCTTATTTGGAAATAATTCAATCATTTGAACAGATTGACTTGTCACAATAGCCACTGAAATATCCCGCTCCTTCAATTTCTTTTTAAAGTTGCTGTTGGTTTCTTTTCTAGTGTTAATGTCTTCTCTATATCTTCTGCATAGTGTCTATCTTTACCTATTCAATAAAGAAGGATGAAACTGTTGCTCCTAATTTTCTTCTTTTTCCACCAATACTTGAAAGATATGATCAACTGAATGAAGGCAATTGTGTAAAAAATCAGGAACAAAGATAGATTTCAAAAGTAATAAAAGTTTATTTCATGCTAGCTATGAGCAAGAATATGATCTACTAACTGCCAAGGCAATTTGGCACATAAGGTGGTACTTATGTCTCTTTTGTGTACAAAGGGACCCCAGATTGTTTATGCTTTGACTGCACCCTCAGGCTCAACCTGGTCATATCCTACATGGTGTTTACTTTCCTGACATGGCTGGGAAGCAAAAAGAAATGGGGAATCCCATATCAATGATCATGTTAACTCTAGTTCAGACAGAAACCCTGGGCATTTGGGGGGCAAAAGGAGAGAAAGAAATTAAAACTCAAGGAAAATATACAATTCTCTATTTCCAGCTAATTTATATAAGAGAAACAGCTCTTCTGGATCTTGACTTTCACCTACTGAAATGATGCCATCTTCACCTTTCCAATTCTTTGGGTACCTTCCTTCACTTTTGATTCTAGGTCTCCTTACCTGTAATTCACTATAATGTCTCTAAAGGAAGGAGATTTTGGAACACCCACATCCAACATTTATTATTTAAAAGTAAAATCCATTCTGAAATAGACTTTTCTAGAAATAAAATGTGTGCCTTGCAATAAATCCTGCTTTCATTTTTTGATAGGTCCAACCGCTTTCTGCATGCAATGACAATTGCTATCCAGGATACAGGAAGATGAAAATAGAAGGGAAGCCATTTTGCTGTTATGATTGCCTTCCATGTGCAAAAGGGAAAATTTCAAACCAGATGGGTAAGAGTGGTCCTGTGCAAGAGTATTCAATTTTTGTAACCGTGGTTCAGAATGGTAATATTTATACTACCTACAAAAGGCTTTTATTCAATAATATTTCTTTAGAAATACCAAAAATGAAAATATATTTCAAAGAATTCAAAAATAAGCTTCTAATCTTATTTGTTCTAGATGGTTCCAATTATGGTTTCTAATTAATGCTGAAATTTGTGTGTATTAAAGGAAAGGGATAGAACTAGTATGCAGTTGCTGAATTAGGAGTTTATTTCTATTAAATAATCATATAATATAATATATACTTTCCTCCCCCTTAATGCTTTTTATTTTTCCCCCACCACAGTTCCTTGATAGCCAGGAACTAAATACAAACAGGTATTACTTAATTAGGAATAAATTAATCTGCTAAATTAACATTCAGTTCTGCTACCTGACTATTTGTTGAAACTGGCCATCATCTTTTCTTATTCCAGATGCAGTTGATTGCTTCCATTGTTTAGAAGATCGATATCCAAACAAGGCTTAAACCCTTTGCATTCTAAAAAAAAATTACTTTCTTATCTTACAATGAGCCATTGGGAGTCACTTTGTCCATTATTAGTCTATTCTTCTCTGTCATCACCATTATGATGCTGGGAATCTTCATTAAAAAGCAGGACACCCCTATTGTCAAAGCCAACAACAGGAACCTCACTTATACCCTTCTCATTGGCCTTCTGCTCTCCTTCCTCTGCACTTTCCTTTTTGTTGGGCAACCTGATTAAGTGAAATATCTCATGCGTCAAACTGCTTTTAGTATTATTTTCTCCATAGCCCTTTCTTGTATTTTGGGTAAAACAACCATAGTTATTCTTGCTTTCATGGCCACAAAGCCAGGCTCCAAAATACAGAGATGGGTGGGGAAAAGGCTCTTTCTATTGTCCTGTCTTGCTCTTTGACTCAACTCATGATCTGTTTAGCATGGCTGGCAATTTCTCTCCCATTCCCAGATTCTGACATGCACCCTATGGCTGAGGAAATTGTCTTACAATGTAATGAAGGTTCAACCACCATGTTTTATACTGTTCTTAGTTTTCTGGGATTCTTGACTGCTATTAGCTTCTCAGTTGCCTTCCTAGCTAGAAGCTTACCTGACAGCTTTAATGAAGCCAAATTTATCACCTTTAGCATTTTGGTCTTTTGTAGTATGTGGATATCATTTGTTCCCACCTACTTGAGCACAAAGGGCAAATACATGGTGGCTATGGAGATCTTTTCCATTTTGGCTTCTGCAGCCGGATTACTGGGTTGCATATTTTTCCCCAAATGCTACATCATTATTTTGAGACCTGATTTGAATACAAAGGAGCAATTAACAAAGAAAAAATTGTGAATATGGAGTTCAATTTGCCCATTGATTCAATGCAAACTTCCCCCTACTCCAATATAAAATTCAGGTTCATTACATGCTGCAGTTTCTGGAACCTGGAACCGGTACATAAATCTGAACATAGCTTCACCATCATCATCAAAAGCCCTAGAATTTTCTATCAAGTGACAATAATTTTCGCTCCCTTTAGGAATTTTTTTTTATAAAGAAGAACAGTAGAATACTTCAGTAGAATATTTTGGCTAACTGCAATGAAATGTTACAAACAATATCTGAGTGCTCACACTTGTACATTCTGAACTGTTGAAATTCAAATTCTGGCTGTTCCTCTGAATTAGTTTTTATGTTACTTATAGATATCAAGATTCATTCTGAATCAGAAGTTGATAAATTTTGCAAAAAGAGTCCTTAACATTTTTCTCCCTTGCCACTTTCCATTTTTATATACTGTTTACAAGACATTAGTATTTTCTTAGTATACCACTCAGAGTCATCTGTGAAGGATATGGCTGGTTTTAAAATGTGATGAATAAATGATTGTGCCCTGATTACAAAGTATCTGAATTTTAACTTTGTGATCATGGAACTGCAATGAGCACAACTATGAGAATCTCTAAGAAATATGCTCCTTCAATAACATCATAACTTCAATTGGATATTAAATGAGACAATCCATAAACAATTAAATATGTATTAATATTGCAGAATATTTAAATATCAAGAGATAAATGGAGAGAATTGTAGCACAGAGTTGTCACTTGTTGAGTTGCTGCATGCATCTCTTGATTATATTAGCATCTATCAGACAAAGTTGCTGTAATTTGTTCACAGATCCGGGTGGGGTGGGGTGGGCAATGCCTGTGGAGCAGTCTGGCTATCTGGGAATAGTTTGAATCTATTGAGCCTGAGAAAATGGATCGGTCCTTAGGACTATGAGCTAAGCCACCTCCTCTAGATCCAAGTGGATTTCAAAACCAAAAAACATTCTACCCTTCTATATAAACTCAGAGGATCTGTGTGGGTAGCACTGTTTTTTGCTGGTTTGCCTTCTTTCTGTGATTTACATTCCTGACAGTGGTGATTGGGAAAGAGATGCTGCCTTTGGCCCTCACTGTGTGATGTTCTCAGTACAAGGTATCATCAGTTCAAAGAAGGAAGGAAGGAAGGAAGGAAGGAAGGAAGGAAGGAAGGAAGGAAGGAAGGAAGGAAGGAAGGAAGGAAGGAAGGAAGGAAGGATTTAAATTTTAAATAAGTGAATTTCTTATTTTAGTATTTGTATATTATCATATTCTTCAATTTATTTGTCCATGTGGTCAAAGAAGTACTGGTAAAGGACAAAGTAAAAATAAATATTTTCGAGTGACCATTATTTTTTTACTACAAAGAAACTGATTCAGGTTATGTTTTTGTATATGATAAAAGGAGTAACATTTGTAGCAGCAATCCAATTTCACAATTAATGAGGAAGGAGCCCTGTGACTGGTCGATTATTATTTTTTTCATTTCCCATATAGGATTGAGAAAGAGATTTGTTGCAGGGCTATAAAATATAAATGGTGGATAAATTGATTGATCATCAAGGCAGACAAAAAATATATGGTTCATACCATGTGACTTTGAGGATATGGAGTAAAAAAATCATTTAAAATGAGTGAAAAGAGCCAAGCAATATTTTTACTTTGCAATAAAAACAGTATTGAAAAAAGTGTTTCCAATGGTATTCATTTATTATTTGCATATTCACTTGGCATTACACACTGTTCCCATCCCAAAGGACTCTGCACAGCTCACAGGCCTGATTCCATCCAAAGAAATGTCATGATTTAATTACATTGTTGTTGTTACTTGCGAAGTCATGTCTGACCCATCACGACCCAATGCACAAGGTTCCTCCAGGCCTTTTAATTACATTACAAATACAATAATCAAAGTGCTTAAAGACCTATCAAAAAAATAAATAAAGGTAGTCGGGATTCTATAACATTATGGGTCAATTTCTTTTTAGCTCTTTGGAAAACAAGTCATGCTTTAATGTACGCCCTAATAGGTCAAAGTCAGATAGTTGTATTGTTCCAGAGAATTTAAAGTTTACAGCTGCAGAACTAGCATTTGTTCATTTGAATTTTCATTGTTTTTCTCTATCTCTTTTACAGTTTTCAGTTATGAGCTCTTTTTTCCCTAGCCCATACATATCATCATTCTACTTTCTCCACAGTTTCCAAGGAGCTTCACCAAACATTCACTGATTTTCCTATAATTACTCAAAGAATCTTACTAATGTGGTCTTTTTCTCAGGCACAACACCAAAGAATAGCTCAAGGCACAACACCAAAGAACAGCTCAAGATTGAAAGGGTCTGTTAATTTTGGGATCAGAATGTTAGAGATGTAACAACCTTTTTTCTTAGAAAGAATATTTATTCTAATAAGTGAGAGTTTTTTCTTACAAATAGAATTGGTTCTTATGTAGTAAAAAGTGTTTTCTTGAAGAAGATGGAATTTTCCATGGTAGTGATGGCAATATTGTCAATGTTACTGTCAGGAGCTACATGCTTTATTCTTTGTACTAAAGCATGTTCTGTGGGGAAACATCCCTTTATTGAGCACAAGTATTTTCTGCCAGGAGATTTCATAGTGGCTGGGGTACTCTCTCAGTTCTACGTGATATCGGATCCAGTTGGTTTCACAAGGCACCCATCTGAAGAACTGGTTGATGAGCTCATGTAAAGACTTTCTCTTCTTAACTCTAGCATATCTTAAACCATATATCTTTCTCTAATAGGTTGCCCTGGCAAATAAATACACAAACACACTTATGACAACTCTCCTGCTGGTGTTTTTATTCAAAATCCATATTGAGATTTTCTTGTTCTTTTACTGTTAAATGAATCGTTAGTGATGTACTATCAAGGTGCTGTACTATTTGTAGCTGGATCTATGTTAATCATTTAATTCTTTCCCTAAATATTAGGGAATAGTGGCATGCTTTGAATTATTTTCCAAAAAGCTGTTGAGCATGCATGGAACACAGATTTAGAGCCTCTCTGCCCTAATGAAACATCTGTGACTTTTATTGGGATAAGGTCTATCATTATCCCAGAAAAAAACATAATATATCTTTCATTGCAGATTTTTCCTGCAGAACTACCAACATATCCTGGCCTTGGTTTTTACTGTAAAGGAGATAAATGAGAATAAGCATATATTATCCAATATGAGCTTGGGTACTGACATCTCTAACAGTTATTTCATGGCGGGATTGACTTACTTGGCTTCAATGGAGCTTCTCTCAACACGTGGCAGATTCATCCCCAACTATAAGTGTGATACCAAGGACTGGGCAGTATCTGTTATTGCAGGACCTAACTCTTACATCTGTCCCTTCATGGCAAACATCTTGAATGTCTACAAGATGCCCCAGGTGAGATTTTTTTTTCTTGGTCTAAGTATACACTGTAAGAATAACCTTGAAAGGTAAGAGGAAGAACTGCAGTCCTATTTAAAAAAAAAGTCTGATAAAAGAAATTTGAGACTAAACCGGAAGTGTATTTTCAGAAAGCATCTTAGGATTAACACCCACTCCACTCCAATTCTCTGAAAAAGTTAAGGCAGAGGAAGGGAAAATGTTTTCCTACTTGCAAGGTTAATGTCATCCCTTCCAGATTGTCCAGGGTAGGAAACCAAAATCACACATATTAATAATTCTTTTATTGTAAGGTTACAATAACAGAGTCTTGCAAGTCTTAAACTACCTCCCATTTGTTTCTTTTACAAAGTAATATTTACAAAAATACAACAAATAAGCCAACTTTTCTTTTTATTACTTTTTTGTGGTTTAGAAATCCAAACAACGATGAAAAACATATCATGTGTTTGCAGAAGAGATAGATAATTTTAGGTACTTTGCTTGATTTATTCTTCAATCTGAATCTATGATGAATGTCAGCTCTGGAAGATTGTCTAGACTAGAAAACAAAATCATGAATACTAATAGTTACGTTACTGTAGGTTACAATAATCTTGCAACCCTAAATGAATTCACCTTTTTTTACTTTTATAAAGCCATGTTTAGAAAACAACAAATAATAATTTCTTTCCTTGAGTATTATATTTTGTGATGTGGAATTAAAATGGCAGTCCAAACTATGTGTCTGCAGATGAGATGGATATTTTTTCATACTTGTTTATTCCTCAATCTGAATCATCTGAACAATTAGTATACAATGATTCTTTGACATATTTACAAATACACTGAAGAGAAATGTCAATATATTGTCATGCATCCATTTTCCTACCATACTTTAGTAAAAATATTAAGAATTCATGGACCTGATTGAGTAATATTTATCTTGATCTTTGTACTGCACACTGGTCTTCCTTCCTTCCTTCCTTCCTTCCTTCCTTCCTTCCTTCCTTCCTTCCTTCCTTCCTTCCTTCCAACCTCCCTCCTTCCTGTCTATAAATGTTATTCATGGAAATTCAAATAATTTAAAAAATGAAGTTATGTAATAGAAATGAATGAATGTATGCTATGTCTAAACTAATGTTCAATTTAACCTATACAAGATCTCTTTGTTGGACTTTATACTTTTCTTTCCATTATATAAAAGACATTTTGTCTTCGCCATCAAGAATATTTTTGTCTTTAAGAAAAAAAGATAAAAATGATGATACATTGGGTATGACAAGCTATGGATTTGGTTGATTTGATTATTTTGCAGAGTCACATGGAGCTGTTAACAGGGTGAAAGAAGAAAGCCAGAGGAGTTTTAGAGAGATAGGATGTTGGTTCTATTGTAGTGTTTTGTACAGAGGTGACCATCTATAGAAAAATGGGATCGGAGTTGTTGATTAATATAGAAAGAAGCAAATTGCAACCATTATGAACATATACAGTTTTTAGATTGCCAAAATTTAAACTTACTTCCCTAGTAACCTAGCAGCCACATTCATAGCACCTCTACTCTCCAAGTTTTCTTCCAAGAAAGCTCTACATACATCATGCTGCAGTAATCTGATTGCAACTGAGTCGATGTCATCAGATTATCATAGGGAGCTTTGTATTTTCCATTTCTGTTCTAAAGGGTGTGGCAAGGAGACTGTACTTCCAAGTAATCTTGCCACTGTCTCTCATACAAAATCAAATAATGTCATATCATATAATATCATCATATCTTGCACAGTAAGGAGAAGACATATTAGCAAAATGTGGATTAAAATAAATCTAGAAAGAGTGCAGAGAATGATTAGGGAACTGGAGGTTAAAACATACAAAGAACGGTTGCAGGAATTGGGTATGTCTAGTTTAATGAAAAGGTTTAAGGGTGACTTGATAGCAGTTTTCCAATATCTAAGTGGCTGCCACAATGAAGACGGGGTGAACCTTTTCTCCATAGCATTTCAAGCAGGACAAGAAGCAATGGATGGAAAGTAATCAAGGAGAGAACCAGCCCAGAATGAAGGAGAAATTTCCTGACAGAACAAATAATCAGTGGAATGACATGCTTCCAGAATTTGTGGATGCTCCATCCCTGGAAAATTTTAAGAAGAGACAGGATAGTCACTTGTCTAGAATGGATGGGCTTCCTACCCAAACAGGGGGTTGGACGAGAAAACCTCCAAGGTCCCTTCCAACTGTGTTATCCTCTTATCCTGTTAAAGTTCAGGGATTAATGAATCAATAGATTGTCAAATCTATGGCATTCAAATATTAAATTAAAGGAAAAACTGGTTTCTTTCTAGATTATATTTTTCTTCAAGATTGTGAGGAACACAGTCTGAATCATAGACTCTAATACCCAACTATTTTAAATCATTTTTCCCTAGCTTCTATATGGATCTGCTCCAATAAAGGATAATAGCGAACACACAGTTTTCTTTCATCGTTTTTTCCCAAATGAGGAGCTTCAGACGAAGGGGATTCTTCAGCTGCTGTTGCATTTAAAGTGGGTATGGATAGGGCTGATTTCTCAACCTGATGAGGGTGGACGGAGTTTTGTACGGAATGCCCTTACACTGTTTGTCCAGAAAGGTATTTGCTTTGCCTTCATGCAAGAGTTGCCCAAAGAAATATTTTCTAATCACATTGAAGGTGTACTTAATGATTATGTCACCTTGTACAAGGTTGTCATGAACAGCACTGCCAATGTTGTGATCCTCTACGGTGAAAACCACGTCATTGGCATTTTCAGAATATTTCCCCATTTTTCAGAATATGATGATATACCAGTAAAGAGAAAAGACAAAGTCTGGATCATGCCAGCCCAGATGGAGTTCACATCAGTCCCTCTTCAAAATATACTCCCTTTGGACTTTATTCATGGTGCCATATCTTTTGCAGTTTCTTCCAAGGAGGTGACTGGGTTCAAACCATTCTTGCAGATGAGAAGCCCTACTTCAGAAGAAGATCAGTTAACAAGGTTGTTCTGGGAGCAGGCATTTGGATGTTTTTTCCTTAAAGATAAGTTAGATGAGGATGCTGGTGTGCTGTGCACTGGAGAGGAGAAGTTGGAGACTCTTCCTAATTCTGTGTTTGAGACCACTATGACTGGGCAGAGTTACAGCATTTATAATGCAATGTACACTGTGGCACATGCCTTGAAAGCCATGTTTTCATCCAAATACAAACACAGAGCAAGGGCAGACCATGGAAGGCTGATGATTATCAAGGAAGAAACATGGCAGGTAATAATAAAAGAAATCACAATGACATATTGATAAAGCCTCTCGGATGCCATCAGGTGTTTTTTATGACTGCAAAACATGTACATTTCAGGTTCAGTATCCACATAGTTTACACAAATTCATGGTTTATGTTTCATGAAAAACATAGTGTGTAGAAACAATGTAAACAAGATCCAATTCAAAAAACTTGACTAAATCAAGCTTCATAATTCACTCTGAAATTTTGTCAAACCATTTTACTTGGTGATAAAATGTTTATTAATATTATGGTTCACTTGCACAGTACTATTCACAACTTCTAAACCGTAGCTGTGTACATTTAGTGTGGATATTTATTATTGCAGATCAATCGCATTTATTTATTGAATTTGTATGGCTGCCCATCTCACACATGCAACACTGGACATCATGCACAGTTAAAACACGAAGCGAAAGAATCAACATAATTCAAACACAAACATTTGTGCTTCATTTGCTTTCATTTAGCTCCATCCTTACCTGAGAACAGTCTTATTTAACAACAGTGTTGGGGAAACAGTTTTCTTTAATGAAAAGGGGGAATTGGGAACTGGATTTGATATCATCAACTGGATCACATTCCCAAACAAAACTTTTCTTAAAGTCAGAGTTGGAAAGATAGATCCACTGACTTCTCCAGAAGAGTCTTTCATGATTTCTGAAGAAAACATCATCTGGCCGACCATGTTCAACCAGGTATTTCCTACTGTCTAAAATCATCCTCCGTAGCATTTTCAAAACTCACTTTTATCATTTGAGTGACTCATTAGTAATAAAATTAAGGCAATAAAATATGATGAAAGAGTGGAGATCAGATTACACAAGGCTTCTGTTATTAACCTTGTCTTTTCAGAAATCCATGGGTGTGGAGATTCCGTTGGTCCCGCTGCCGAGATGCAGCCTGGACAATCCCACAACCCTGTGGTGGGCTCGATGCACGGGCCAATTCGTCAGAAGGCGTAGAAGAAAGAACTCAGACACGGAGTCAGGATACAAAACGCTTCCAGATACAAAGAGCAATTTCTCTATGCCCGGCTGGTTGTTTTATTCAGTATAACCGGCGCAGCACATAGCACGTCACACCACCTGAGCGCAGCAGGCTAATTAGTATAGCACGTTATCTCGCCTGAGCGCAGTAGGCCAGTAAATCAGGCGTCGCATATACCACGTCACATCGCCAGAGCGCAGCAGGCCATGTGTGCACTGAACATGATCATATTTCACTTTGCCAATCAGTAAGTTTGTCAGGCTGATTTGCCTTATCTGGGAAATCAAGAAGTTTGTTTAGAAAAGGGGTCCTTTTGGTCCGGGGCTTTCTGTGAGTTGTTTTTCTCGGAACCTTTATGACCCGTAGGCGTTTCCGGAACCTTTATGGCACGTAGGCATGCAGTAATTTTCCATTCCAGATACAATGAATCTTACTTGATCCTATTCTATCCTATGGTATTATTACTTGTCCTATTTGCCACTTATGTAGGGACTTTGGTGGGTTCCTACACATGGGCATTCCTGAATGTACACAATTATCAGCTATCATTCTCAGGTTGTCCTACATAGAAAACCATCTCTGAGTTATAAAAGCTGGAAATTATTTAATAATAAACAAACGACATGCTGAGATAATGTACTGGTTGAAATATCTTATTCCTGTCCATTGCTACCTTATAATTTTATTTTATTCTAACCACACATTGTCTAAGACATATTTTAAAATCCCAACTATTTTCTTTAGTTTTCTAAATTTGACCTGCAAATTTGTCACTATGAAAACATGGTCTATTTCATAATTTCTACAAGACTGACTAGC
Organism: Bothrops alternatus; assembly: GCA_034064705.1. NCBI lineage: Eukaryota > Metazoa > Chordata > Lepidosauria > Squamata > Viperidae > Bothrops > Bothrops alternatus. Next base: position 3,946,487 of record JARGCV010000074.1, read on the forward strand.
TGCAATTGGAACTCTGAATCCCATGAGTAAATTCTCTGTAATATTTCTTTTCAGGACCTATTTGGCAGAAAGGACTGGGCTCAGTGAAAATGGACTCAATTAAAATGCAGATAATTCCAAAGTTTAATTTCACCTTTGACCTGGATGAATGAGAATCCTCATAGATATTTACTGATCAGAATGACCAAAATGGAATTTGAGGGGAGTCCAGTTTGAACAATTAAGCCTTCAGGAAACCTCTAAGCTTTTGTGAAAACATGGAAATACATAGGAAATACATAGGATACATAGGAAATATATAGGATACATAGGAAATACATTGGAAATACATGGTTCCATGAAGACATATAGACAATGTCATCTTATTATGGTAGCATTCATTAAATGTGCCTTTCTAATAATACGTTGAATTGAATCCTATATATAGAATTTCTCCAAAAGCTATGCAGATTTTTCAGAATATCACATACACAGTGAAATATGAGTGTATAAAGTACAACTATTGAACTCTCTCCTGGTTTCATTTCTGAACAGGCATTACCACTTTCTGTATGCAATGAAAATTGTTATCCAGGCTACCTCAAGAAAAAAAAAGATGAGAAGCCCTTTTGCTGCTATGATTGTCTTCCTTGTGCAAAGGGGAAAATTTCAAACAGATTAGGTAAGATGTGCCATGTATATATTTGAGAAGACTTATTCATTCTCACCAGCAATATTATATACCTATCTGTGTTTAATCTGCACGGTATTGTTCTCAAATGTAATCAGTTATTCAGCGTTTGGAGTGGTGGCCTCATTGAAGCAAGGTAGCCTCAGTATTAGATGAGATGCATTTGAATATTAGTAGATCAGGTTGGTAGTTGAGCTGTTAGTTTGATCTCCCAGTTTGGCGATTTAGCTGCAAATGTTTCACCTCCATTCGGGGAGATAATAATACTAATAATAATAATAATAATAATAATAATAATAATAATAATAATAATAATAATAATAATAATAATAATAATAATAATAATAATAATAATAATAATAATAATAATAATAATAATAATAATAATAATAGTAATAGTAAAAAAGTTGGAAGTTCATCTAGACCAACCCCCTGCTCAGGCAGGAAACCCTATACCATTTTGGACAAATGGCTGTCCAGTCTCTTCTTAAAAACTTCCAGTGTTGGAGCATTCACTGCTTCTGGAAGCAGGTTGTTCCACTGCTTAATTCTTCTAGTTGTCAAAAAGTTTCTACTTACTTCTTGTTTGCTTCTGTTCTTGATTAGTTTCCACCTGTTGCTTCCTGTCCTGACTTCAGGCGCTTTGGAAAATAACTTGACTCCCTCTTCTTTGTGGCAGCCCCGGACTCATTTTAACTCATTTTCCACAACATACATCAGTCATTAAGTAAAATGTCCAACCAGATGAGCTCAAAAAGAAGTATCACACAGTTTCTCTGGAAAATAAGCTAGGAAACTCTGACCTATTACAAAATTTTCTGTTGCACAATCCTTCCATCTTCCAACACTCTTGGTGTCTATTTGACCAAACATATACAGGGTACTTTTCTGTATGTGGATGGTCCCATTCTTAATTTTTAATACTGTAATGCAAGTAAGATGGACATAATTAACTAGAAATAAATGGAGTTGCTTTCATAGCTTCTATGGGCCACAATGTTTTCTTTGAGCAGTCCTTGGTGCTCTCTGAGCTTGGTTGTTTTCTTGCAGATATTTCACTATCCAAACTAGGTAACAACATCAGTGCAACATTAATGATATTGACTAGCACTGACGATGTTACCATTATGAAATGTCTGCAAGAAAACAACTGATCTCAGATAGCACCAAGGTTTCCTCATTTCAACTCTCAGTTATAAATAACTTCCTATTGGAATATTCATGAGCAGGAAGAGTCATGTGGTAACTCAGTCAGCCAATGTGAAGAAAGTGCTACTGAGTCTGTGCAAAAGGGTATTGAGTTAGAAGCTGAATTTTCAGTCTCAGGTTTCTCTCTGTATCTCTCTGTAAGAAGTCTTCATTGAGCTATGTTGCTGTAAAAAGAATGTATAGTATTGTAAATATTTTGATATGAATATAAGAAGGTTATATTGAATCAGCTAAATGCAGTCAACTGTGAGACCTTCTGATTTATTTTCACCAACAGAGAAATTAAAATTCTCTAACACTTCCTTATTATGACTGTAATCCCTTAATTCAGAGTAGAGTCAGGGCAACTGGATGGAACTGAGCATTTACTGGATGGATGCCTTTCCTGACAACATGTGGAGTTGGCAGCAGATATTTTTTCCTTACACCCTAAGAAAAACATCTGCCGCTATTGAATTGTCAACCTCCCAAGTGGGAGACGAGCATCTTAACCACGATGAAGCACTTAAACTCTGATCAATAAACAGTCCTTTAATGTTTTCTTTTGCAGATGCAGTTGACTGTTTCCAATGTCCAGAAGATCAATATCCAAATGAAGCTCACAATCATTGCATTGAAAAACATATAACTTTCTTGTCTTATGAAGAACCTTTGGGAATCACTTTGGCCACTGTAGCTGTCTTCTTTTTTATAACTTCAGCTTTGGTGCTGAGGATCTTCATTAAAGAGTGGGAAACCCCCATAGTCAAAGCCAACAACAGGAATCTCACCTGTATTCTTCTCATTGCTCTCCAGCTATCTTTCCTCTGCAGTTTTCTTTTCATTGGACAACCTGATCAAGTCAAATGTCTCATGCGACAAACTGCATTTGGCATCATCTTCTCTGTAGCCATTTCTTGCATTTTGGGTAAAACAACCATAGTGGTTCTTGCTTTCATGGCCATCAAACCAGGATCCCAAATAAAGAAATGGCTGGGGAAAAGGCTGGCCAACTCCATTGTCCTTTCTTCCTCTCTGATACAAGTCACAATTTGTGTTGCATGGCTGGCAATTTCTCCCCCATTTCCAGATTCGGACACGCACTCCATGGCTGAAGAAATTGTACTAGAATGTAATGAAGGATCAGCCATCATGTTTTATATTGTTCTTGGCTTTATGGGGTTCTTAACTGCTAGCAGTTTCACGGTAGCCTTCCTAGCTAGGAAGTTACCTGATAGCTTCAATGAAGCCAAATTCATTACCTTCAGCATGCTGGTGTTTTGCAGCGTTTGGGTAACATTTGTTCCTACCTATCTGAGCACCAAGGGAAAGTACATGGTGGTGGTGGAGATCTTCTCCATTCTGGCTTCAGCAATGGGGTTGCTTGGCTGTATCTTTTTCCCAAAATGCTATATTATTCTTCTGAGACCTGATTTAAACAGAAAGGACAAACTTATTAAAAAACACTGAATGATATTTCTGAACCTTATACTGTAAACTCTCCTCACTGTTGTGTTTCCTTTTTCTGCTAGTCTTTGCAGTTTGGGAAAACTGAGACAGATGATAGTAGTGTCCAACTTTCTTTTGGAGGGGGGTTATTGAATAAATAGTGTAGATTCACTGTCAGAGCAGTGATATTGCAGAATATTTAAATATACAGACATAAATGGAGAGAATTGTAACTCAGAGTTGTCACTTGTTGAGTTGCTGCATGTATCTCTTGATTATACTAGCATCTATCAGACAAAGCTGCTGTAATTTGTTCACAGATCCAGGGAGCCAATGCCTGTGGAGTAGTCTGGCTTCGATATCTGGGAATAGTTTGAATCTATTGAGCCTGAGAATATGGATCAGTCCTTAACCACCTCCTCTTTAGATCCAAGTGGCTTTCCAAACCAACAAACATTCTACCCTTCTATATAAACTCAGAGGATCAGTGTTTTTTGCTGGTTTGGCTTCTTTCTCTGATTTACATTCCAGACAGTGGTGATTGGCAAAGAGATGTTGCCTTTGACCCTCACTGTGTGATGTTCTCAGTACGAGGTATCATTAGATTTAAAAAGTGCCATACTATGGATCTTATTTGCTAGAAATATGTATTTGATGGGTCCTAGAGGAAGGAAGGAAGGAAGGAAGGAAGGAAGGAAGGAAGGAAGGAAGGAAGGAAGGAAGGAAGGAAGGATGGAAGGAAGGAAGGAAGGAAGGATTTAAATTTTATAAATAAGTGAATTTCTTATTTTAGTATTTGTATAATATCATATTCTTCAATTTATTTGTCCATGTAGTGAAAGAAGTACTGGTAAAGGACAAAGTAAAAATAAATAATTTCAAGTGACCCTTATTTCTTTACTAAAAAGAAACTGATTCAGATTATGTTTTTTTATATGATAAAAGGAGCAACATTTGTAGCAGCAATCCAATTTCACAATTAATGAGATAGGAGTCCTGTGACTGGTTGATTATTTTTTTTTTCATTTCCCATATACGATTGAGAAAGAGATTTGTTGCAGGTCTGTAAAATATCAACGGTGCATAAATTGATTGGTGGTGGCTCATGTCACTCATCAAGCCAGAAAAAAAATATATGGTTCACACCATGTGACTTTGAGGATGTGGAGTAAAAAATCATTTAAAATGAGTGAAAAGAGCCAAGCTATATTTTTACTTTGCAATAAAAACAGTATTGAAAAATATGGTCCTCCTAGAACTTAGAACGTTCTACTTTGAGATTGATTCACTTTGTAAATGTGGCTCAAATAAAAAGTTGTTTCCAATGGTATTTCTTTATTATTTGCATATTCACTTGGCATTACACACTGTTCCCATCCCAAAGGACTCTGCACAGCTCACAGGCCTGCTTCCATTAGAAAGGTTAAAAAGAAATAAATTACATTACAAATACAATAATCAAAGTGCTTAAAGACATATCAAAAAGATAAATAAATGTGGTCAGGATCCTATAACATTATGGGCCAATTTCTTTTTTAGTTCTTTGGAAACAAAATCATGCTTTAATGTACGCCGTAATAGGTCAAAGTCAGATAGTTGTATTATTCCAGATAATTTAAAGTTTACAGATACAAAACTAGCATTTGTTCATTTGAATTTTCATTATTTTTCTTTATCTCTTTTACAGTTTTCAGTTATGAGCTCTTTTTTCCCCTAGCCCATACATATCATCATTCTGCTTTCTCCACAGTCTCCAAGGAGCTTCACCAAACATTCACTGATTTCCCCTATAATTACCAAAGAATCTTATTAATGTTGTTTTTTCTCAATTCTTTCAGGAATTCTCACGCAGAGCACCAAAGAATAGCTCAAGATTGAAAGGGTCTGTTAATTGTGGGATCAGAATGTTAGAGACATAACAACCTTTTTTCTTAGAAAGAATATTTATTCTAATAAGTGAGAGTTTTTCCCCCTTATGTTTCATTCTTGCAGATAGAACTGGTTCATATGTAGTGAAAAGGGTTTTCTTCAGGAAGATGGAATTTTCTATGGTAGTGATGGTAATGTTGTCAATGTTACTGTCAGGAGCTAAATGCCTTATTCTTTGTACTAAAGCATGTTCTGTGGGGAAACTTCCCTTTATTGAGCACAAGTATTTTCTGCCAGGAGATTTCATAATGGCTGGGATACTCTCTCAGTTCTACATGATATCGGATCCAGTTGGTTTCACAAGGCACCCATCTGAAGAACTGGTTGATGAGCTCATGTAAAGACTTTCTCTTCTTAACTCTACCATATCTTAAACCATTTATCTTTCTCTAATAGCAAATAAATACACAAACACACTTATGACAACTCTCCTGCTGGTGTTTTTATTCAAAATCCATATTGAGATTTTCTTGTTTTTTTACTCTTAAATGAATCTTTAGTGATGTACTATCAAGGTGCTGTACTATTTGTAGCTAAATCTATGTTAATCATTTAATTAAATATTAGGGAACAGTGGAATGCTTTGAATTATTTTCCAAACAGCTGTTGAGCATGCATGGAACACAGATTTAGAGCCTCTCTGCCCTAATGAAACATCAGTGACTTTTATTGGGATAAGGTCTATCATTATCCCAGAAAAAAACATAATATATTTTTCATTGCAGATTTTTCCTGCAGAACTACCAACATATCCTGGCCTTGGTTTTTGCTGTAAAGGAGATAAATGAGAATAAGCATATATTATCCAATATGAGCTTGGGTACTGACATCTCTAACAGTTATTTTATGGCGGGATTGACTTACTTGGCTTCAATGGAGCTTCTCTCAACACGTGGCAAATTCATCCCCAACTATAAGTGCGATGCCAAGCACTGGGCAGTATCTGTTATTGCAGGACCTAACTCTTACATCTGTCCCTTCATGGCAAACATCTTGAATGTCTACAAGATGTCCCAGGTGAGTTTTTTTTCTTGGACTGTAAGAATAACCTTAAAGGACAAGAGGAAGAACTGCAGTCCTATTTTAAAAAAGCCTGATAAAAGAAATTTGAGACTAAACCAAAAGTGTATTTTCAGAAAGCATCTCAGGATTTTTTTATTTTTATAAAGCCATGTTTAGAAAACAACAAATAATAATTTCTTTCCTTGAATATTATATTTTGTGATGTGGAATTAAAATGGCAGTCCAAACTATGTGTTTGCAGAGGAGATGGATATTTTTCCATACTTGCTTTATTCCTCAATCTGAATCATCTGAACAATTAATATACAATGAACGACTTGCTTCCAGAAGTTGTGAGTGCTCCATCCCTGGAAAATTTTAAGAAGAGACTGGATAGTCACTTGTCTAGAATGGATGGGCTTCCTGCCTGAGCAGAGGGTTGGACTAGAAAACCTCCAAGGTCCCTTCCAACTGTGTTATCCTCTTATCCTGTTAAGGTTCAGGAATTACTGAATCAACAGATTGACAAATCTATGGCATTCAAATATTAAATTAAAGGAAAAACTGGTTTCTTCCTAGATTATATTTTTCTTGAAGTTTGTGAGGAACACAGTCTGAATCATAGATTCTAATACCAACTATTTTAAATCATTTTTCCCTAGCTACTATATGGATCTTCTCCAATAAAAGATAATAGCGAACACACAGTTTTCTTTCATCGTTTTTTCCCAAATGAGGAGCTTCAGACTAAGGGGATTCTTCAGCTGCTGTTGCATTTAAAGTGGGTATGGATAGGGCTGATTTCCCAACCTGATGAGAGTGGACGGAGGTTTGTACAGAATGCCCTTACACTGTTTGTCCAGAAAGGTATTTGCTTTGCCTTCATGCAAGAGTTGCCCAGATTAATTTTTTCTAATGACATTGAAGATGTACTTAATGATTATGTTGCCATGTACAAGGTTTTCATGAGCAGCACTGCCAATGTTGTGATCCTCTACGGTGAAAACCACGTCATTGTTATTTTTAGAATATTACCCTATCTTTCAGAAGATGAGGATATACCAGTAAAGAGAAAAGGCAAAATCTGGATCATGCCAGCCCAGATGGAGTACACATCAGTCCCTTTTCAAAAAATACGTCCTTTGGACTTTATTCATGGTGCCATATCTTTTGCAGTTTCTTCCAAGGAGGTGACTGGGTTCAAACCATTCTTGCAGATGAGAAGCCCTACTTCAGAAGAAGGAGATTTAACAAGATTGTTCTGGGAGCAGGCATTTGAATGTTTTTTCCTTAAAGATAGGTTAGATGAGAATGCTGGTGTGCTGTGCACAGGAGAAGAGAAGTTGGAGACTCTTCCTAATTCTGTGTTTGAGACCACTATGACTGGGCAGAGTTACAGCATTTATAATGGAATCTATGCTGTGGCACATGCCTTGAAAGCCATGTTTTCATCCAAATCCAAACACAGAGCAAGGGCAGACCACGGAAGGCTGATGATTATCAAGGAAGAAACATGGCAGGTAATAATAAAAGAAATCACAATGACATATTGATTAAGCCTCTCTGATGCCATCAAGTGTTTTTATGACTGCAAAACATGTACATTTCAGGTTCACTATCCACATAGTTTACACAAATTCATGATTTATGTTTCATGAAAACATAGTGTTTAGAAACTATGTAAAAAAGATCCAATTCAAAAAATTTGACTAAATCAAGCTTCATAATTCACTTTAAATTTTGTCAAACCATTTTACTTGGTGATAAAATGTTAAATTAATATTATGGTTCACTTGCACAATAGAATTCACAACTTCTAAACCGTACTTGTGTACTGCATTTATTTATTGAATTTGTATGGCTGCCCATCTCACACATGTAACACTGGACACCATGCACAGTTAAAACACAAAGCTAAAGAATCAACATAATTCAAACACAAACATTTGTGCTTCATTTGCTTTCATTTAGCTCCATCCATACCTGAGAACAGTCTTATTTAACAACAGTGTTGGGGAAACAGTTTTCTTTAATGAAAAGGGGGAATTGGAAACTGGATTTGATATCATCAACTGGATCACATTCCCAAACAAAACCTTTCTTAAAGTCAAAGTTGGAAAGGTAGACCCACTGACTTCTCCAGAAGAGTCTTTCATGATTTCTGAAGAAAACATCATCTGGCCGACCATGTTCAACCAGGTATTTCCTACTGATGTTTCAGGTTGTCTCAAATCCTCCCCCTACCATATTCAAAAATCACTTTTATCATTTGAGTGACTCATTAGTAATAAAATAAAGGCAATAAAATGTGATGAAAAATGGAAGAGCAGAGATCAGATTAGACAGGTGTTCCGTTATTAAACTTGTCTTTCCAGAAATCTATGGGCATTCCTGAATGTACGCAATTACCAGCTGTCATTTTCAGGTTGTCTTACATAGGGAGCCATCTTTGAGTTATAAAAGCTGGAAATTATTTAATAATAAACAAGCAACATGCTGAGATAATATACTGGTTGAAATATATTATTCCTGTCCATTGCTACCATATAATTTTATTTTATTCTAACCGCACATTGTCTAAGACATATTTTAAAATCCCAACTATTTTCTTTAGTTTTCTAAATTTGACCTGCAAATTTGTCACTATTAAAACATGGTCTATTTCATAATTTCTACAAGACTGACCAGATGCAATTGGAACTCAGAATCCCGTGAGTAAAGTCTCTGTAATATTTCTTTTCAGGACCTATTTGGCAGAAAGGACTGGACTCAATGAAAATGGACTCAGTTAAAATGCAGATAATTACAAAGTTTAATTTCACCTTTGACCTGGATGACTGAGAATCCTCATAGATATTTACCGATCAGAGTGACCAAAATGGAATTTGAGGGGAGTCCAGTTTGAACAATTAAGCCTTCAGGAAACCTCTAAGGTTATGTGAAAACATAGAAATATATGGGAAATACATAGGAATACATAGGAAATACATAGTTCCCTGGGGACATATAGACAATGTCACATTATTATGGTGGCATTCATTAAATGTGCCTATCTAATAATACGTTGAATTGAATCCTATATATAGAATTTCTCCAAAAGCTATGCAGATTTGTCAGAATATCATTGTTATGTCTGGCCTCTCCCAACTCATTAAAATCCACGTAAATATGTCTTTAAGAGATTTATTAAACACATTTCAAAAGGATTCATTTCAAAGCAAGCTGCTGACATTTTGCTGGCAGAAACATCCAAGACTCATTATTTACATTTAGATTACAACAAACTCCTTCCAAACTTTCCAATTACTCACTCTGTCGTTATCACATTGTCCGAGACCTCATTATCCTTCGCTAGGTTGTCAAAACATCAGACTTTCAAAGCATTGCAAAAGTTTCCAAACCTCTCATTGATAAACGTTGCTCGTAACAAGGGCGTAGTCTACTTCCCCCCTCTAATATAGTGTCCGATACGTCACTTCCCCCCATTACTTCCTTTTTCCAGTTAACTGACACCTTCGCTTATCAAACCTTCGGAACCTCGGATCAATCCATTTATCGTCTTGCTCTAAATCTGACTCATCATTTGGAGAGTCTGATTCAGAATGCATACAAAACTCCTCATTATCTGATTCGGCTGCCGGGGGGGGGAAATACCCAGAGGGGCCTGCTTGTGCTTCCTCCCCCTCTGATATGTCATCATCCAGTCGTGAGACACCCACAACAATCATATACACAGTGAAATATGAATGTATAAAGTACAACTATTGAACTCCCTCCGTGTTTCATTTCTGAACAGGTATTACCACTTTCTGTATGCAATGAAAATTGTTATCCAGGCTACCTCAAGAAAAAAATAGATGAGAAGCCCTTTTGCTGCTATGATTGTCTTCCTTGTGCAAGGGGGAAAATTTCAAACAGATTAGGTAAGATGTGCCATGTATATAATTGAGGAGACTTATTCATTCTCACCAGCAATATTATATACCTATCTGTCTTTAATCTGCACGGTATTGTTCTCAAATGTAATCAGTTATTCAGACTTTGGAGTGGTGGCCTCATTGAAGCAAGGTAGCCTCAGAATTAGATGAGATGCATTTGAATATTAGTAGCTGAGGTTGGTAGTTGAGCTGTTAGTTCGATCTCCAAGCTTGGCAATTTGACTGCAAATGATTCATCTCTATTTCGGGAGACATCTTCAGTGCACTTTGAATAGTGGTTGTCTGTCAGAACACTGACCTTTAAATTGGTGTGGATGTTACTTGTCCAGATGTTTCTTAGTCATGGTCAGGATTCAGGCTGTTTGACTGACTGGTTTGTTGTTGTGAATTGAATATGATGCTATGTTTGTATTAAGAAGCAAGAAAATGAGTTTGTCCTTGCTGGAGAGAAGCAGCACATAAATAGATATGAAACATAACTATTGGTCCTTCTGCTGGTCTGATAATGAACTATAATCTTCATGGATCTTTAACCCTTATAAATAACTGGGATTCTTGCTAAAACATTTGTTACCTGAGCATGAAGAATACTCAAAATGAAAAAGCTTTTGAATTAAGAGAAATTTCTCCAAAAATTAGATTATCTCTTTTTAAATGTAGAGAAGTCCTTATTAAGAAGAAAAGGGATAGATTTTGACTCATTTTCCATAACATACCTCAGTCATTAAGTAAAATGTACAACCAGATGAGCTCCAAAAGAAGTATCACACCCTTTCTTTGGAAAATAACCTAGGAAACTCTGACCTATTATAAAATTTTCTGTTGCACGATCCTTCCATCTTCCAACATGACACTGATATTCTTGGTGTCTATTTGACCAAACATATATAGGGAACTTTTCTGCATGTGGATGGTCCCATTCTTAATTTGTAATACTGTAATACAAATAAAATGGACATAACTAATTAGAAATAAATGGAGTTGCTTTCATAGCTTCTATGGGCCACAAGGTTTTTTTGAAGATTCCTTTGGGCTCTCTGAATTTGGTGGCTTACTTGAAGATACAGTATTTCATTACCAAACTAGATAACTCCATCAGTTCAACAGTAATGATGTTGACTAGCACTGATGATGTTACCAAGTTTGATTATGAAATGTCTGCAAGAAAACAACTGATCTCGGATAGAACCAAAGTTTCCTCATTTCAACTCTGAGTTATAAATAACTTCCTTATTATGACTGTAATCCCATAATTCACAGTAGAGTCAGGGCAACTGGATGGAACTGAGCATTTACTGGCTGGATGCCTTTCCTAACAACATGTGGAGTTGGCAGCAGATATTTTTTCTTTACACCCTAAGAGAAACATCTGTCACTATTGAATTGTCAACCACCCAAGTGGGAGACGAGCATCTTAACCACTAGGCCAGGATGCAGCTCTGAAATTCTGATCAATAAATAGTCCTTTAATGTTTTCTTTTGCAGATGCAGTTGATTGTTTCCAATGTCCAGAAGATCAATATCCAAATGAAGCTCTCAATCTTTGCATTGAAAAACATATAACTTTCTTGTCTTATGAAGAACCTTTGGGAATCACTTTGGCCACTGTAGCTGTCTTCTTTTTTATAACTTCAGCTTTGGTGCTGAGGATCTTCATTAAAGAGTGGGAAACCCCCATAGTCAAAGCCAACAACAGGAATCTCACCTGTACTCTTCTCATTGCTCTCCAGCTATCTTTCCTCTGCAGTTTTCTTTTCATTGGACAACCTGATCAAGTCAAATGTCTCATGCGACAAACTGCATTTGGCATCATCTTCTCTGTAGCCATTTCTTGCATTTTGGGTAAAACAACCATAGTGGTTCTTGCTTTCATGGCCACCAAACCAGGATCTCAAATAAAGAAATGGGTGGGGAAAAGACTGGCCAACTCCATTGTCCTTTCTTGCTCTCTGATACAAGTCACAATTTGTGTTGCATGGCTGGCAATTTCTCCCCCATTTCCAGATTCAGACACGCACTCCATGGCTGAAGAAATTGTACTAGAATGTAATGAAGGATCAGCCATCATGTTTTATATTGTTCTTGGCTTTATGGGGTTCTTAACTGCTAGCAGTTTCACGGTAGCCTTCCTAGCTAGGAAGTTACCTGATAGCTTCAATGAAGCCAAATTCATTACCTTCAGCATGCTGGTGTTTTGCAGCGTTTGGATAACATTTGTTCCTACCTATCTGAGCACCAAGGGAAAGTACATGGTGGTGGTGGAGATCTTCTCCATTCTGGCTTCAGCAGTGGGGTTGCTTGGCTGTATCTTTTTCCCAAAATGCTATATTATTCTTCTGAGACCTGATTTAAACAGAAAGGACAAACTTATTAAAAAAAACTGAATTATGTTTCTGAACCTTATACTGTAAACTCTCCTCACTATTGTGTTTCCTTTTTCTGCCAGTCTTTGCAGTTTGCGAAAATTGAGACAAATGCACAAACGCACAAAATAAATATTTGTCTAATGTTGGAATGTGTCTAGGTTTATAACCATGTCAACAAATAAAGTACAATTTCTTCCCATGGCAATTTTGCTCAGCAATTTGCTTGCCATTTGCTCAGATTTGTTGTAGTCTTGGATCTTCATGGATCATGGGTAATGCTTTGAAGGAGGCTTAAGTATACGATGATAGTTACCAAAATCCAATTCAGAGCTCTTAAGAAGCTAAGTCCTTTTTGAAATTTGATAGTAGTTTCCAACTTTCTTTTGGAGGAGAGGTTATTGAGTAAATAGTGAAGATTCACTGTCAGAGCAGTCTAGGTACATGGATGCATGGATGGTAAAGGTCAAGTTCATCCATTGGACATGCTCTTCGATGAACCTTGGTTTTATGGAAGTAATGCTCTCCACCTTCTCTTTCTGGACTCTCAGTAATATGTAATATAACTAATAGGATAGATTTATTTATTTTATTTTATTTTATTCGGATTTGTATGCCGCTCCTCTCCGAAGACTCGGATATTTCAGAGACATTAAGCATACGGCAATCATGTTGCATTTATCTTATTATTACCATCCTTTGATTTTTGATTTTTTTAAACTTTCTTTTCTGGACCTAAAAATAGGAATCCAGATGAAGGATAAGCTATTGCATTCTCCAAAATTCGCAACCAATAAAACTTAACAAAAATTGGTCCATTTTCACCATAACATTTCCGGAATCAAGAGTTTATAATTATTTTTTTGTATACTGCCTCTATGCTCGTGTAATGATCTCCATTTTTAGATGTTGGTTGAAAATCTGTTGACTTCAGATGACTGCCTGGACATGTCTTCCTGTTTTCTTAGCAAGATTTTAATTTTAATTTTGTGATCATGGAACTGCAATGAGCAAAACTATGAGGATCTCTAAGAAGTACTGCTCCTTCAATAATATCATAACTTCAATTGATCTTTTAAAGAGTGGATATTAAATGAGACAATCCATAAACAATTAAATATTTATTGACATTGCAGAATGTTTAAATATCAAGACATAAATGGAGAGAATTGTAGCTCAGATTTGTCACTTATTGAGGTGCTGCATGCATCTCTTGATTATACTAGCATCTATCAGACAAAGCTGCTGCAATTTGTTCACAGATCCAGGGGGCCAATGCCTGTGGAGCAGTCTGGCTTCTATATCTGGGAATAGTTTGAATCTATTCAGCCTGAGAAAATGGATCGGTCCTTAACTACCTCCTCTTTAGATCCAAGTGGCTTTCAAAACCAACAAACATTCTACCCTTCTATATAAACTCAGAGGATCAGTGTTTTTTGCTGGTTTGGCTTCTTTCTCTGATTTACATTCAAGACAGTGGAGATTGGCAAAGAGATGTTGCCTTTGACCCTCACTGTGTGATGTTCTCAGTATGAGGTATCATCAGTTTAAAAAAGTGACATACTATGGGTCTTATTTGCTAGAAAGATGTATTTGATGGGTCCTAATTGAAGGAAGGAAGGAAGGAAGGAAGGAAGGAAGGAAGGAAGGAAGGAAGGAAGGAAGGAAGGAAGGAAGGAAGGAAGGAAGGAAGGAAGGATTTAAATGTTATAAATAAGTGAATTTCTTATTTTAGTATTTGTATATTATCATATTTTTAAATTTATTTGTCCATGTAGTGAAAGAAGTACTGGTAAAGGAAAAAGTAAAAATAAATAATTTCAAGTGACTGTTATTTCTTTACTACAAAGAAACTGATTCAGGTTATGTTTTTTTATATGATAAAAGGAGCAACATTTGTAGCAGCAATCCAATTTCACAATTAATGAGGAAGGAGTCCTGTGACTTGTAGACTATTATTTTTTTTCATTTCTATATACGACTGAGAAAGAGATTTGTTGCAGGTCTGTAAAATATCAACGGTGCATAAATTGATTGGTGGTGGCTCATGTCACTCATCAAGCCAGAAAAAAAAAATATGGTTCACACGATGTGACTTTGAGGATGTGGAGTAAAAATCATTTAAAATGAGTGAAAAGCTCCAAGCTATATTTTTACTTTGCAATAAAAACAATATTGAAAAATATGGTCCTCCTAGAACTTAGAACATTCTATTTTGAGATTGATTCACTTTGTAAATATGGCTCAAATAAAAAGTTGTTTCCAATGGTATTTCTTTATTATTTGCATATTCACTTGGCATTACACACTGTTCCCATCCCAAAGGACTCTGCACAGCTCACAGGCCTGCTTCCATTAGAAAGGTTAAAAAGAAATGTCATAATTTAATTACATTACAAATACAACTATCAAAGTGCTTAAAGACCTATCAAAAAGATAAATAAAGGTGGTCAGGATCCTATAACATTATGGGTCAATTTCTTTTTAGCCATTTGGAAAAAAAATCATGCTTTAATGTACGCCCTAATAGGTCAAAGTCAGATAGTTTTATTGTTCCAGAGAATTTAAAGTTTACAGCTACAGAACTAATATTTGTTCATTTGAATTTTCATTATTTTTCTTTATCTCTTTTACAGTTTTCAGTTATGAGCTCTTTTTTCCCCTAGCCCATACATATCATCATTCTGCTTTCTCCACAGTCTTTAAGGAGCTTCACCAAACATTCACTGATTTCCCCTATAATTACCCAAAGAATCTTATTAATGTTTTTTCTCAATTCTTTAAGGAATTCTCACGCACAGCACCAAAGAATAGCTCAAGATTGAAAGGGTCTGTTAATTGTGGGATCAGAATGTTAGAGACATAACAACCTTTTTTCTTAGAAAGAATATTTATTCTAATAAGTGAGAGTTTTTCCCCCTTATGTTTCATTCTTGCAGATAGAACTGGTTCATATGTAGTGAAAAGGGTTTTCTTTAGGAAGATGGAATTTTCCATGGTAATGATGGCAATGTTGTCAATGTTACTGTCAGGAGCTAAATGCCTTATTCTTTGTACTAAAGCATGTTCTGTGGGGAAACATCCCTTTATTGAGCACAAGTATTTTCTGCCAGGAGATTTCATAATGGCTGGGATACTCTCTCAGTTCTATGTGATATCGGATCCAGTTGGTTTCACGAGGCACCCATCTGAAGAACTGGTTGATGAGCTCATGTAAAGACTTTCTCTTCTTAACTCTAGCATATCTTAAACCATATATCTTTCTCTAATAGCAAATAAATATACAAACACACTTATGACAACTTTCCTGCTGGTGTTTTTATTCAAAATCCATATTTAGATTTTCTTGTTTTTTTACTCTTAAATGAATCTTTAGTGATGTACTATCAAGGTGCTGTACTATTTGTAGCTAAATCTATGTTAATCTTTTAATTAAATATTAGGGAACAGTGGCATGCTTTGAATTATTTTCCAAACAGCTGTTGAGCATGCATAGAACACAGATTTAGAGCCTCTCTGCCCTAATGAAACATCAGTGACTTTTATTGGGATAAGGTCTATCATTATCCCAGAAAAAAACATAATATATTTTTCATTGCAGATTTTTCCTGCAGAACTACCAACATATCCTGGCCTTGGTTTTTGCTGTAAAGGAGATAAATGAGAATAAGCATATATTATCCAATATGAGCTTGGGTACTGACATCTCTAACAGTTATTTTATGGCGGGATTGACTTACTTGGCTTCAATGGAGCTTCTCTCAACACGTGGCAAATTCATCCCCAACTATAAGTGCGATACCAAGGACTGGGCAGTATCTGTTATTGCAGGACCTAACTCTTACATCTGTCCCTTCATGGCACATATCTTGAATGTCTACAAGATGCCCCAGGTGAGTTTTTTTTTCTTGGACTAAATATACACTGGAAAAATAACCTTCAAAGGCAAGAGGAACAACTGCAGTCCTATTAAAAAAAAGTCTGATAAAAGAAATTTGAGACTAAACCAGAAGTGTATTTTCAGAAAGCATCTCAGGATTAACACCCGCTCCTCCCCAATTCTCTGAAAAGTTAAGGCAGAAGTAGGGAAAGTGTTTTCCTACTTGCAAGGTTAATGTTATCCCTTCCAGATTTTCCAGTGTAGGAAACCAAAATCAAACATATTAATAATTCTTTTATTGTAAGGTTACAATAACAGAGTCTTCCAAGTCTTAAACTACCTCCCATTTTTGTTCTTTTACAAACTAATGTTTACAAAATACAACAAATAAGCCAACTTTTCTTTTTATTACTTTTTTGTGGTTTGGAAATAAAGTGGCAATCCAAACAATGATGAACAACATACCATGTGTTTGCAGAAGAGATAGATAATTTTAGGTACTTTACTTGATTTATTCTTCAATCTGAATGTATGATGAATGTCAGCTCTGGAAGATTGTCTAGACTAGAAAACACAATGATTAATACTAATAGTTATGTTATTGTTAGTTACAATAATCTTGCAACCCTGAATGAACTCACCTTTTTATTTTTATAAAGTCATGTTTAGAAAACAACAAATAGTAATTTCATTCCTTGAATATTATATTTTGTGATGTGGAATTAAAATGGCAGTCCAAACTATGTGTTTGCAGAGGAGATGGATATTTTTTCATACATGCTTTATTCCTCAATCTGAATCATCTGAACAATTAATATACAATGATTCTTTGACACATTTACAAATGCACTGAAGAGAAATGTCAACATATTCTCATGCATCCATTTTCCTACCATCCTTTAGTAAAAATATTAAGAATTCATGAACCTGATTGAGTAATACTTATCTTGATCTTTGTACTGCACACTGGTCTTCCTTCCTTCCTTCCTTCCTTCCTTCCACCTTCCTTCCTTCCTTCATTCATTCATTCCTGTCTATAAATGTTATTCATGGTAATTCAAATAATTTAGAAAAGAAATGGATGGAAAGCAATCAAGGAGAGAACAAACTTAGAATGAAGGAGAAATTTCCTGATAGAACAAATAATCAGTGGAATGATTTGATTGTAGAATTTCTGGGTGCTTCATTCTTGGAACATTTTAAGAAGAGACTGGATAGTCACTTGTCTAGAATGGATGGGCTTCTTGCTCAAACACGGGGTTGGACTAGAAAACCTCCAAGGTCCCTTCCAACTGTGTTATCCTTTTATCCTGTTAAATTTCAGGAATTACAGAATCAACAGATTGTCAAATCTATGGCATTCAAATATTAAATTAAAGGAAAAACTGGTTTATTTCTAGATTATATTTTTCTTGAAGTTTATGAGGAAAACAGTCGGAATCATAGATTCTAATACCCAACTACTTTAAATCCTAGCTTCTATATGGATCTTCTCCAATAAAAGATAATAGCGAACACACAGTTTTCTTTCATCGTTTTTTCCCAAATGAGGAGCTTCAGACTAAGGGGATTCTTCAGCTGCTATTGCATTTAAAGTGGGTATGGATAGGGCTGATTTCCCAACCTGATGAGAGTGGACGGAGGTTTGTACGGAATGCCCTTACACTGTTTGTCCAGAAAGGTATTTGCTTTGCCTTCATGGAAGAGTTGCCCAGATTAATTTTTTCTAATGACATTGAATATATATTTAAAGATTATGTCGCCATGTACAAGGTTGTCATGAACAGCACTGCCAATGTTGTGATCCTCTACGGTGAAAACCACGTCATTGGCATTTTCAGAATATTTCCCCATCTTTCAGAATATGAGGATATACCAGTAAAGAGAAAAGACAAAATCTGGATCATGCCAGCCCAGATGGAATTCACATCAGTCCCTCTTCAAAATATACTCCCTTTGGACTTTATTCATGGTGCCATATCTTTTGCAGTTTCTTCCAAGGAGGTGACTGGGTTCAAACCATTCTTGCAGATGAGAAGCCCTACTTCAGAAAAAGGTGATCATTTAACAAGATTGTTCTGGGAGCAGGCATTTGAATGTTTTTTCCTTAAAGATAGGTTAGATGAGGATGCTGGAGTGCTGTGCACTGGAGAGGAGAAGTTGGAGACTCTTTCTAATTCTATGTTTGAGACCACTATGACTGGGCAGAGTTACAGCATTTATAATGCAATGTACACTGTGGCACATGCCTTGAAAGCCATGTTTTCATCCAAATACAAACACAGACCAAGGGCAGACCATGGAAGGCTGATGATTATCAAGGAAGAAACATGGCAGGTAATAATAAAAGAAATCACAATGACATATTGATTAAGCCTCTCTGATGCCATCAGGTTTTTTTATGACTGCAAAACATGTACATTTCAGGTTCACTATCCACATAGTTTACACAATTTCATGGTTTATGTTTCATGACAACATAGTGTGTAGAAACTATGTAAAAAAGATCCAATTCAAAAAATTTGACTAAATCAAGCTTCATAATTCACTTTGAAATTTTGTCAAACCATTTTACTTGGTGATAAAATGTTTATTAATATTATGGTTCATTTGCACAGTAGTATTCACAACTTCTAAAACTGTAGTTGTGTACATTTAGAGTTGATATTTCTTATTCCAGATCAAATGCATTTATTCATTGAATTTGTATTGCTGCCCATCTCACACATGTAACACTGGACACCATGCACAGTTAAAACACAAAACTAAAGAATCAACATAATTCAAACACAAACATTTGTGTTTGATTTGCTTCCATTTAGCTCCATCCCTACCTGAGAACAGTCTTATTTAACAACAGTGTTGGGGAAACAGTTTTCTTTAATGAAAAGGGGGAATTGGGAACTGGATTTGATATCATCAACTGGATCACATTCCCAAACAAAACATTTCTTAAAGTCAAAGTTGGAAAGATAGACCCATTGATTTCTCCAGAAGAGTCTTTCATGATTTCTGAAGAAAACATCATCTGGCCGACCGTGTTCAACCAGGTATTTCCTACTGTCTAAAATCATCCTCTGTAGCATTTTCAAAAATGACTTTTATCATTTGAGTGACTGATTAGTAATAAAATTAAGGCAATAAAATATGATGAAAGAGCGGAGATCAGATTACACAAGGCTTCTGTTACCGGTATTAAACTTGTCTTTCCAGAAATCCATGGGCATTCTTGAATGTACGCAATTACCAGCTATCATTCTCAGGTTGTCCTAAATAGAAAACCATCTCTGAGTTATAAAAGCTGGAAATTATTTAATAATAAACAGGCAACATGCTGAGATAATGAACTGGTTGAAATATCTTATTCCTGTCCATTGCTACCCTATAATTTTATTTTATTCTAACGGCACATTGTCTAAGACATATTTTAAAATCCCAACTATTTTCTTTAGTTTTCTAAATTTGACCTGCAAATTTGTCACTATTAAAACATGGTCTATTTCATAATTTCTACAAGACTGACTAGCTGCAATTGGAACTCTGAATCCCATGAGTAAATTCTCTGTAATATTTCTTTTCAGGACCTATTTGGCAGAAAGGACTGGGCTCAGTGAAAATGGACTCAGTTAAAATGCAGAAAATTCCAAAGTTTAATTTCACCTTTGACCTGGATGACTGAGAATCCTCATAGATATTTACTGATCAGAATGACCAAAATGGAATTTGAAGGGAGTCCAGTTTGAACAATTAAGCCTTCAGGAAACCTCTAAGCTTTTGTGAAAACATGGAAATACATGGGAAATACATAGGATATACATAGGAATACATAGGAAATACATAGTTCCCTGAGGACATATAGACAATGTCACATTATTATGGTGGCATTCATTAAATGTGCCTATCTAATAATACATTGAGTTAAATCCCATCTATAGAATTTCTCCAAAAGCAATGCAGATTTTTCAGAATATCATAAAACAGTGAAATATGAGTGTATAAAGTACAACTATTGAACTCTCTCCTGGTTTCATTTCTTAATAGGCATTACCACTTTCTGTATGCAATGAAAATTGTTATCCAGGCTACCTCAAGAAAAAAATAGATGAGAAGCCCTTTTGCTGCTATGATTGTCTTCCTTGTGCAAAGGGGAAAATTTCAAACAGATTAGGTAAGATGTGCCATGTATATAATTGAGAAGACTTATTCATTCTCACCAGCAATATTATATACCTATCTGCGTTTAATCTGCACGGTATTGTTCTCAAATGTAATCATTTATTCAGAATTTGGAATGGTGGCCTCATTGAAGCAAGGTAGCCTCAGTATTAGATGAGATGCGTTTGAATATTAGTAGCTGAGGTTGGTAGTTGAGCTGTTAGTTTGATCTCCCAGTTTGGCGATTTAGCTGCAAATGTTTCACCTCCATTTGGGGAGATGTCTTCAGTGTGCTTTGAATTGTGCTCCTGCATCAGGGCACTGACCTTTAAATTGGTGTGGGTGTTACTTGTCCAGTTGTTTCTGTTTCATTGTCAGGATTCGGGCTGTTTGACTGACTGGTTTGTTGTTGTGAATTGAATATTAAGAAGAAAAGTGATAGATAGATCTTCCTTGTGGGGCAGAGAGGCAGCTGCTTTTGCTTGGGCTGAGCTTTTTCAAATAAGGAATTAAACCAGGAAATAAAAGGGGAAAAGGGAACTTGGCAGGAACCTTGGGAAGAATTACCTGCTGAGCCCTGGTAAGTTTGTGGGGTTTCTTGTTTAATTACAAATTCACCTTTTTTTCTTTTTTTAGCAGCCATAAAAGGGGTTTCTCCTTCCCCTTTCTTCTAAAGTTTGCCCTCAGCACAGGTTTGGAGGGGGTGGAGCTTTCTGCTGCAGCCCCCCTGCTGGCTTATCCCTGGTAGCTGGGAGCAAGCAGCTCACTCTTCCTTGTGGGGCAGAGAGGCAGCTGCTTTTGCTTGGGCTGAGCTTTTTCAAATAAGGAATTAAAACAGGAAATAAAAGGGGAAAAGGGAACTTGGCAGGAACCTTGGGAAGAATTACCTGCTGAGCCCTGGTAAGTTTGTGGGGTTTCTTGTTTAATTACATATTCACGGCGCGCGATAAAATCCTAAAACAAGTAAGAAAAAATCCAAAAAGTAAACTGAGACCAAAACAAAAAATTTGAAAAACCCAAAAAAGCTGTGTTTTTTTTAATAATAACTAGTATAATAATAACAGCAAACATATAATAACAAGAAATGGAGATAGATAGCCAGCAGACGGAGGGGAGCTTCCCAGTGTTTTACATTGAGTGTCACATGTATGACTATCTGTCTGCTGGACAGAAGTCTTGGGTGTGTGATCGATGCAATGAGCTCCTGGCTCTCAGGGAACAGGTTCTTTCCCTTGAAGCCAAGGTAGCAGACCTGGAGAAGCAGAGAGAGATAGCGAGGCAGGAGAAGATCTTCAGGGATGCAGCAGGAGCATCCCACTCCATGCTGGGCAGCTCTCCAGCTGCTTTGGAGAATGGAGATCTTGGGCAGGGAGGACATCAATCTGTGGAAGAGGGACAGGCTCCCTTAGTTGAGACCCCTTCCCTGGAGGATGTGCCCATATCTTCTTGCACCGAGGATACTTCTCCACGGGTGGTGGGAGGGGGGCTTCTTGTAGTGGGTGATTCAATTATTAGAAATATAGAGAGACGGGTTTGTGATGGAAGCGTTGACCGCATGGTAAACTGCCTGCCGGGTGCAAAGGTTGCGGACATCACAAGGCATCTAGACAGGCTGATAGACAGTGATGGGGTGGAGCCAACTGTTGTGGTACATGTAGGTACCAATGACATTGGGAAAGCTAAGCGGAAGGTCCTGGAAGCCAAATTTAGGTTGCTAGGTAGAAGATTAAAGTCCAGGACCTCCAAGGTTGCACTCTCAGAAATGCTACCTGTTCCATGCGCAGGGCCAGCTAGACAGGCAGAGCTCAGGAGCTTCAATGCGTGGATGAGGCAGTGGTGCCAGGAGGAAGGGTTTAGATTCATTAGGAACTGGGAAACATTTTGGGACAAGCCACACCTGTACAGAAGGGACGGGTTACATTTGAACCATAATGGAACCAGACTGTTGGCGATTAATATTAAAAAGGTTTCAGAGCAGCTTTTAAACTGATTCATAGGGGCAAGTCGACAGGAGCTGGGCAGCTTCCGGTTCGAGAAGGCGCACTGCCTAATATGGAGGGTGGAAATTATGCACACATTGGTGAGTCAACAGGAAAACTAAATTGTAATAGTCAAGCAGAAGGACATGGTAGACCATCTACAAATTCTACAACCAAATTCTACAGTCAAAATCCACAGTCAAAGTTGAAAGTGCACCAGAAAATTACATATAAATGTACACGAATGCTAGAAGCATTCGAGCAAAAATAGGGGAATTGGAATGCTTGGTGAAGGAAAATAATATTGATATTATTGGCATAACAGAAACCTGGTGGACAGATGATAACCAATGGGACACAAGGATTCCAGGTTACAAATTGTATAGGATGGACAGGAGAGGGAGAAATGGTGGTGGCATGGCCTTGTACATAAATGAGGAGTTAGAATCTCATGAACTCGAAATTCAAGAAAATTCAAACTCACCCACAGAAACATTGTGGATAAAAATCCCAGGACAGGAAACTAATCTGACGTTAGGGATCTGCTATCGCCCTCCCAACCAAACTCCAGAGGCAGATTGCTATTTGGAAAATGAATTTAAGGAGGCCTCAAAAAGAAATAGGGTAGTCATAATGGGGGATTTCAACTATCTCCAAATAGATTGGGTAAATTCTTGTTCTACACATGAAAGAGAGACAAGGTTCCTCGACATGTTAGCCGATTATTCCCTTGAGCAGATGGTCATGGAACCAACCAGGGGAAAGGGGATCCTGGACTTGGTTATAACTAATGCACAGGATTTGGTTCATGATGTCCTTGTAACTGAGCCCATAGGAACCAGCGATCACAACACAATAACCTTCAACTTAACCATGGATAGCAAATTGTCAGTGAAAACTAACACAGAGACCTTAAACTTTCACAGAGGAAATTTTGACAAAATGAGGAAAATAGTAAAGAAGAAACTAAAAGGAACAGTAAAAAAAAGTCAAATCCCTCCAAAATGCTTGGAAACTGTTACAGCAGGCTCAAATAAAATGCATTCTTAAAAGAAGAAAGAGGACTGGAAAGTCCAAGAGGATACCAGTATGGCTTACGAATGAAGTAAAGGAGGTTATTGGAAAGAAGAAAAACTCATTTAAGAAATGGAAGGCTCTTCCTACCGAGGAGAACAGGAGGGATCACAAACTTTGGCAGACCAAATGCAAGGCGATAGTCATGAAAGCCAAGAGAGACTTTGAGGAGCATATAGCCAAGAATATTAAAAATAATAACAAAACCTTTTTTAAGTACATCAGAAGCAGGAACCCAACCAGAAAATCAGTTGGGCCACTCGATGACAATGGTCAGAAGGGGATAATCAGAGAAGACAAGGAGATTGCTGAGAGGCTAAATGACTTCTTTGCCTCCGTTTTCACTGAGGAGGATAGAGAACATTTACCTGCCATTGAATTAGTTTTCCCAGGGAGGGAAATAGAAGAATTAAACCTGATAGATATAAACAAGGAAGATGTTCTTGCATACCTTTCTAAACTAAACGTCAACAAATCGCCGGGTCCAGATGGCATCCACCCTAGAATTCTCAAGGAACTCAAGTGTGAAATTGCTGAACTTCTAGCTAAAATATATAATCTTTCCCTAAGATCAGGCACTGTACCGGAGGATTGGAGGGAAGCAAATATAACCCCGATCTTCAAGAAAGGATCCAGAGGTGATCCAGGAAACTATAGACCAGTCAGTTTAACCTCAGTTCCAGGCAAACTGATGGAAACCATTATTAAAGATAAAATTACAGGGCACATAGAAAAACAGGCATTGCTGAAAGAAAATCAACATGGTTTCTGCAAAGGCAAATCATGTCTTACTAACTTGTTAGAATTCTTTGAGGGTGTAAATAAATACATAGATAAAGGGGCCCCAGTTGATATTGTATATCTTGACTTTCAAAAGGCTTTTGACAAAGTCCCTCACCAAAGGCTCCTAAAAAAGCTCTCCAGCCACGGAATTAGAGGACAGGTCTTGTCCTGGATTGGTAACTAGCTAAATTGTAGGAAGCAAAGGGTGGCAATAAATGGACAATTCTCTGGATGGAAAGAAGTGAGAAGTGGTGTACCCCAAGGTTCAGTTTTGGGACCTTTACTTTTTAATTTATTTATTCATCAATGATCTGGATGTAGAAGTTAATAGTGAGGTAGCCAAGTTTGCTGATGACACTAAATTGTTCTAGGTTGTGAAAAGTGAAACTGATTGTCGGGAGCTCCAGAAGGATCTCTCGAAATTGTGTGAGTGGGCAACAAAGTGGCAAATGCATTTTAACCTAAACAAGTGCAAAGTTATGCACACCGGGGCAAAGAACCCCAATTATACTTACCAACTGATGGGGACCAAACTTTCTGAGACAACCCAAGAAAGGGATCTTGGGGTTTTGGTGGACAGCTCAATGAAGATGTCAACCCAATGCGCAGCAGCAGTAAAAAAGCAAATTCCATGCTTGGCATGATTAGGAAGGGAATTGAAAATAAGTCAGCAAGTGTTGTATTGCCTCTGTACAAATCGATGGTGAGACCACACTTGGAGTACTGTGTACAGTTCTGGTCACCGCACCTCAAGAAGGATATAATGGAACTGGAAAAGGTGCAAAAAGGGCAACAAGAATGATCAAGGAAATGGAGCGCCTCCCTTATGAAACCAGATTGCAACGCCTTGGTTTCTTCAGCCTTGAAAGACGGCATTTAAGGGGTGACTTGATCGAAGTGTATAAAATCATGCATGGGATAGAAAAAGTGGATAGAGAAAAATTCTTTTCTCTATCACACAATACCAGGACAAGGGGGCACTCCCTAAAGCTCATAACTAAGAAAGTGAGGACAGATAAAGGGAAATATTTCTTCACCCAGAGGGTCGTTGATTTATGGAATTCACTTCCAGAAGGGGTCGTGACAGCTGTCAGCCTTGACAGCTTCAAGGCAGGGTTAGATAGATTCATGGATGCCAAGTGTATCGGTGGTTATTAAAACGGATGTCCATGTGCCGCCTCTATGTTGGTTGAGGCAGGCAGGATTCCCTTGAGTACCATTTGTTGGGGGTCAAGGGAAAGGGAGGGCTTTGCCTTCTCTTTCTGCTCAAGATCCCCATGTACAATAGGTGGGCCACTGTGTGACACAGAATGCTGGACTCGATGGGCTTTGGCCTGATTCAGCATGGCTCTTCTTATGTTCTTATGATTATAGCAGGTGTTCATTTTGCTACTTGCTTAGAGGAAAGACAGGGGTGCTACAACAATTCAAACAGTGGGTAAGTTTTTTAGAGAGAAGGTAAAGACAACAAGTGTGTCAGTTGCAAACTGACAGAGGTACTGAATTTATGTCAACTAAATTCCAACAATGGTTGGGGCAGTTGGGGATAAGACACAGACGTACAAATCCTTACACAGCAGCAGAGAACGGTGTAGCTGAAAAAAGGAATGGTGTTTTGCAAACAATGAAAGATTCATTATTAGAGGATTCTGGTATGAGCAGGTCATATTGGGGAGAAGCCAGATTGACTGCTAATTATATAGTTAACAGGCTGTGGAGTTCCTCCATTAATAATACTCCATATGCCATTCTATATGGGAGAAAGCCATCAATGGCACATTTGAGAATTTTTGGAAGTACTGCATGGGTACATGTTCTGAGAACAATCGGAAGAAAGGGACAGCAAAAGTCAAGAAAGCTCAGGTTTGTGGGCTATGAGCCAGGGTCAAAAGGATATCGCTTTAGCGATGGAAGTAAAAGAATTGTAATTTCAAGGTCTGCTAATTTTGCAGAACAAAATTGGGACAGAATTAATGCAAATTCTGGGTATGTCTCACTTAATGACGGTGATCTATTTAACGACAATAACTCATGTAATAATAAAAAATTATTATTGAAGATGTCAATGTTCAGGGAGGAGAGGCTGAACAGGACATGAAGCCAGAAAGACTTGAGACACAGGAGCAGTTATTACCATATAGGTCAGAGCGATGTAACAAAGGAATTCGCCTGACAGGTATTCTGCCAGCAAGGTAAAGGTTTGCAGTGTGTGGTATGAGCCAAGAAGTTATAAAGAAGTGTTGGCATTACCAAAAGATGAACAAGAAAGATGGAAGGAGGCCATGGATAAAGAGATGAAATCCATGGGAGACCATGAAGTATTTAAATCAGTGACTTTGCCACAGGGAACCAAAGCTGTGGGTTGTAAGTGGGTATATAAGAAAAAGGTATTGCCAAATAATGATGTACAGTATAAGGCCAGGTTAGTGGCACAAGGTTTTTCATAATTAAAAAATGTGCACTACGATGAAGTATTTGCGCCAACTGTGAAAAGTGAGAGTATAAGATTAGCACTGGTGTTGGCAGCCGCACATAAGCATAAAATCTGGCACTTTGATATCACAACTGCATTCCTCAATGCTGAGTTAGAGGAAGAAATTTATATGATCTAAGCACCAGAATATGAAATTGCAAAACCTAACATGGTGTATAAATTAAACAAGGCTATTTATAGGCTGAAGCAGTAAGCCAGAAACTGGAATATCTGTTTAGATTAAAGAATTTGAGAGAAATAAAAAATTATCTCGGTGTAGAGATACAGAAAAATGAAAAAGGTGGTTATATTCTCAGTCAAAGGAGAAAAATTGAGCAGTTATTGAAAAAATATAATATGAAAGATCGCAATACTGCTCCCATACCCATGAGTAAGGATTTTTATAATAGTTTAAGTGCGGACAAAGGTGAAACCTGTGATCAAGAGATATATCACTCAGCAACAGGGAGTTTGTTATATCTATCACAGTGATCCAGACCACACATAGCTTGTGCAGTAAGCACTTTGAGTCATTTTACTGCTGCACCTGCAAAGTTACATTGGATGAGTGTAAAAAGGGTTCTCAGATATTTAAAGGGAACCATAAATTTGGGTCTTCAAATACAGATTACTGAGGAATTGAAATTAAAGTGTTATGTCGATAGTGACTATGCAAATGACATAAACACAAGTAAATCAAATTCTGGGATTATAATATTATTTGGAGGGACTCTGATTGGATGGAAGTCCAGAAAACAAAGAATTGTTGCTATTTCAACAGCAGAAGCAGAATTTATTGCTTTATCTGAATTGTGTTCTGAAGTAACATGATATGTACAGTTGTTCCAAGATTTAAATATTAATGTAAAAGAATCTGTAAAGGTATTTGAAGACAATGCTGCCTGTATAAAAATGGCAACTGGTGACAGGGTTAAGAACAGAAGTAAACATGTAGACATTAAGTATTGTAATGTCAGGGAAGCTGTAAAAGGAAAATTGATTGGTTTACATCATTGTTCTTCTAAGGATAATTTGGCAGACATGATGACTAAACCATTGTTTGGTGTTCACTATGGAGAATGTATTAAGTCAATAGGACTGATGTCTCTTCCTGTGATGAAGGGAGGAGTGTTGGAATATTCATGGAGTAGGAAGAGTCATGTGGTAACTCAGTCAGCCAATGTGAAGAAAGTGCTACTGAGTCTGTGCAAAAGGGTATTGAGTTAGAAGCTGAATTTTCAGTCTCAGGTTTGTCTCTGTATCTCTCTGTAAGAAGTCTTCATTGAGCTATGTTGCTGTAAAGAAGAATGTATAGTATTGTAAATATTTTGATATGAATATAAGAAGGTTATTTTGAATCAGCTAAATGCAGTCAACTGTGAGAAGTTCTGATTTATTTTCACCAACAGAGAAATTAAAATTCTCTAACACTTCCTGATTATGACTATAATCCCTTAATTCAGAGTAGAGTCAGGGCAACTGGATGGAACTGAGCATTTACTGGCTGGATGCCTTTCCTGACAACATGTGGAGTTGACAGCAGATATTTTTTCCATCTGCCGCTATTGAATTGTCAACCTCCCAAGTGGGAGACAAGCATCTTAACCACTAGGCCACAATGCAGCTCTTAAATTCTGATCAATAAAAAGCCCTTTAATGTTTTCATTTGCAGATGCAGTTGACTGTTTCCAATGTCCAGAAGATCAATATCCAAATGAAGCTCACAATCTTTGCATTGAAAAACATATAACTTTCTTGTCTTATGAAGAACCTTTGGGAATCACTTTGGCCACTGTAGCTGTCTTCTTTTTTATAACTTCAGCTTTGGTGCTGAGGATCTTCATTAAAGAGTGGGAAACCCCCATAGTCAAAGCCAACAACAGGAATCTCACCTGTACTCTTCTCATTGCTCTCCAGCTATCTTTCCTCTGCAGTTTTCTTTTCATTGGACAACCTGATCAAGTCAAATGTCTCATGCGACAAACTGCATTTGGCATCATCTTCTCTGTAGCCATTTCTTGCATTTTGGGTAAAACAACCATAGTGGTTCTTGCTTTCATGGCCACCAAACCAGGATCCCAAATAAAGAAATGGGTGGGGAAAAGGCTGGCCAACTCCATTGTCCTTTCTTGCTCTCTGATACAAGTCACAATTTGTGTTGCATGGCTGGCAATTTCTCCCCCATTTCCAGATTCGGACACGTATTCCATGGCTGAAGAAATTGTACTGGAATGTAATGAAGGATCAGCCATCATGTTTTATATTGTTCTTGGCTTTATGGGGTTCTTAACTGCTAGCAGTTTCATGGTAGCCTTCCTAGCTAGGAAGTTACCTGATAGCTTCAATGAAGCCAAATTCATTACCTTCAGCATGCTGGTATTTTGCAGCGTTTGGGTAACATTTGTTCCTACCTATCATAGCACCAAGGGAAAGTACATGGTGGTGGTGGAGATCTTCTCCATTCTGGCTTCAGCAATGGGGTTGCTTGGCTGTATCTTTTTCCCAAAATGCTATATTATTCTTCTGAGACCTGATTTAAACAGAAAGGACAAACTTATTAAAAAACACTGAATTATTTTTCTGAACCTTATACTATAAACTGTCCTCACCGTTGTGTTTCCTTTTTCTGCCAGTCTTTGCAGTTTGCGAAAATTGAGACAAATGCACAAACGCACAAAATAAATATTTGTCTAACGTTGGAATATGCCTAGGTTTATAACCGTGTCAACAAATAAAGTACAATTTCTTCCCATGGCAATTTTGCCTAGCATTTTGTTTGCCATTAGCTCAGATTTGTTATAGTCTTGGAACTTCATGGATCATGGGTAATGCTTTGAAGTAGGCTTAAGTATAAGATTATAGTTACCAAAAATCAATTCAGAGCTCTTAAGAAGCTAAGTCCTTATTGGAATTTGACAGTAGTTTCCAACTTTCTTTTGGAGGGGAGGTTATTGAGTAAATAGTGAAGATTCACTATCAGAGCAGTCTAGGTACATGGATGCATGGATGGTAAAGGTGATGTTCATCCATTGGACATGCTCATAGATGAATTTTGGTTTTATGGAAGTAATCCTCTCCACCTAGTCTTTCTCGACTCTCAGTAATATGTAATATAACTAATAGGATAGATATTTCAGAGACATTAAGCATAAGGCAATGATGTTGCAGTTATCTTCTTATTACCATCCTTTGATTTTTGATTTTTTTTTAAACTTTCTTTTCTGGACCTAAAAATAGGAATCCAGATGAAGGATAAGCTATTGCATTCTCCAATATTCCCAACCAATCAGACTTAACAAAAATTGGTCCATTTTCACTATACCATTTCCTTAATCAAGAGTTTATAATTCATTTTTTGTATACTGCCTCTATGCTTGTGTAATGATCTCCATTTTTAGATGTTGATTGAAAACCTGTTGACTTCAGATGACTGCCTGGACATGTCTTCCTGTTTTCTTAGCAAGATTTTAATGTTTAATTTTGTGATCATGGAACTGCAATGAGCACAACTATGAGAATCTCTAAGAAGTACTGCTCCTTCAATAACATCATAACTTCAATTGATCTTTTAAAGAGTGGATATTAAATGAGACAATCCACAAACAATTAAATATTTATTGATATTGCAGAATATTTAAATATCCAGACATAAATGGAGAGAATTGTAGCTCAGATTTGTCACTTGTTGAGTTGCTTCATGCATCTCTTATTTATACTAGCATCTATCAGACAAAGCTGCTGTAATTTGTTCACAAATCCAGGAGGCCAAAGCCTGTGGAGCAGTCTGGCTTCGATATCAGGGAATAGTTTGAGTCTATTGAGCCTGAGAAAATGGATCGGTTCTTAACCACCTCCTCTTTAGATCCAAGTGGCTTTCAAAACCAATGAACATTCTACCCTTCTATATAAACTCAGAGGATCAGTGTTTTTTGCTGGTTTGGCTTCTTTCTCTGATTTACATTCAAGACAGTGGTGATTGGCAAAGAGATGTTGCCTTTGGCCCTCACTGTGTGATGTTCTCAGTACGAGGTATCATCAGTTTAAAAAAGTTGGATACTATGGGTCTTATTTGCTAGAAAGATGTATTTGATAGGTCCTAGAGGAAGGAAGGAAGGAAGGAAGGAAGGAAGGAAGGAAGGAAGGAAGGAAGGAAGGAAGGAAGGAAGGAAGGAAGGAAGGATTTAAATTTTCTAAATAAGTGAATTTCTTATTTTAGTATTTGTATAGTATCATATTCTTCAATTTATTTGTCCATGTAGTGAAAGAAGTACTGGTAAAGGACAAAGTAAAAATAAATAATTTCAAGTGACCATTATTTCTTTACTACAAAGAAACTGATTCAGGTTATGTTTTTTTTATATGATAAAAGGAGCAACATTTGTAGCAGCAATCCAATTTCACAATTAATCAGGAAGGAGTCCTGTGACTGGCAGATTATTATTTTTTTTCATTTCCCATATACAATTGAGAAAGAGATTTGTTGCAGGGCTGTAAAATATCAATGGTGCATAAATTGATTGGTAGTGGCTCATGTCACTCATCAAGCCAGAAAAAAAATATATGGTTCACACGATGTGACTTTGAGGATATGGAGTAAAAAATCATTTAAAATGAGTGAAAAGAGCCAAGCTATATTTTTACTTTGCAATAAAAACAGTATTGAAAAATATGGTCCTCCTAGAACTTAGAACATTCTATTTTGAGATTGATTCACTTTGTAAATGTGGCTCAAATAAAAAATTGTTTCCAATGGTATTTCTTTATTATTTGCATATTCACTTGGCATTACACACTGTTCCCATCCCAAAGGACTCGACACAGCTCATAGGCCTGCTTCCATTAGAAAGGTTAAAAAGAAATGTCACGATTTAATTACATTACAGATACAATAATCAAAGTGCTTAAAGACATATCAAAAAGATAAATAAAGGTGGTCAGGATCCTATAACATTATGGGTCAATTTCTTTTTAGCTCTTTGGAAAAAAAATCATGCTTTAATGTACACCCTAATAGGTCAAAATCAGATAGTTGTATTGTTCCAGAAAATTTAAAGTTTACAGCTACAGAACTAGCATTTCTTCATTTGAATTTGCATTATTTTTCTCTATCTCTTTTACAGTTTTCAGTTATGAGCTCTTTTTTTCCCTAGCCCATACATATCATCATTCTGCTTTCTCCACAGTCTCCAAGGAGCTTCACCAAACATTCACTGATTTCCCCTATAATTACCCAAACAATCTTATTAATGTTGTTTTTTCTCAGTTCTTTCAGGAATTCTCATGCACAGCACTAAAGAATAGCTCAAGATTGAAAGGGTCTGTTAATTGTGGGATCAGAATGTTAGAGACATAACAACCTTTTTTCTTAGAAAGAATATTTATTCTAATGAGTGAGAGTTTTCCCCCCTTATGTTTCATTCTTTCAGATAGAACTGGTTCATATGTAGTGAAAATGGTTTTCTTCAGGAAGATGGAATTTTCCATGGTAGTGATGGCAATGTTGTCAATGTTACTGTCAGAGGCTACATGCCTTATTCTTTGTACTAAAGCATATTCTTTGGGGAAACATCCCTTTGTTAAGTACAAGTATTTTCTGCCAGGCGATTTCATAATAGCTGGGATACTCTCTCAGTTCTACGTGATATCGGATCCAGTTGGTTTCACAAGGCACCCATCTGAAGAACTGGTTGATGAGATCATGTAAAGACTTTCTCTTCTTAACTCTAGCATATCTTAAACCATATATCTTTCTCTAATAGGTTGCCCTGGCAAATAAATACACAAACACACTTATGACAACTCTCCTGCTGGTGTTTTTATTCAAATTCCATATTGAGATTTTCTTGGTTGTTTTTACTGTTAAATGAATCTTTAGTGATGTACTATTAAGGTGCTGTACTATTTGTAGCTGGATCCATGTTAATCATTTAATTTTTTCACTAAATATTAGGGAAAAGTTGCATGCTTTAAATTATTTTCCAAACAGCTGTTGAGCGTGCATGGAAAACAGATTAAGAGCCTCTCTGCCCTAATGAAACATCAGTCACTTTTATTGGGATAAGGTCTATCATTATCCCAGAAAAAAACACAATATATCTTTCATTGCAGATTTTTCCTGCAGAACTACCAACATATCTTGGCCTTGGTTTTTGCTGTAAAGGAGATAAATGAGAATAAGCATATATTATCCAATATGAGCTTGGGTACTGACATCTCTAACAGTTATTTTATGGCGGGATTGACTTACTTGGCTTCAATGGAGCTTCTCTCAACACGTGGCAAATTCATCCCCAACTATAAGTGTGATGCCAAGGACTGGGCAGTATCTGTTATTGCAGGACCTAACTCTTACATCTGTCCCTTCATGGCAAACATCTTGAATGTCTACAAGATGCCCCAGGTGAGTTTTTTTTTCTTGGGCTAAGTATACACTGGAAGAATAACCTTCAAAAGCAAGAGGAACAACTGCAGTCCTGTTTAAAAAAAAGTCTGATAAAAAAAATTTGAGACTAAACCAGAAGTGTATTTTCAGAAAGCATCTCAGGATTAACACCCGCTCCTCCCCAATTCTCTCAAAAGTTAAGGCAGAAGTAGGGAAAGTGTTTTCCTACTTGCAAGGTTAATGTCATCCCTTCCAGATTTTCCAGGGTAGGAAACCAAAATCACACATATTAATAATTCTTTTATTGTAAGGTTACAATAACAGAGTCTTCCAAGTCTTAAACTACCTCCCATTTTATTATTTTACAAAGTAATATTTACAAAAATACAACAAATAAGTCAACTTTTCTTTTTATTACTTTTTTGTGGTTTGGAAATAAAATGGCAATCCAAACAACGATGAAAAACATATGTGTTTGCAGAAGAGATAGATAATTTTAGGTACTTTACTTGATTTATTCTTCAATGTGAATCTATGATGAATGTCAGCTCTGCAAGATTGTCTAGACTAGAAAACACAATGATGAATACTAATAGTTATGTTATTGTAAGTTACAATAATCTTGCAATCCTGAATGAAGTCATCTTTTTTTTACTTTTATAAAGCCATGTTTAGAAAACAACAAATAATAATTTCTTTCCTTGAATATTATATTTTGTGATGTGGAATTAAAATGGCAGTCCAAACTATGTGTTTGCAAATGAAATGGATATTTTTTCATACTTGCTTTATTCCTCAATCTGAATCATCTGAACAATTAGTCTACAATGATTCTTTGAGATATTTAAAAATGCACTGAAGAGAAATGTCAATATATTGTCATGCATCCATTTTCCTACCATGCTTTAGTAAAAATATTAAGAATTCATGAACCTGATTTAGTAATACTTATCTTGATCTTTGTACTGCACGCTGGTCTTCCTTCCTTCCTTCCTTCCTTCCTTCCTTCCTTCCTTCCTTCCAACCTCCCTCCTTCCTGTCTATAAATGTTATTCATGGTAATTCAAATAATTTAAAAAAGCAATGGATGGAAAGTAATCGAGGGAACCAACCTAGAATGAAGGAGAAATTTCCTGACAGAACAAATAATCAGTGGAACGACTTGCTTCTAGACTTTGTGGGTGCTTCATTCCTGGAACATTTTAAGAAGAGACTGGATAGTCACTTGTCTAGAATGGATGGGCTTCTTGCCCAAACACGGGGTTGGACTAGAAAACCTCCAAGGTCCCTTCCAACTGTGTTATCCTCTTATCCTGTTAAGGTTCAGGAATTACTGAATCAACAGATTGTCAAATCTATGGCATTAAAATATTAAATTAAAGGAAAAACTGGTTTCTTCCTAGATTATATTTTTCTTGAACTTTGTGAGAAACACAGTCTAAATCACTATTTTAAATCATTTTTCCCTAGCTTCTATATGGATCATTTCCAATAAAAGATAATAGCGAAAACACAATTTTTTTTCATCATTTTTTTCTCAAATGAGGAGCTTCAGACTAAGGGGATTCTTCAGCTGCTGCTGCATTTAAAGGGGGTATGGATAGGGCTGATTTCCCAACCTGATGGGAGTGGACAGAGGTTTGTACGGAATGCCCTTACACTGTTTGTCCAGAAAGGTATTTGCTTTGCCTTCGTGCAAGAGTTGCCCAAAGAAATTTCTTCTAATCACATTGAAGGTGTATTTAATGATTATGTCGCCATGTACAAGGTTGTCATGAACAGCACTGCCAATGTTGTGATCCTCTATGGTGAAAACTACGTCATTGGCATTATCAGAATATTTCCCTATCTTTCAGAATATGATGATATACCAGTAAAGAGAAAAGACAAGTCTGGATCATGCCAGCCGAGATGGAGTTCACATCAGTCCCTTTTCAAAAAATTCTGCCTTTGGACTTTATTCATGGTGCCATATCTTTTGCAGTTTCTTACAACGAGGTGACTGGGTTCAAACCATTCTTGCAGAGGAGAAGCCCTACTTCAGAAGAAGGAGATCATTTAACAAGATTGTTCTGGGAGAAGGCATTTGAATGTTTTTTTCCTTCAAGATAAGTTAGAAGAGGATTCTGGTGTGCTGTGCACTGGAGAGGAGAAGTTGGAGACTCTTCCTAATTCTGTGTTTGAGACCACTATGACTGGGTAGAGTTACAGCATTTATAATGCAATCTATGCTGTTACACATGCCTTGAAAGCCATGTTTTCCTCCAAATACAAACACAGAGCAAGGGCGGACCACGGAAGGCTGATGATTATCAAGGAAGAAACATGGCAGGTAATAATAAAAGAAATCACAATGACATATTCATTAAGCCTCTCTGATGCCATCAGGTGTTTTTATGGCTGCAAAACCTGTACATTTCAGGTTCAGTATCCACATAGTTTACACAAATTCATGGTTTATGTTTCATGACAACATAGTGTATAGAAACTATGTAAAAAAGATCCAATTCAAAAAATTTGTCTAAATCAAGCTTCATAATTCACTTTTAAATTTTGTCAAACCATTTTACGTGATGATAAAATGTTTATTTAATGTTATGGTTCACTTGAACAGTAGTATTCACAATTTCTAAACAATAGTTGTGTACATTTAATGTGGATATTTATTATTCCAGATCAATTGCATTTATACACCACATCTTGTAATTGTACTCTCTTTATATTCTCTATTGCGTGTCTGGGAACCGTCCAAACAGAAAATGTTTATTTAATATTATGGTTCACTTGAACAGTAGTATTCACAATTTCTATACCGTAGTTGTGTACATTTATTGTGGATATTTATTATTCCAGATCAATTGCATTTATTCATTGAATTTGTATGGCTGCCCATCTCACACATGCAACACGGGACACCATGCACAGTTAAAACACAAAGCTAAAGAATCAACATAATTCAAACACAAACATTTATGTTTGATTTGCTTTCATTTAGCTCTACCCCTACCTGAGAACAGTCTTATTTAACAACAGTGTTGGGGAAACAGTTTTCTTTAATGAAAAGGGGGAATTGGGAACTGGATTTGATATCATCAACTGGATCACATTCCCAAACAAAACTTTTCTTAAAGTCAGAGTTGGAAAGATAGACCCTCTGACTTCTCCAGAAGAGTCTTTCATGATTTCTGAAGAAAACATCATCTGGCCGACCGTGTTCAAACAGGTATTTCCTACTGTCTAAAATCATCCTCTGTAGCATTTTCAAAACTCACTTTTATCATTTGAGTGACTCATTAGTAATAAAATTAAGGCAATAAAATATGATGAAAGAGCAGAGATCAGATTACACACGGCTTCTGTTATTAAAATTACCTTTCCAGAAATCCATGGGCATTCCTGAATGTACGCAATTACCAGCTATCATTCTCAGGTTATCCTACATAGAAAACCATCTCTGAGTTATAGAAGCTGGAAATTATTTAATAATAAACAAGCGACATGTTGAGATAATGTACTGGTTGAAATATCTTATTCCTGTCCATTGCTACCCTATAATTTTATTTTATTCTAACGGCACATTGTCTAAGACATATTTTAAAATCCCAACTATTTTCTTTAGTTTTCTAAATTTAACCTGCAAATTTGTCACTATTAAAACATGGTCTATTTCATAATTTCTACAAGACTGACTAGCTGCAATTGGAACTCTGAATCCCATGAGTAAATTCTCTGTAATATTTCTTTTCAGGACCTATTTGGCAGAAAGGACTGGGCTCAGTGAAAATGGACTCAATTAAAATGCAGATAATTCCAAACTTTAATTTCACCTTTGGCCTGGATGACTGAGAATCCTCATAGATATTTACTGATCAGAATGACCAAAATGGAATTTGAGGGGAGTCCAGTTTGAACAATTAAGCCGTCAGGAAACCTCTAAGCTTTTGTGAAAACATGGAAATACATGGGAAATACATAGGAAATACATAGGAATACATAGGAAATACAAGGTTCCATGAGAACGTATAGACAATGTCACCTTATTATGGTGGCATTCATTAAATGTGCCTATCTAATAATACGTTGAATTGAATTCCATCTATAGAATTTCTCCAAAAGCTATGCAGATTTGTCAGAATATCATATACACAGTGAAATATGAGTGTATAAAGTACAACTATTGAACTCTCTCCTGGTTTCATTTCTGAATAGGCATTACCACTTTCTGTATGCAATGAAAATTGTTATCCAGTCTACCTCAAGAAAAAAATAGATGAGAAGCCCTTTTGCTGCTATGATTGTCTTCCTTGTGCAAAGTGGAAAATTTCAAACAGATTAGGTAAAATCTGCCATATATATAATTGACAAGACTTATTCATTCTCACCAGCAATATTATATACCTATCTGTGTTTAATCTGCACATTATTGTTCTCAAATGTAATCATTTATTCAGAATTTGGAATGGTGGCCTCATTGAAGCAAGGTAGGCTCAGTATTAGATGAGATGTGTTTGAATATTAGTAGCTGAGGTTGGTAGTTGAGCTGTTAGTTTGATCTCCCAGTTTGGCGATTTAGCTACAAATGTTTCACCTCCATTCGGGGAGATATCTTCAGTGTGCTTTGAATTGTGCTCGTGTATCAGGGCACTGACCTTTAAATTGGTGTGGGTGTTACTTGTCCAGTTGTTTCTGTGTCGTTGTCAGGATTCGGACTTTTTGACTGACTGGTTTGTTGTTGTGAATTGAATATTAAGAAGAAAAGTGATAGATAGATAGATAGTAGTAGTAGTAGTAGTAGTAGTAGTAGTAGTAGTAGTAGTAGTAGTAGTAGTAGTAGTAGTAATAATAATAATAATAATAATAATAATAATAATAATAATAAAGTTGAAAGGGACCTTGGAGTTCATCTAGTCCAACCCCCTGCTCAGGCAGGAAACCCTATACCATTTCGGACAAATGGCTGTCCAGTCTCTTCTTAAAAACTTCCAGTGTTGGAGCATTCACCACTTCTGGAGGCAGGTTGTTCCACTGCTTAATTGTTCTAATTGTCAGGAAGTTTATCCTTAGTTCTAGGTTTCTTCTCTTTTTGATTAGTTTCCACCTGTTGCTTCTTGTCCTGCCTTCAGGCACTTTGGAAAATAACTTGACTCCCTCTTCTTAGTGGCAGCCCAGACTCATTTTAACTCATTTTCCATAACATACATCAGTCATTAAGTAAAATGTCCAACCAGTTGAGCTCAAAAAGAAGTATCACACAGTTTCTCTGGAAAATAATTAACTAGAAATAAATGGAGTTGCTTTCATAGCTTCTATGGGCCACAATGTTTTCTTTGAGCAGTCCTTGGTGCTCTCTGAGCTTGGTTGTTTTCTTGCAGATATTTCACTATCCAAACTAGGTAACAACATCAGTGGAACATTAATGATATTGACTACAACTGACGATGTTACCATTATGAAATGTCTGCAAGAAAACAACTGATATCAGATCGCACCAAAGTTTCCTCATTTCAACTCTGAGTTATAAATAACTTCCTGTTTTAATATTCATGAGCAGGAAAAGTCATGTGGTAACTCAGTCAGCCAATGTGAAGAAAGTGCTATTGAGTCTGTGCAAAAGATTATTGAGTTAAAGCTGAATGTTCAATCTCAGGTTTGTCTCTGTATCTCTCTGTAAGAAGTCTTCATTGAGCTATGTTGCTGTAAAGAAGAATTTATGGTATTATAAATATTTTGTTATGAATATAAAAAGGTTATTTTGAATCAGCTAAATGCAGTCAACTGTGAGAACTTCTGATTTATTTTCACCAACAGAGAAATTAAAATTCAGATGAAGTCAGATGAAGGATAAGCTATTTCATTCTCCAATATTCAGAATCAATCAGACTTAATAAAAATTGGTCCATTTTCACCATAACATTTCCTGAATCAAGAGTTTATAATTATTATTTTTAATACGGCCTCTATGCTCATGTAATGATCTCCATTTTTAGATGTTGGTTGAAAATTTCTTGACTCCAGGTGACTGCCTGGACATGTCTCTGCAGTTTTCTTGGCCAGATTTTCCAGAAGTAGCTTGCCATTTCTTGCTTCCTAGGATTGAGAGACAGTGACTGTCCCAACTGGCTTTCATGGCTAAAGCAGAACTAGAATTCATGGTATCCAGGTTTCTAGCCTGGTGCTTTAACCACATTAAGGAACTGGCTCTTTATTTATCTTTAATGACTTCCAAGGCAAGGATCAATACCAAAATATAACTTCATTTTGAAATGATGAAGACATGATGGCTTTAGCCAACACTCCCCACTCCAGATAGGGACAAAACTGGAGCAGCAGCAGAAGTTGGAAGAACACTACCCCTTCACTTACAGACGGATTAGTAGTGAGGAGTCCAAGAGAATTCTCAGCTGAGAGATTCACAAACTCTCAAAGGGAAAGTTATCTACTGCCAGCAAATACCTCCCGCCGTCCGGTACGCTCCCACAGAGGGGGCCTCCTCAGGGAGCCGTCGGCCAGACAGTGCCGGCTGGCGACCCCCAGGGGGAGAGCCTTCTCTGTGGGAGCTCCCACGTTATGGAACGAGCTCCCCCCCGAACTCCGTATAATAACAGATTTACGCACCTTCCGTCGGGAACTAAAAACATTCCTTTTCCGACAGGCCGGCCTGGCATAGAAGCTTCGGTTCCAATAGGGTCAAAATGTTTTAAGGGGACTGAGTATTTTTTAAGATTTTAAATTTGTATGTTTTGGGTTTTAGGATTTTGGCCAAATGATTTAATTTATTTTTAATTATTTTAAATTTTGTATATTTATATGTTTTTTAAATTTTAGGCT
Source organism: Bothrops alternatus (assembly GCA_034064705.1). Classification (NCBI taxonomy): domain Eukaryota; kingdom Metazoa; phylum Chordata; class Lepidosauria; order Squamata; family Viperidae; genus Bothrops; species Bothrops alternatus. The sequence continues at coordinate 3,986,580 of JARGCV010000074.1, forward strand.
GTACACCGCCCCGAGTCCTTCGGGAGAGGGGCGGTATAGAAATTTAATAAAATAAAATAAAATAAATAAATAAATCTCACCCCAGCTTAATACTGGAACTGAATGGATAAATAGGAAGGCAGATTTTCTTGGATTTATCCTCAGTTCTCTTCATTGTATCCAGCATCTCATAGGCTTTAGATCCTGGGTCATAAGGTAGACTTTTGTTTGGCATAAAAGTCAGCTGAATAACATTGATAGCAATAGTAATAGCACTTAGACCTACATACTGCTCCACAGTCCTTTACAGCACTCTCTGAGCAGTTTACAAGGTCAGCATATTGTCCCCAATAATCTGGGTCCTTATTTTACTAACTTCAGAAGGATGGAAGGCTGAGTCAACCTTGAGCCAGTCAGGATTGAATGCCTGGCAGTGGGCCGAGTTACCCTTCAATACTGCTTTCTTATCGGCCAGCTGGTCTTCAAAACGCCTGCAGAGTGCAACCATAAAGCGATTGAAGTTTCTCAATTCGGGTGCATTGCAGTTGTAAAGGGTCATGATCTTGTCAGCTGCTCCATCTTCCAGAGCCAGGGTGACCACACGAACTTTCTCTACATTAGTAGGCAGTCTTCTCCCATAGATTTGCATGTAGGTGAACACTTACGGTAGGAAATACCCCAATCGCTTCGGATCTCCAATAAACTTCACTCTGATTGGAATTGGTTTCACCTCGGCTGGCTGAGGGGGTCTGCCTCTGGCTGCTTGAGACAGATAGCCCCACTGCTATGCTGCCTCCTGGGCTCCAACTGCTCCAGTCTGTCAGACCTCCGATTCTTCCCCCTCTGATTCCCTCTCTGATTCTTCTTCCAACTCATGGCTTTCCTTCAGCTGCATCTTAAATTCATCAATGGTCTTTTTCACATACTCCAACACAGCTTCCATTGCCCCTAATTTCAGTTCTTCCTTTTCTCCATTTTTGTCAGGAGGAGCAGGCTCTGGATTTTTCTTCTTTGCTTTTTTCTCTCCTCCGCCTCAAGTAAGAGTGACTTTCAGAGCTTTCTTCTCCCATCCTTCCTTCTTACTGACCCTGAGTGATCATCTGGCTCAATCTTTTTTGCCAGAAGATCCGACCTCTTCCAGATCCCTGGAGAGGCTTTCATCAGCTTTTAGGCCAGTGGTTCTCAACCTTTTTAATGCCGCGACCCCCAACTGGTCATAAGTCGAGGACTACCCAACCAGTCGTAAATCGAGGACTATTTCCCTGCCCGGGAGCACCGTGCATGCGTGTTGCCGCCCCCTTCACCAGCCAAGGCATAGCTGGCAAGGGGCAGCGATGGCACAGAGCGACCACCGGCTGGGCCACCAGCTGGCCCTGCCCAAGGGAGGTAAGGCACCCACCGGGCCCCACGCACACCAGCAACCCTCCCTGCACCCGCCACTGCCCCACTAGCCTTTCCTTGGCCACTGCCCATTTGGGGCGGTGGCAGGCAGGCCCAGGCACTCCTGAGCAGCTGCGGCAGTGACGGCGCAGAGCAACCATCAGCTGGGCCACCAGCTGGTCCAGCCCAAGGGAGGTAAGGCACCCGACGGGCCACACACATGCCAGCAACCCTCCCTGCGTCCGGCGGCCTCCCACCTCCCACCCCTGGCCCTCTTTTACTTACATTTTTAGTAGTTGCTCAGCAGGGAGGGGTGGAAACTTCCAGACAGCTCGCCTTCGCTGCAGACAACTTGCAGCACCGTTTGCAGACTGGGACTTTTGGCGGGCTCAGCAGGGCAGAGACAGCCTGGACAAATTCTATTGGCTTTTGAAAGCCAATAGAATTAGACTCTATTCAAGAGAGTCTATTTTATTGGCTTTCAAAAGGCAATAGAATAAGAGGGAGTAGCACAGCTAAGGAAAAGGGGAAAAAATGGCAGACTGCGTTGTTTGGCAACCCGCATGAAATGTGACAGTAGGGGAGTCAAAGTGAGATCTGGGGAAAATCCCACGCAAACGGTATAGTTAAGTTAGCAATATTCCTCTTCCCACCAAAGTCATAATGTCCATTTGAATTCCAGCCAATCCACGGATTATATGATGTGCAGGTAACTGGCACAGTTGGTGTGCATCTCAAGGTCTTCTTCAGCTTTCATTTCTCTGTAACTGTCTCCCTGATAAAGGGGATGCATTCCTTTCTCAAGGATAGAGGCGGGAGAGGGAAAGTAGAAAGCGAAAGTTCCCCCTCCCCCCAGAAAAATGGCAGGCCCAAAAAGTAGGATATATATGCATGGGAAAAAACACAGAGGCTTTGGGGACCCAACACAGTTCTTCTGGAGCTTGCCGTTCACATAGACAAATGATGCTATCTTCCTGTGTCCAATTCTTAGTTTTCCTTTCTTTGGTTTGGATTCTAACTCTCATTCCCTGTAACATTTCCATTCGTTTTCTGTAATTGGTTTTAAACATAAGGAGATATTGGGATGCCCATACCCTAAATCTATTGTTTAAAAGTAAATTCCACACCTAAATAGAATTTTTTTGAAAGAAAACTTACAAGTTAGAGTAAATCCTGCTTTCATTTCTTGATAGATTTAACCTCTTTCTTTATGCAGAGACAACTGTTATTCAGGGACCAGGAAGATGAAAATAGAGGAGAAGCCTTTTTGTTGTTAAGATTGCCTTTCATGTGCAAAAGGGAAAATTTCAAACCAGCTGGGTAAGAGTTGCCTTATGCAAGACTATTCAGTCTTCTTAACTGTGATTCAAAATGCTAATATTTAAACCTCCTACAACTGGTGAAATTGGTGACCAAATCAATGATATTGCTATACAAATACTAAAAGTGAAAAGATATTTCAGAGCATCCAAAAATAAATATCCAATTTTGTTTGCTCTAGATTTTTCCAAATTATGACTTCTGATTAATGCTGAAACCTTCTTTTGTAAGGTGGCAGATATTGTGTTGATATGTGTGTGTAAAAGAGGACAAGGATTAACAACAAAGCAATAAGTAACTTTCAGAAGATCTGCCATTTTTACAAAAAGACACTAAATATAAACAAGCATTAGTTAATTGGGAATAAATGAATCCATCTCCTAAAAAGATACATCTGGCAGGACCGAGAAGGAGGGCCTTCTCTGTGGTAACTCCCTCCCTCTGGAACATCCTCCCCACAGAAATTGGATTGCCCCCACTTTGACACTCTTTTGCAAAGCCCTAAAGACCTGATTCCACCAACTGATCTGGGGAACCCAGAGTGGGATGGAGCCTGTCAAATGGCTCATTCGATTGTATGTTGTTGCCAAGGGGATGTGGATTACTCTTTTTTATTCCTTTATATTGGGCTTTTTATTGTTTGTAAGCTGCCCAGGGTCACTGAGAATGAGTAAGTGGCCATATATTTTTAAAAAATGAATAAATAAATCCTAATAATTAACTCTCAATCCTGCTATCTGAGTATTTGTAGAAGTTGTCATCATGTTTTCTTTTTCCAGATGCAGTTCTTTTGTATTCCTTTATTTCCTTCCCCTACTTGAAATTTCTCGCCACTTTTGACTCCTTCTTCCCTGATCCTTCCGGGGTCTTTGCTTTGGAATTTTTTTTTCCCAATCAGGGGATCTCTATTTCCAAGTACATAAGGAAGAGGAATAAAACAATCTCACCCAGCTTTCAGCATGTTGCTGACACTCAGCTGTTCAATGGCTCCTCGGTTTTTTCCCAGCTGATGGTGACTTGGATTGCCTGTGCCTAGAGGCAGCCTTTCTTCAGTCTGTTTGAAGCAGTTCCTCGGTTCATTTGGACCGACCCAGTCTGCTCCAGACTCCCAAAGCTTCCCTTCTTCTTCATTGTCTCTCCAGGGCAACCTTCCGACCCCTTGGGGTCACCAGACAGAATGAAATTGGGTAAAGAAACTGCAGCTCCAGTTTCTTCCACCCATCTGATCATAGCATCAAACTGGAAGTCTTAACTACTATGTTTTATATCACTACATTTTATACCACTCTTAGTTTTCTGGGATTCTTGGCTACTATTAGCTTCTCAGAAACCTTCCTAGTTAGGAAGTTACCTGACAGCTTTAATGAAACCAAATTTATCACCTTCAGTATGTTAGTCTTTTGTAGTGTTTGGATTTCATTTGTTCCAACCTATTTGAGCACCAAGGGGATATTCATGGGGGCTGTGGAAATCTTCTCCATTTTTGGCTTTTACAGCTGGATTACCATGCTGCATATTTTTCCCCAAAAGCTACATCATTATTTTGAGACCTGATTTGAACATGAAAGGATGTTTAATAAAGAAGTAATTCTGAATAGAGATTTTAATTTGCTCATTATTCATTTCAACTTCTCGCCTATTCTAGCATAAAATTCAGGTATCATTACATGCTGAGGTTTGTTGAATCTGGAATCTGTATAATAAATCTAATCAACTTCATCATATCAACACAATCTTTTATCAAATATATATGTGACAAATAGTAAGGAGGAAAATTTATATTAGAAGCCTTTAACCAGGAAAGGACCCCATGCAGTCGCTGGTGGGGAAGAATGTGTCAGGCAGCAGATCTGGAATTGAAGCTGTGCTGACCATCCTTGCGCTGGTGGAGGCGGTGGCAACAGGGGAAGGTGGGATCAGACATGTGCCCTCCTTTTGTGGCTGCTGCTCCACATCGTCCCATGTGCGCCTCCAGGCCATAAATGCAAGACAATCTGGAGTGGCAGCGGGGAGGGGTGGGTGTGTGCCACAGCTTACCTTATCCCACCACTTCTTCCACCAGTGCAGGTATGACTGGCACAGCTTCTCTTCCAGATCTGCTGCTGGCCGGGCTTGGAGATGCACGGACAATTCCCACTGCTTCCTACTTCCCTTTGTGGTTGGCCGGTCAAGAGGCTCAAAGCAGCAGGAGAAGCAGCAGCTACCGCCCATGTCAGAGCCACAATGTAGACAGGGCCCGGACCAGGTGAGGGCTCTTTTCTGGCCATCCCGGGACGGTCTCCGCACATGCTGATGGGGCTGCCATGATGCAGGACAGCCAGCAGACTGTGGCTGCTGACAGACACTGTCGGCCCCCAGATGCTTACTGGGCTATGTGTGTGGAGGCTGATGATGTCAGGCAGCAGCTGTTACAGCCTCTGCCTCAACTTGCCTTGCCCCGCAGCAATTGGCACACCCGCCCTACCTTGCCTCACCTCACCCTGCAGGACGAGCCTCCAGCCCACCGCGCCACCTACCAGAAAACCCCTGGATCTCCCCCCACCCTACCCGGCTACCCACAAGCATCATTGAGGTGGTCACACCCACTGTGCCCATGCCCACCCAGTCAGGAGTAACCACCGCGGCCATGCCCACCCAGTTGGCCACGCCTACCCAGCACCCAGCGATAAATAAATGGTTTTTGGCTTGCACTTTTGGTGCTCAGTCTCTAAAAATTTTGCCATCACTGCCCTAGGTCATCAATGTAATTATTGCTTCTAAGTGGGATATTCTATTTTATCAAAGTATAGGAATGCAGACTTGCAACGACTGCCAGAAGATTGTAAAAAAGCCCCATAATAATTTTTTTACCCTGATTTCCATCTGTTCAAATATGGGTTTGGGAAAGAAAATGCGGGTAATCCTTGCTCACTGATGATAATTGGGCAGAGACTTTTTTGCTAAGTGACCTGCTCAATGTCATGTCACAGCAGTTCTGGAAGTCCCAGTTGCCATTGTTAGAGAGATTCTGTGTTTTCACAGGATCCTTTGTTCATGTGTTTGCCATTTGTAACCTCCTGCTGCCTTCCCCATTGACTTTGGGAAGTGAAAGTTACAAATATAAGTCATATGACCATGGCATGTTGCATTTTTGAATTTAAATGGGACAGGCATAGGGTCAAGTTATTATTATTATTATTATTATTATTATTATTATTATTATTATTATTATTATTATTATTATTATTATTATTATTATTATTATTATTATTATTATTATTATTATTATTATTATTACTATTATTATTATTAATTTAATTTCTATGCCCCCCTATTCCGGAGAACTCAGGGCGGCTCACAGCATAATAGAAATTACATACATATAAAAAACCCTTAAGTTAAGAAAAAAACAAAAAAACAAAAAAAAACAAAAAACCAATCATTCCACGAACATACACTGGCTAGGGGCAAGATGTTAGCTGCCCCAAGCCTGCCGGCAAAAGTGTGTTTTAAGCAATTTACGAAAGGCGGAGAGGGTGGGGGTGACATGGATCTCCGGGGGAAGTTGGTTCCAGAGGGCCGGGGCCGCAACAGAGAAGGCTTTTCCCCTAGGCCCCGCCAGGCGACACTGTCTGGCTGACGGGACCTGGAGAAGGCCCACTCTGTGGGCCCTAACCGGCCGCTGGGATTCATGAGGCAGCAGACGGTCCCGTAAATAACCTGGTCCGATGCCATGTAGGGCTTTATAGGTCATAACCAACACTTTGAATTGGGTTCGGAGACCAATTGGCAGCCAATGCAGCTCGCGGAGTGATGCCGAAATGTGGGCATTTCTAGGCAAGCCCAACACTGCTCGCGCGGCTGCATTCTGCATTACCTGAAGTCTCCAAACATTTTTCAAAGGTAGCCCCATGTAGAGAGCATTGCAGTAATCGAACCTCGAGGTGATAAGAGCATGAGTGACTGTGAGAAGAGACTCCCGGTCCAAATAGGGCCGCAACTGGTGCACCAGGCGAACCTGGGCAAATGTTCTCCTCGCCACAGCCGAAAGATGATATTCCAAATTTAGCTGTGGATCGAGGAGGACGCCCAAGTTGCGGACCTTCTCCGAGGGGGTCAAAAGCTCCCCCCCCAGGGTAATGGACAGATAGATTGAAATATCTTTGGGAGGCAGAACCCATAGCCACTCCGTCTTGTCGGGGTTGAGTTTGAGTCTGTTGGCACCCATCCAAACCCTAACAGCCTCCAGACATTGGCACATCACTTCCACTGCTTCATTGAAATGACACGGGGTGGATATGTAAAGCTGGGTATCATCAGCATACTGATGATATCTCACCCCATGTTGTCGGATGATCTCACCCAGAGGTTTCATGTAGATATTAAACAGCAGAGGGGAGAGGACCGATCCCTGAGGGACCCCACAAGGGAGGAACCTAGGGGTCGACCTCTGACCCCCTGCCAACACCGACTGCGACCGACCAGTGAGGTAGGAGGTGAACCACCACAAAACAGTGCCCCCAACCCCCAACCTTTCCAGTCGGTGCAGAAGGATACCATGGTCAATGGTATCGAAAGCTGCTGAGAGGTCAAGTAGCACCAGGATAGTGGATAATCCCTTATCCCGGGCCCACCAGAGATCATCCGTCAGCGCGACCAAAGCAGTTTCTGTGGAGTAGCTGAGCCTGAATCCTGACTGTTGAGGGCCCAGATAATCGGCCTCATCCAAGGACCATTGGAGCTGGAGTGACACCACCTTCTCAACAACCTTCCCTATAAAGGGAAGGTTGGAGACAGGACGGTAGTTGTTTAAAACAGCTGGGTCCAGGGAAGGCTTCTTGAGCAGGGGGCGCACAATTGCCTCCTTGCAGGGAGCCGGAAAGGACCCCTCCCTCAAAGAAGCGTTGACAATCTCCTGAACCCAGCCCCGCGTCACCTCCCTGCTGGCCGAAACCAGCCAGAAGGGGCACGGGTCCAATAAACAGGTGGCGGAGCTCACAGCTCCAATGGCCTTGTCAACGTCATCAGGTGCTACCGGGTCAAACTCCTCCCACATAACAGGATCAAGACGAGTCCCTGTCATCTCGACTGAATCATTATCAGCCGATACTGCATTCCAATTGGAGTCAAGGTCCATCCGAATCTGGGCGATTTTATCCGCGAAAAACTTATTAAAGTCCTCAGCACTACCCTGCAAGGGTGCATCAACTCCCCCCTGATTAAGGAGGGAGCGAGTTACCCTGAACAGGGCAGCTGGGCGGGATTCCGCAGATGCAATCAAGGCGGAATGATACGCGCATCTTGCCGCCTTGAGCGCCACCTGATAAGTCTTGATATAAGATCTTACAAGTGTTCGGTCAGATACGGATTTACTTTTCCTCCATCGCTTCTCTAGGCGTCTCTTCTGGCGCTTCATCCCCCTGAGTTCCTCAGTATACCAAGGAGATCTCCTGGGTCTGCTACCACAGAGAGGTCGCAGCGGCGCAATCTGGTCAAGAGCCCCCTTCGCAGCCATATTCCAGGCCATAACCAGGGACTCTGCCGAACTGTGAATGAGAGAATCCGGTATTTCCCCAAGCGTCCTCTGAAAACTCTCTTGATCCATCAGACGCCTGGGGTGGAAAAACCATGTTATTAGCCCACTATATTGCCTCTCCCACCAGGTCAGGCAGTGAAAGTATATTGCAGACCTCATCAGTCAAATAGCAATAGCACTTAGACATAGACATCACTCCATAGTGCTTTACAGTACTGTCTGAGTGATTTACAAACATCAGCATATTGCCCCCAACAATCTGGGTCCCCTTTTTACCAAACTCAGAAGGATAGAAGGCTGAGTCAACCTTGAGCAGGTCAGGATTGAACTCCTGGCAATTGGCAGAGTTAGCCTGCAATACTGCATTCTAACCACTGTGCTAACATGGGTCTTATTCTGGATTCTGACTGCGGGTGCTCAGGAAGAGAGCCTTCTATGCTGTTGCCTCTGCCTTGTGGAGCACTCTCCCCCCATAAGTGAGGTGATTCCCCCCACTGTCCTGGCCTTCCAAAAAGGCATGAAAACATAGCTCAGTGGCCTGGCTTGGGATGTATACAGAAGCATGCAGCTATGGAGGTAGGTAGTGCCCCAAAAGCCTTTTCCTCATCTTTTAATTAATTTTTAATATTGCTTGCCACTTTTATATATTGTTTTTAAATTTTCAATATTTTATTTGTATACCACCAGGAGTCTCTTAGTTAGGGAGATGGGTGGTTTTAAAATTTGATAAATTGATAATTGTGATTTAATTTCCAAACACCTGACTTGTGATCGTATGATCATGGAGATATGACAATGAGTGCAAAAACAATTACCTGTCAGAAGTACTCCTTATTGAGCACCATCCTAATTTCAAATGATCTTTTGGATAGTTGACATTAAATGAGACAACCTATAAACAATTAAATATTTATTGATATTTCAGGTGTTAAAATGTCAAGAGATAAATGGATGCAATTGCCACTCAGTGTTCTCAGGAAACTTCCTAACTTGTGGCATGTACCTTTTGATTATGAATTAATAATTATATGCAGTAAATGAATATAGGGAAACAAACCATTCTTTTTAGTCTGCATTTTAAAAGTGTTGAAAAAATGGACCTCACTGATTACAAAATCTTTCTTTCCTCAATTTCTAAGCTGGGATCAACTGGGGATTAAGTTTCAATAGTATTTACAAACATTTCTGGGGAGATTACAGACATAAGATTCTCTTGCTATTTCAAAAAAAAGTTATTTTCTATTCAGTGTCTCTGGAAGGAGTCATGGTTATCTCTCCTATAATTATATAAAAAAAAACACTTGATTAATTAAATTCCTTCTGAAATCTCTATGGAGCTTCAGGGAACATAGCATAACAATGAAATACAATTGAAGGGAGAAAATAACGTTTCTTGTCCATTCATGGATGGGATGAAACAGACAGAGCTGTAATAATCCACTTCTTCAAACTCCACATTCTAAGTTCAAATCAAGCAAGTAAAAGAAGCTATAAGCTTCTTTTATATAAGCTCCTCAATGAGGCTTATATTTTTTCAGAAGGAAATTCAGCTTTCTTGTAAAATATGTTACTGTTCATGTCACTGATGATATTACTGCCAGATGTGGTATGCCATATTCCTGCTACTGCTAGCTGTGTGGTGGGCAAGCCTAATCTTCTTAAGCATAATTATTATCATAAAGGAGATCTCATCATTGCTGGCGTTATTTCTCAGTTCTACATGATTTCTGATGCAGTGGATTTTAGAAGGCATCCATCTGAAGAACTAGTTGATAACCTCATGTATACTGCTCTTAAGCGTAACATATAATAAAACAGATACCTTTCTTTACTATCATGACTTGAACGCTTAACTTTATTTAAAGAGGGAACGTCCAATTGGCTTCCGGTGGCTCCGCCGGCGCCGAAGGAGCCTCTAGCGTGAGGCTCCGGTCTCTGAGTGAGTACAGCCGACAACAACAGCGTTCATCTGCTGTTTGTTGCGGCGAAAAAACTCCCCTTCGGGTAAAGGAGGGGAGTAGAGCATCAAGTGCCGGGTTGAGCCCTTCCAAGACCCCTGGAATAAATTTTCAGGGGCAGAGAAGGTGTGCTCCCCAGGCACTTGAAACGCTCCTGCTCAGAGACGCTTCTGTCTTCGGCAGAGAAAGGCGTCGCGACCACTTCTGCTTTTTCAAGATTTCGTGCTGGAGAGACTGTTAGCAGGCTGAATGAATACAGGAGTCTTAAATGGACTGCAAGTATTTTATTGATCTTTTTTTTTTTGGTTATGCATTTCTAACTTCTACAATCAACATGATGTTTCAAAATGGCGCTTAGCTTTCACTACTTTCATTGTTATGGAAAGTCCTGGAAAGTGAAAGTGGATCTGTTACTTTCATTTCTCTTCCTGTTCTTTTAAGCGCAGCCAGAGAGGTGGCTGTGATTATATGATTTTAACATGGAGGGGAATTTACAGTTAAATGCTAAACTTATGTTGGATTTTACTGATGAATTTTATGAGAAAAGGCTTGATACACCGAGGATTTTTGAGCAAGAGTTTAAAGAGATGAATGTAATATTGGAAGAGGTTCTTACAGATATTGAGGAATTACCAATTAAATTAATTAAACTCTTTTTTCCTAATGAAGTGGACTCACATTTGACTGTTGATCAATTTGTTCTACAATCTGAATGTGGAGAAGATTTAGAACAACCAATTGGAACTTTTTTTTTAAAGGAAACTGATTTACAATTATCTGCTGATTGTTATATAACACAAGAGAAATTAGAAGACAGTTCTGAGAATATTGATTATAATTGGATTTTGCTAGATGAGCAGTTTACTTATGGAATGGTTCAGTTTCAAGAAAAGCAATTTTTTCCAGCCAAGCAGCAGGACGAGGACATTGGCAAAGAAGAGACATTGTCTTATTTTACGATGCAATTAGACTATAAAACGAAATGGATTCTCTTTGATGGGAAGCAAGAAGACCTGATTCAAGGGAAGAGTCAATTTAAGATGCAATTTATTTATGGGGCCGAAGAAATAAAGATGAGAGACTTAATATTTGGAAGGGGGGCCTTGGTATGGTGGTTTATTTGGTTAAAAAAAAGACCTAGAGTTCGTTTGAAGTAAAGAATGGATAATTTGAAATTATGGATTGGATTAAGGGTTAAGATTATGGAGATGTTTAATGGCTGATGTAATTAATTTAATTCAATGAAGGATGTATTTGTTTTGATGATCTAGGCCTGACATTAGATTGGAATGTAAGTTAGAAATGGTATTAATAGGTTGTTTTTACTATTGAGGTTTATTTGTTAAGTGAGAGAGCCCAGAAGCTGATTGATTAAATGAAATTTATAGTTAAACGAGAGAATTAAGGTTAATCTAAGATTATGGGTTGAATTAAAGATTAAGAGTATAAGTAAATTGTAAGAGAGGATGTTCAAATGATATATTAAGATATATTAAGATATATTATTACAAATTAAATTTGTTAGTATTGACTTAGACTGGTGGTTTAGATGTAAATGATAAATAGTATTCTTAACAAGATGAGTTGATTGTTCAATAAGGAATTGAGGTTAATTTAAGATAAGGGATTGAATTAAAGATAAATATTAGGAGTAAGGTTTAAGAGAGGATTTTTTAAATGAATATATTTATTAAGATATACAATGGTAAATTGAATTGAATAAGAGTATAATTATTATTATAATTATTTTTTGGTTTTTCTTCTTTCTCTTCCTTTTTTTCTTTTTCTTTTAAGGTGTATAATTCTTGTTAGGACTATACAATTATTATGTTTGATGTAGTGGGGCTTTCTTTTGTTATACCCTGTATTCACTCTGGGAAGTCCTGGGGGGGGGGTGGGTTAGAGAGGGTTTATAGTTTTGTACATGATGTTTTCTCAACTGTGTTTGGGGTTTTTGGAGGGATATGTAATCGCCGTTGTTGATGGGTTGCTCGGGTGGCCTCTGGGCACCACATCTGATAGCTAGGAGGAGGGGAAGGATAGGGTTGGTGGGATGTGGTGGGGGAGGTTCCGAGCAGTGATGTTGATAGTTTGGGATGATTATTTTTACTTGAGTTATTAGTTGTGGATGTGTTGAAGGATGTGTTTATATTTTGGGTATGCATGATTGTTCATTTTTATATTGTGGTTTGATATGATTGGTTTTTTTTTTCTTTCTGTAAAAATTGTTATCAGTTGAGTTATTGTATTTCTGTGTTAAAAATTTATAAAAATCCAATAAAAATAATTAAGAAAAAAAACAAAAAAAAAAAACAATGAAATACAATTGAAGGGAGCAAATAACGTTTCTTGTCCATTCGTGGATGGGATGAAACAGACAGAGCTGTAATAATCCACTTCTTCAAACTCCACATTCTAAGTTCAAATCAAGCAAGTAAAAGAAGCTATTGCTCCTCAATGAGGCTGAAATTTTTTCAGAAGGAAATTCAGCTTTCTTGTAAAATATGTTACTGTTCACGTCACTGATGATATTACTGCCAGATGTGGTATGCCATATTCCTGCTACTGCTAGCTGTGTGGTGGGCAAGCCTAATCTTCTTAAGCATAATTATTATCATAAAGGAGATCTCATCATTGCTGGCATTATTTCTCAGTTCTACATGATTTCTGATGCAGTGGATTTTAGAAGGCATCCATCTGAAGAACTAGTTTATGACCTCATGTATACTGCTCTTAAGCGTAACAAATAATAAAACAGATTATTTGGATTCCCTTGGGTACCATTTTTGGGGGTCAAGGGAAAAGGAGGGTTTTGCCTTCTCTTTTGCCTTCTCTTTCTGCTCAAGATCCCCATGTACAACTGGTGGGCCACTGTGTGACACAGAATGCTGGACTCGATGGGCTTTGGCCTGATTCAGCATGGCTCTTCTTATGTTCTTATGTTCTTATGTAGATACCTTTCTTTACTACCATGAGTTGAACGTTTAACTTTATTTAAAGAGGGAACGTCCAACTGATGGAAATCCTACCTTCCAATCGCATTACAGTAATAGTTATCATATATAAGTGCATTATAGTATAGTATCATCAATATCATTGATAACAATAATATTCAGTATTTCTTATTGATTGATCCAACCTTCTTCTGTGTATTTAGATGCCCATATGCACTTCCTGTCTTAAACAAATATAAAGCAAAACCTATAATGTCAAGTGACTAAACTAATTCCTTTTATTTCTAGAAATGATGAAAGTCTATGGTTCACCTTTTAATTTATATACTGTAGAATGAATTCCCAATAACGCATTCCTGATCACTTTTTGCAATTATTGAAAAATCAGTGTTTTGGTTTTGAATTCCTTTTCATGGATATTAAAGAAAATATAGCTCTGTGAGCATTTGGGTTTGAAGTCTTAGAAGGTTCTTTAGCCTGTGCAGAGGCTAAATTATTTCTGGAACCTGTTTAAAGTAGCCAAATCCCCCCTCCCACCCCAGGATTGCATATCTGCTTCCTGCAGTTGTGATCCTGGCAAATTGTGCAGTGGCTTTACAATTACATATTTACAGAAAGAAAAGTGAAAAAAGAAGATGTAGATAGTAGGACTAGAAATAGTTCTAATAACACAAGCAAAATGTAATACCAGTCATGAATATTCCATTTGGTAATTCATCCATTCTCTAGTGAAAGATGTTTGTTCTTTCTCATAGGAAATATATATATATATATCATGCTTTAGGTTGTTTTAAAATATATTCGAAAGAAGAAAACCCAGTTCCAGACGCTACAAAAAGATAATATTGGTTTTCATGCTAAAATTTTATTCATGCTTAATTCTCATTGCAGGTTTTTTCTTCAGAACTACCAACACACCCTGGCTTTGATGTTTTCTGTAAACGAGATTAATGAAAACCCTCAGCTCTTATTCAATGTGACTCTGGGCATTCGCATCACTAACAGCAATTTAATGGCAAAATGGACCTATTTTGCATCACTGGAGCTACTGTCCACACAGGGCAAATTCATCCCTAATTATAAGTGTGATATCCAGGAGAAGACAATATCTGTTATAGCAGGACCTAATGCAAACATCTGTCCATTTATGCCAAATATTCTGAATATATACAAGATGCCACAAGTAAGAATTACTTATGAATAAATGCCTTTTTTTCACAATGTCTAACATCCATGCTTGGTTAACTTTTTATTAGGTCTGATGATGTCAAACTACCTATAGAGCTGTATTACTATTATCCTTCTCATTTTTTCTATTACCAATTTCCTTAGCTTTTTATGACTATAACTTTGTTGTTTGTATTTCATGACTTATGTTGATTGCTTTTATTTGTACCCTATTACGATATATGTTGATTGATTATTTAGCTTCCTATGACTATCATTCAATGTTGCATCTAATAATTTATGATGTTTGCATTTTATGATTATGAGCATGATTTATTGCTTGTTGCTTCTATGAATACTGAGAGCTTATGCAACGGAGACAAATTCCTTGTGTGTCCAATCACACATGGCCAATAAAGAATTCTATTCTGTGATCTTTTCTGATTTGAAATTTGCATACAAATTGACCATGTGAGCAAAATAAAACAAATCACATAATGTCTTATCATATCATCTTACATTGGACAGTAAGAAGAAGATATATTAGCAAAATGTGAATTAAAATAAATCTAGAAAGAATGCAGAGAATGATTAGGGGACTGGAGGTTAAAACATAAAAAGAACGGTTGCAGGAATTGGGTATGAATGAAAAAGACTAACGGTTGCAGGATGAGAAGTAATAGATAGAAAGTAATCCAGGAGCAAAGCAACCTAGAATGAAGGAGAAATTTCCTGACAGAACAATTAATCAGTGGAATGACTTGCTTCCAGAAGTTGTGGGTGCTCCATCCCTGGAAAATTTTAAGAAGAGACTGGATAGTCATTGTCTAGAATGGATGGGCTTCCTGCCTGAGCAGAGGGTTGGACTAGAAAACCTCCAAGATCCCTTCCAACTCTGTTATTCTGTTATCCTGTTAAGGTTCAGGAATTACTGAATCAATAGATTGTCAAATCTCTGGCATTCAAATATTAAATTAAAGAAAAAACTGGTTTCTTCCTAGATTATATTTTTCTTGAACTTTGTGAGAAACACAGTCTGAATCATAGATTCTAATACCTAACCATTTAAAATCATTTTTCCCTAATAGCGAACACACAGTTTTCTTTCATCGTTTTTTCCTAAACGAGGAGCTTCAAACTAAGGGGATTCTTCAGCTGCTGTTGCATTTAAAGTGGGTATGGATAGGGCTGATTTCCCAACGTGATGAGAGTGGACAGAGGTTTGTACGGAATGCCCTTACACTGTTTGTCCAGAAAGGTATTTGCTTCGCCTACATGGAAGAGTTGCCCAAAGAAACTTTTTCTAATGACATTGAAGGTGTATTTAATGATTTTATTGAGATGTACAAGGTTGTCATGAACAGCACTGCCAATGTTGTGATCCTCTACTGTGAAAACCACGTCATTGGCGTTTTCGGAATATTTCCCCATCTTTCAGAATATGAGGATATACCAGTAAAGAGAAAAGACAAAGTCTGGATCATGCCAGCCCAGATGGAGTTCACATCAGTCCCTTTTCAAAAAATACGGCCTTTGGACTTTATTCATGGTGCCATATCTTTTGCAGTTTCTTCCAAGGCGGTGACTGGGTTCAAACCATTCTTGCAGATGAGAAGCCCTACTTAAGAAGAAGGAGATCATTTAACAAGACTGTTCTGGGACCAGGCATTTGAATGTTTTTTCCTTAAAGATAAATTAGATGAGGATGCTGGAGTGCTGTGCACTGGAGAGGAGAAGTTGGAGACTTCCTAATTCTGTGTTTGAGACTACCATGACTGGGCAGAGTTACAGCATTTATAATGCAATCTATGCTGTGGCACATGCCTTGAAAGCCATGTTTTCATCCAAATACAAACACAGAGCAAGGGCGGACCACGGAAGGCTGATGATTATCAAGGAAGAAACATGGCAGGTAATAATAAGAAATCACAATGACAAATTGATCAAGCAATCAATTTGTAAAATAAAATAAAATAAAATTGTAAGAATAAAATCTTCTCTGATGCCATCAGGTGATTTTATGACTGCAAAACATGTACATTTCAGGTTCAGTATCCACATAGTTTACACAAATTCATGTTTCATGTTTCCTGACAACAGTGTGGAGGAACTATGTAAAAAAGATGCAATTCAAAAAATTTGATTAAATCACAGCTTCATAATTCAGTTGGACATTTTGTCAAACCATTTTACTTGGAGATAATATATTTATTAATATTATGGTTCACTTGCACAGTAATATTAGGAACTTCTAAATGGTAGTAATGTACAATTGGTGTGGGTATTTATTTATCCAGATCAATTGCATTTATTTATTGATTTTATGTGGCCGCCCATCTCACACACGTAACACTGGACACCATGCACAGTTAAAACACAAAGCTAAATAATCAACATAATTCAAACAGAAACATTTGTGTTTGAATTGCTTACATTTAGCTCCATCCCTACCTGAGAACAGTCTTATTTAACAACAGTGTTGGGGAAACAGTTTTCTTTAATGAAAAGAGGGAATTGGGAACTGGATTTGATATCATCAACTGGATCACATTCCCAAACAAAACATTTCTTAAAGTCAAAGTTGGAAAGATAGACCCTCTGACTTCTCCAGAAGAGTCTTTCATGATTTCTGAAGAAAACATCATCTGGCCGACCATATTCAACCAGGCATTTCCTACTGATGTTTCAGGTTGTCTCAAATCCTCCCCCCTACCATATTCAAAAATCACTTTTATCATTTGAGTGACTCATTAGTACTATAATTAAGGCAATAAAATATGATGAAAAATGAAAGAGCAGAGATCAGATTACATAGGTGTTCCGTTATTAAACTTGTCTTTCCAGAAATCTATGGGCATTCCTGAATGTACGCAATTACCAGCTGTCATTTTCAGGTTGTCCTACATAGGCAGTCATCTTTGAATTATAAAATAATAATCAAATTATAAAATTATTTGAAAATTATTTAATAATAAACAAGTGATATGCTGAGGTAAATATCTTATTCCTGTCCATTGCTACCATATAATTTTATTATATTTTAATGGGACATTATCTAAGACATAATTTAAAATAAACGCTATTTTCTTTAGTTTTCTAAATTTAACCTGCAACTTTGTCTCCATTAAAACATAGTCTATTTCATAATTTCTACAAGACTGATTAGATGCAATTGGAACTCTGTATCCTATGAGTAAATTCTCTGCAGTATTTATTTTCAGGACCTATTTGGCAGAAAGGACTGGGCTCAATGAAAATGCAGATAATTCCAAAGTTTAATTTCACCTACAAAGTATGGGATAAATTACCAATCAGATTGAACTCAAAGGTGCTTTTCAAAGTCAACTGGACTTTTTTTTTTCTTGAAAAAAATTTCCTTCTCATCTAAGAAGCTTCTTCACTTCTCAAGGAATTGAATGTTTCTCAAACATTTTCAAGGAAAAAAAAACCAAGAAAGTTGGTTGACTTTTGAAAAGCATCTTTGAGACAACATGACCGGGATGACTGAGAATCCTCATAGATATTTACCAATCAGAGTGACCAAAATGGAATTTTAGGGGAGTCCAGTTTGAACAATTAAGACTTCAGGAAACCTCTAAGCTTTTGTGAAAACATGGAAATACATGGGAAATACATAGGAATACATAGGAAATACATAGTTCCATGAGGACATATAGACAATGTCACATTATTATCTAATAATATGTTGAATTGAATCCCATCTATAGAATTTTCTATGCAGATTTGTCAGAATATCATAACACAGTGAAATATGACTGTATAAAGTATAACTATTGAACTCTCTCCTGGTTTCATTTCTCAACAGGCATTACCACTTTCTGTATGCAATGAAAATTTTTATCCAGGCTATCTCAAGAAAAAATAGATGAGAAGCCCTTTTGCTGCTATGATTGTCTTCCTTGTGCAAAGTGGAAAATTTCAAACAGATTAGGTAAAATCTGCCATATATATAATTGACAAGACTTATTCATTCTCACCAGAAATATTGTATACCTATCTGTGTTTAATCTGCACGGTATTGTTCTCAAATGTAATCATTTATTCAGAATTTGGAATGGTGGCCTCATTGAAGCAGGGTAGCCTCAGTATTAGATGAGATACACTTGAATATTAGTAGCTGAGGTTGGTAGTTGAGCTGTTAGTTTGATCTCCCAGTTTTGCGATTTAGCTGCAAATGTTTCACCTCCATTTGGGGAGATATCTTCAATGGGCCCTGACCTTTAAATTGGTGTGGAAGTTACTTGTCCAGTTGTTTCTGTGTCATTGTCAGGATTTGGGCTTTTTGACTGACTGGTTTGTTGTTGTGTATTGAATATTAAGAAGAAAAGTAATAATAATAATAATAATAATAATAACAACAACAACAACAACAACAACAATAACAATAACAATAACAATAACAATAACAATAACAATAACAATAACAATAACAATAACAATAACAATAACAATAATACAGTTAGAAGGGACCTTGGAATTCATCTAGTCCAACCCCCTGCTCAGGCAGGAAACCCTATACCATTTTGGACGAATGGCTGTCCAGTCTCTCCTTAAAATCTTCCAGTTTTGGAGCATTCACCGCTTCTGGATGCAGGTTGTTCCACTGCTTAATTCTTCTAGTTGTCAAAAAGTTTCTCCTTAGTTCTAGGTTGCTTCTGTTCTTGATTAGTTTCCACCTGTTGCTTCTTGTCCTGCCTTCAGGCGCTTTGGAAAATAACTTGACTCCCTCTTCTTTGTGGCAGCTCCTGACTCATTTTAACTCATTTTCCATAACATACATCAGTCATTAAGTAAAATGTCCAACCAGATGAGCTCAAAAAGAAGTATTACACAGTTTCTCTGGAAAATAAGGTAGGAAACTCTGACCTATTACAAAATTTTCTGTTGCACGATCCTTCCATCTTCCAACATGACACTGAGATTGATACAAACAACACTCTTGGTGTCTATTTGACCAAACATATACAGGGTACTTTTCTGCATGCGGATGGTCCCATTCTTAATTTTTAATACTGTAATGCAAGTAAAATGGACATAATTAACTAGAAATAAATGGAGTTTCTTTCATAGCTTCTATGGGCCACAATGTTTTCTTTGAGCAGTCCTTGGTGCTCTCTTAGCTTGGTTTTTTTCTTGCAGATATTTCACTATCCAAACTAGGTAACAACATCAGTGCAACATTAATGATATTGACTACAACTGACGATATTACCATTATGAAATGTCTGCAAGAAAACAACTGATCTCAAATAGTACCAAAGTTTCCTCATTTCAACTCTCAGTTATAAATAACTTCCTGTTGGAATATTCATGAGCAGGAAGAGTCATGTGGTAACTCAGTCAGCCAATGTGAAGAAAGTGCTACTGAGTCTGTGCAAAAGGGTATTGAGATAGAATCTGAATTTTTTTTTATTTTATAAACATTTTATTGGTTTAATAGTGTACACAGTACTTACAGTTGTATCTATTAAAGACAAAATACACTTCAAAATGCAGAATAAAAAATTATAAACTTTTGAACTATATACAAACTTTGCATTACAATTTCACAAATATCAATGCCCCAGCTCCATTCACAACCCAAAAGAAAAGAAAAAATTTGGAAAAAGCATCACTTGGGGGTTACCTATTCCCTCCCTACACTTCAAGCCACTTTATATAGGCTCAACATTCCAGTGCTTTCTAATTCAAAATAAGATTTCACACTTTCCTTATAGAATCTGAATTTTCAGTGTATCAAAATATTAACAATACTATACATTCTTCTTTACAGCAACATAGCTCAATGAAGACTTCTTACAGACAGATACAGAGACAAACCTGACATAGAATCTGAATTTTCAGTGTCAGGTTTGTCTCTGTATCTCTCTGTAAGAAGTCTTCATTGAGCTATGTTGCTGTAAAGAAGAATGTATAGTATTGTAAATATTTTGATATGAATATAAGAAGGTTATTTTGAATCAGATAAATGCAGTCAACTGTGAGAACTTCTGATTTATTTTCAACCAACAGAGAAATTAAAATTCTCTAACACTTCCTTATTATGACTTTAATCCCTTAATTCAGAGTAGAGTCAGGGCAACTGGATGGAATTGAGCATTTACTGGCTGGATGCCTTTCCTGACAACATGTGGAGTTGACAGCAGATATTTTTTCCTTACACCCTAAGAGAAACATCCACCGCTATTGAATTGTCAACCTCCCAAGTGGGAGACGAGCATCTTAACCACTAGACCATGATGCAGCTCTTAAACTCTGATCAATAAACAGTCCTTTAATGTTTTCTTTTGCAGATGCAGTTGACTGTTTCCAATGTCCAGAAGATCAATATCCAAATGAAGCTCACAATCTTTGCATTGAAAAACATATAACTTTCTTGTCTTATGAAGAACCTTTGGGAATCACTTTGGCCACTGTAGCTATCTTCTTTTTTATAACTTCAGCTTTGGTGCTGAGGATCTTCATTAAAGAGTGGGAAACCCCATAGTCAAAGCCAACAACAGGAATCTCACCTTTACTCTTCTTATTGCTCTCCAGCTATCTTTCCTCTGCAGTTTTCTTTTCATTGGACAACCTGATCAAGTCAAATGTCTCATGCGACAAACTGCATTTGGCATCATCTTCTCTGTAGCCATTTCTTGCATTTTGGGTAAAACAACCATAGTGGTTCTTGCTTTCATGGCCACCAAACCAGGATCCCAAATAAAGAAATGGGTGGGGAAAGGCTGGCCAACTCCATTGTCCTTTCTTGCTCTCTGATACAAGTCACAATTTGTGTTGAATGGCTGGCAAATTCTCCCCCATTTCCAGATTCGGACATGGACTCCATGGCTGAAGAAATTGTACTAGAATGTAATGAAGGATCAGCCATCATGTTTTATATTGTTCTTGGCTTTATGGGGTTCTTAACTGCTATCAGTTTCACGGTAGCCTTCCTAGCTAGGAAGTTACCTGATAGCTTCAATGAAGCCAAATTCATTACCTTCAGCATGCTGGTGTTTTGCAGCGTTTGGGTAACATTTGTTCCTACCTATCTGAGCACCAAGAGAAAGTACATGGTGGTGGTGGAGATCTTCTCCATTCTAGCTTCAGCAATGGGGTTGCTTGGCTGTATCTTTTTCCCAAAATGCTATATTATTCTTCTGAGACCTGATTTAAACAGAAAGGACAAAATTATTAAAAAAACACTGAATGATGTTTCTGAACCTTGTACTGTAAACTCTCCTCACTGTTGTGTTTCCTTTTTCTGCTAGTCTATGCAGTTTGGGAAAATTGAGACAGATGATAGTAGTGTCCAACTTTCTTTTGGAGGGGAGATTATTGAGTAAATATTGTAGATTCACTGTCAGAGCAGTGATATTGCAGAATATTTAAATATCCAGACATGAATGGAGAGAATTGTAGCTCAGAGTTGTCACTTGTTGAGTTGCTGCATGCATCTCTTGATTATACTAGCACAGTGAAGATCTGAAAACCTTATTGGAGTGTGGCTGGCTGCGGGAGAGTGTGATCTGCAGTGAAGAGCCGAAGGGAGAAGGAGACGCTGAAGTAAGTGAGGAGAACAGACTGAGGTTGGAAGGAAAACCTGGAGTTTGAGAGAAGCCGAGTGCGAAGGAATGGAGAGACGTTTGGGGGAATAGTGACAGGAAACGGAGCTGAAAAGGACTGACTGAAAAGGACTGACTGATGGTGAATGAGAGGAATGAAGTTTGGAATTTGAATTTGGAAAGGACTGATTGATGGTGAGAGAGATAAGCCGAGAATGAAGTGGGAGTGTTAAACAGACCCAGCAGTTTTTCTTTGCCGGAAGAGAATTTGGTATCGGGAGAACTTGGTTCTTTGCTTTGAGTCTGTCTTGAGATATGATGGCAAAGAAGTGGACTAATGGACATTTTTCTTCAGTACTAAGCCTAAATATGAGCAAAGACAGTTTATTGGCTTTAGGAGCAGAAGGAGGGGAGCTTACAATTTGGAATACTGAGGGAAATCGTTTGGAACATGTATGGCTTCAAAAGGCAGATGATGTCACTAGCGTTATATTTTCTCCCACTCGTTCTAGAAGACTCTATGCTTCTCATGGGGAAATTATTAGCATGCTGGATATCAGGTGTTTCAAGGAGCCAGTTGAATGTTTCCATGTAAATGAGGAAGAGATCAATTGTCTTTCAGTAAATGGAACGAACAGCTTCTTGGTTGCTGCAGATGATTCTGGAGCCATAAAGATAATTTACTTACAAAGCAAGAACGCTTTGCAACGACATTTAAATATTTGTGCATTGCTGTTACTTTTGTCCTACTGTTATATCCCACAATTCCACAGAATATCATCTATATCAGCTACAACTATTGCGGCAGGATTAACATTTGACATGCCTGTTTCTACTACTACTTCCACTACGGGCCTTAGTTTGGGTCTTAGTAAACCTGCTGGATTAGCCACCCCATTTGTTCCAGCTTTTACTCCAGCTTTTTACTCATACTTCTTCTGGACTTCCATTATTTTTTCCACCCTTACTTCTCTTCCAGCAGCTGGTTCTTCTGGTTTTATATTAATTTTATATTAATTAACGCTTTTAATTTTTATGTAAATTTTTAATTACTAATGTTTTAATATGTATGCATGGGATGAGAATATGTATGAGGAATGTATGATAGATGAATGGACAGGTCTGCCGAGCTTGAGGGAGGCCGGGGACTGGGGGGATGCGGACTCGGGAGTCACTGAGGGTTGGAGTATACCGGTCATTCAGGGAGGAAGCAGATATGGCGGGAGCAGGAGGGTAGGCCGCACTCGGGGAACTCGGTCCTGCTGTCTCGTAGAAGTTCCTTGTTCTGGCCCTTCTGAAAAATCTAGCTCACCCCATGATCCTGGTGATGAGCGTACCTCGGGAACTGGGCTCAGACTGTTGCTCCTCAATGCCAGGTCGGTTAATAATAAGGCCCCCCTCATTCATGACCTTCTCATGGATGAGGAGGCTGACCTGGCGTGTGTGACTGAGACCTGGTTGGGCCCAGAGGGGGGAGTTCCCCTCTCGGGTATGTGCCCACCAAGTTATCAGGTATGGCACCAGCAGCGACCCCAGGGAAGGGGGGAGGAGTGGCTGTTTTGGGCCGGGAGAACCTCAGTCTACGCAGACTCACTGTTTCCGAAATTCCAGGTTGTGAGTCCATCTTTATGACGCTGGACCTAGGGGTTCAGGTGGGCTTATTGCTGACGTACCTGCCTCCCAGCTGCGTGACATCAGCTCTGCCTGTGCTACTTGAGGAGGTTGCTGGGCTGGTGGTGGAGTTCCCCAGACTTATAGTCTTGGGGGACTTTAATCTGCCGTCACTTGGCGAGTCCTCGAGGTTGGCACAGGAGTTCATGGCCGCCATGAAAACCATGGACCTGACCCAAGTAGTACAGGGTCCGACGCATGAGGGTGGGCACGCCCCAGATATGATTTTCCTTTCGGAGCAGTTGGGTAATGATCTGGCTTTAAGGGGCTTAGATGTCATGCCTTTGTCATGGACCGATTATTTTCTGCTATGACTGAATTTTATGGCCCCAATCCTTCCCACCAGGGAGGCGGAACCAATTAGGTGGTTCCGCCCCAGATGCCTGATGGATCCAATTGGTTTTCAGACGGTGCTTGGGGAATTACCGAGCTCGTTCATTCACAATTCGGCGGAGTCCCTGGTAGTGGCATGGAATACGGCCACGAAGGGGGCTATTGACCAGATTGCGCCACTGCGACCTCTCCATGGTGCTGGCCCAAGGAGGTCTCCTTGGTTCACCGAGGAGCTCGGGGGGATGAAGCGCCATAAGAGACGTCTAGAGAAGCGATGGAGACAAAGTAGGTCCGGATCTGATCGAACCAGATTGAGCTCATTTATTAGAGCCTATTTGAAGGCGATTAAGGTGGCAAGATCTCTGTATCTTTCTGCTTTGATCACGTCTGTGGAATCTCATCCGGCCGCCCTGTTTAGGGTGACCCGGTCCCTCCTTAACCCAAGGGGTCCGGGGCCTCCCTTGCAGGGTAGTGCCGAGGACTTTAACAACTGTTTCCCAGACAAAGTGGCTCAGATCCTGGCTGACCTAGACTCCAATTGTGTAGCAGAATTGACTGATAATGATTCAGTCGAGGGGACAGGGGCATGTTCTTGTCCGGTCATCTGGGGTGAGTTTGAGGCTGTTACGCCTGAGGAAGTGGACAGAGCCACTGGAGCTGTGAGTTCTGCCACCTGTTTGTTGGACCCGTGTCCCTCCTGGCTGGTTTCGGCCAGTAGGGTGGTGACACGTACCTGGATCCAGGAGATTGTCAACGCTTCTTTGAGGGAGGGGTCCTTTCCAGCTCCTTTAAAGGAGGCACTTGTGCGCCCCCTCCTCAAGAAGCCTTCCCTGGATCCAGCAATTTTGACCAACTATCGTCCGGTCTCCAACCTCCCCTTTGTGGGGAAGGTTGTTGAGAAGGTGGTGGCACGTCAGCTCCAGTGGTCTCTGTAGGAAGCCGATTATCTGGGCCCTCTGCATTCGGGGTTCAGGCCCGGCTACTCCAACGAAACTGCTTTGGTCGCTCAGATGGATGATCTCTGGCGGGCCCGGGATAGAGGCCAGTCCTCTTTCCTGGTGCTCCTTGACCTCTCATCGGCGTTCGATACCATCGACCATGGTATCCTTCTGCGCCGGCTGGAGGGATTGGGAGTGGGGGGCACCGTGTTACGGTGGTTCTCCTCCTATCTCACTGGTCGGTCGCAGTCGGTGTTTGTGGGGGGTCAGAGGTCCACCTCTAGGTTACTCCCATGTGGGGTGCCTCAGGGGTCGGTTCTCTTCCCCCCTACTTTTTAACATCTACATGAAGCCACTGGGTGAGATCATTCACCGGCACGGAGTGAGATACCATCAGTACGCTGATGATACTCAGCTGTACATTTCCACTTCTGGCCAAATCACTGAAGCGGTTGAGGTGATGTGCCGGTGTCTGGAGGCTGTGAGGGTTTGGATGGGTGTTAACAGATTAAGGCTCAACCCCGATAAGACAGAGTGGCTGTGGGTGATGCTTCCCAAGGACACTTCTATCTGTCCTTCCATTACCCTGGGGGTGAATCTATAAACCCCTCAGAGAAGGTCTGCAACTTGGGAGTCCTCCTCGATCCACACCTCACATTGGATCATCATTTGTCGGCTGTGGCGAGGGGGGGCATTTGCCCAGGTTCGCCTAGTGCACCAGTTGCATCCTTACTTGGATCGGGAGTCTCTCCTCACAGTCACACATGCCCTTGTCACCTCGAGGATCGACTACTGCAACGCTCTCTACATGGGGCTACCCTTGAAGAGTGTTCGGAGACTAAAATTAGTGCAAAATGCAGCTGCGCGAGCAGTTGTGGGCTTTCCGCGTTGTGCCTACATTTCACCAACTCTCCGCATGCTGCATTGGTTGCCTATTGGTCTCCGAGCCCAATTCAAGGTGTTGGTTATCACTTATAAAGCCCTTCATGGCATGGGACTAGGATACTTACGGGACCACCTTCTGCCACATACTTCTCTACGACCGGTGAGAGCGCACAGGGTTGGCCTCCTCTGGGTCCCGTCAGCGAAACAATGTCGTCTGGCGGTCCCTAGGGGGAGGGCTTTCTCTGTTGTGGCGCCCGCCCTCTGGAACCAACTGCCTCCTGAAGTCCGCGTTTCTCCGACTCTCCCGGCCTTCAGAAAAAATCTAAAAACTTATCTTTGCCGGCAGGCCTGGGGATGATTGTGGTTGATTGTTGAATTGAATGTGTGTTTTATTGTTTTTTTTACATATCGTTGTTTGGGTTTTTTTATTGTAATTTTATTGTTATATATATGTTGTTAGCCGCTCCGAGTCCCCTGAGAGGAGCAGCATACAAACCCAAATAAGTAAATAAATAAATAAATCTATCAGACAAAGCTGCTGTAATTTGTTCACAGATCCAGGGGGCCAATGCCTGTGGAGTAGTCTGGCTTCGATATCTGGGAATAGTTTGAATCTATTGAGCCTGAGAAAATGGATCGGTCCTTAACCACCTCCTCTTTAGATCCAAGTGGCTTTCCAAACCAACAAACATTCTACCCTTCTATATAAACTCAGAGGATCAGTGTTTTTTGTTGGTTTAGCTTCTTTCTCTGATTTACATTCCAGACAGTGGTGATTGGCAAAGAGATGTTGCCTTTGGCCCTCACTGTGTAATGTTCTCAGTACGAGGTATCATTAGTTTAAAAAAGTGGCATACTATGGGTCTTATTTGCTAGAAAGATGTATTTGATGGGTCCTAGAGGAAGGAAGGAAGGAAGGAAGGAAGGAAGGAAGGAAGGAAGGAAGGAAGGAAGGAAGGAAGGAAGGAAGGAAGGAAGGAAGGATTTAAATTTTCTAAATAAGTGAATTTCTTATTTTAGTATTTGTATAGTATCATATTCTTCAATTTATTTGTCCATGTAGTGAAAGAAGTACTGGTAAAGGACAAAGTAAAAATAAATAATTTCAAGTGACCATTATTTCTTTACTACAAAGAAACTGATTCAAGTTATGTTTTTTTTATATGATAAAAGGAGCAACATTTGTAGCAGCAATCCAATTTCACAATTAATCAGGAAGGAGTCCTGAGACTTGTAGATTATTATTTTTTTTCATTTCCCATATACGATTGAGAAAGAGATTTGTTGCAGGGCTGTAAAATATCAACGGTGTATAAATTGATTGGTGGTGGCTCATATCACTCATCAAGCCAGAAAAAAAATATATGGTTTACACGATGTGACTTTGAGGATGTGGAGTAAAAAATCATTTAAAATGAGTGAAATGAGCCAAGCTATATTTTTACTTTGCAATAAAAACAGTATTGAAAAATATGGTCCTCCTAGAACTTAGAACATTCTATTTTGAGACTGATTCCTTTGTAAATGTGGCTCAAATAAAAAGTTGTTTCCAATGGTATTTCTTTATTATTTGCATATTCACTTGGCATTACACATTGGTCCCATCCCAAAGGACTCTGCACAGCTCACAAGTCTGCTTCCTTTAGAAAGGTTAAAAAGAAATAAATTACATTACAAATACAATAATCAAAGTGCTTAAAGACCTATCAAAAAGATAAATAAAGGTGGGCAGGATCCTATAACATTATGGGTCAATTTCTTTTTAGTTCTTTGGGGAAAAAATCATGCTTTAATGTACGCCCTAATAGGTCAAAGTCAGATAGTTGTATTGTTCCAGAGAATTTAAAGTTTACAGCTACAAAACTAGCATCTGTTCATTTGAATTTTCATTCTCTATCTCTTTTACAGTTTTCAGTTATGAGCTCTTTTTTTCCTAGCCCATACATATCATCATTCTACTTTCTCCACAGTCTCCAAGGAGCTTCACCAAACATTCACTGATTTCCCTTATAATTACCCAAAGAATCTTATTAATGTTGTTTTTTCTCAACTCTTTCAGGAATTCTCAGGCACAGCACCAAAGAATAGCTCAAGATTGAAAGGGTCTGTTAATTGTGGGATCAGAATGTTAGAGATGTAACAACCTTTTTTCTTAGAAAGAATATTTATTCTAATAAGTGAGAGTTTTTCCCCTTTATGTTTCATTCTTACAGATAGAACTGGTTCATATGTAGTGAAAAGGGTTTTCTTCAGGAAGATGGAATTTTCCATGGTAGCGATGGCAATGTTGTCAATGTTACTGTCAGGAGCTACATGCCTTATTCTTTGTACTAAATCATGTTCTGTGGGGAAACTTCCCTTTATTAAGCACAAGTATTTTCTGCCAGGAGATTTCATAATGGCTGGGATACTCTCTCAGTTCTACATGATATCGGATCCAGTTGGTTTCACAAGGCACCCATCTGAAGAACTTGTTGATGAGCTCATGTAAAGACTTTCTCTTCTTAACTGTAGCATATCTTAAACCATTTATCTTTCTCTAATAGCAAATAAATACACAAACACACTTATGACAACTCTCTTGCTGGTGTTTTTATTCAAATTCCATATTGAGATTTTCTTGGTTTTTTTAACTGTTAAATGAATCTTTAGTGATGTACTATTAAGGTGCTGTACTATTTGTAGCTGAATCTATGTTAATCATTTAATTCTTTCACTAAATATTAGGGAACAGTGGCATGCTTTGAATTATTTTCCAAACAGCTGTTGAGCATGCATGGAACACAGATTTAGAGCCTCTCTGCCCTAATGAAACATCAGTGACTTTTATTGGGATAAGGTCTATCATTATCCCAGAAAAAAACATAATATATCTTTCATTGCAGATTTTTCCTGCAGAACTACCAACATATCTTGGCCTTGGTTTTTGCTGTAAAGGAGATAAATGAGAATAAGCATATATTATCCAATATGAGCTTGGGTACTGACATCTCTAACAGTTATTTTATGGCGGGATTGACTTACTTGGCTTCAATGGAGCTTCTCTCAACACGTGGCAAATTCATCCCCAACTATAAGTGCGATGCCAAGGACTGGGCAGTATCTGTTATTGCAGGACCTAACTCTTACATCTGTCCCTTCATGGCAAACATCTTGAATGTCTACAAGATGCCCCAGGTGAGTTTTTTTTTTCTTGGACTGTAAGAATACATTATAAGAATAACCTCTTTTTTTGATAAAATTTTTATTTTTCCAAACTCTCCCCGATATATATACCGTGATATTTATGAGATGTTAACATACATTCTTTTTACATTCATATACAAGATACTTTTAATAAAATAAAATAAATACATACACATGACTTTTGGTGTTGCTAGCCCATTTCCCCTTTCACTGTATCCACACTCCTTCTTCTCTACCTTCTTTCTCCCTTTCTTCTCTTCCCTACTTCCCTCTTCTTCCTCACCTCTTTCCTTCACCACTCTCCTCCCCTTTCTCCCCACTTCTCCTCTTCTCCTCCAACCTTCCTACTTCCTTCTCCCCTCCTTTACTCTTTTCTCTCTCCTCTCCTTTCTTCCCTCTAATCCCTCTTCAGATACAATTCAGGGGTAATGTCCGAGCAACTCCTGTCTCCAAATTTCCCTATCTGTATTATATACAATAAGATTAATTTTCTCTTATATTAATACTTCTATTTATCTAACCTTCTCGGTATATACTTCTATAAATATTTATACAACCTCCAGTAATTCAATATTCTGTCGCCTGCGTCTCCCTCCTTATCTTCACCTTCTTCTTCCATCTAAATTGATGTTAACTATCCTTTAACCATATTCTCTTTTCAGCCAATCATAAAAAGTTCCCCAGATTTCATAGTAATCTGACTCTGTCTTATCTTTAATTGTCATTGTTAGTCTATTCATTTCTGCACATTCCAGTATTTTCCCAATCACCTCTCCCTCTGGGAGGGCTTTCAGTGCTTTCCAATTTTGTGCAAAGACAATCCTAACAGCTGTGATTATATGAATAATTAAATATGTTTTTTCTTTATTGTATTTTCCTGGTAGAATACCCAACAGGAATATTTCTGGTCTTATTTCTATACGTTGTTGTATCATCTTTTCTATCCATATTCTAATTTTATTCCAATAAGTTTTAGCTTCTACACACGTCCACCACATATGGTAGAAGGAACCTGGTATCTGATGACATTTCCAACATTTCATAGACCTGTCCTTAAACATTTTAGCTAATCTTTCTGGAGACATGTGCCATCTGTAAAACATTTTGTACATATTTTCTTTATACACAGTCGCCATTGTCAATTTATAGTTTCTTTCCCATAGTTGCTGCCATCTATCTAATTCAATTGTGTATCCAAAATTCCTTGTCCTTTTTATCATTGTCTCTTTCACTTGTTCCTCATCTAATTCCATATGTAGTAGATAACTGTACATTTTTAATCCATTTTTCTTCCGTTCCTGTGAGTATTTCATCTAATTCTGTTGTCTCCAAATTAACACCATCTATTTTAACATCTTTTTCATATCTAGATTGTATTTGCATTCTCATGTACCAATCCATCTTTATTCCTTGTTCCTGTAATTGTTGTTTGGTTTTCAACCCCCCCATATCTGTTAGTAAGTCTTTATATCTTATAATGTTTCCCATGTTAAACATATTGGGGTGTATTAGCGCCTCCATAGTTGAGAGCCAATTTGGAATCTTCAAATAATGCTTTCTCTTTACTTTCTCCCAGACCACAAGTAAAGAATTCCTTATATGGTTTCTCTGGAAATAGCTATGTATTCTGTTTTTTCCATACCATATGAAAGCATGCCATCCCAACTGTAAATCATGTCCCTCTAATGTCAATAATCTTGTATTCCTCAGTAAGATCCATTCTCTCATCCATGATAATGCTGCAGCCTGATAGTACAATTCCCAATTAGGTAGACCAAACCCACCTCTCAATCTTATATCTTGTAACATTTTTAGATTAATCCTTGCCTTTTTTCCCTGCCAAATATATTTCAAAATTATTTTATTAAGCCCCTCAAAATATTTCTTATCTAATCTTATTGGTATTGTTGAAAACCAAAACAATAATCGTGGTAATATATTCATTTTGATTATCGCAATCCTTCCCATTAATGATAGTTGTACAGTTTTCCATTTATCCAAATCTACTTCAATTTGTCTTTTCAATTTATTTATTTATTATTTATTTATTTATTCGATTTCTATGCCGCCCTATTCCAATTATCCTCTTTAATTGTTGTGCATCTTGCTGTTAGGTGATTACATTTATAAATTTCTCCCCACAATCCATAGTCTGTAACTGGCTTATCATGAATTTCCAGTTCATGTTGTCGAATGCCTTCTGTGCATCCAGAAACACCAATGCCATCTGTTTCTCGGGGTGTGTTTCATAATATTCTAGTGTGTTCAATATAATTTGCATATTGTCTTTAATCTGTCTTTTGGGTAAGAAGCCATTTTGATCCGATTGTATAAATTCATTTAAAAACTTTTTAAGTCTTTCCACCATTATTGATGCAAGTATTTTATAGTCCACAATCAGTAGAGAAATCGGCCTGTAGTTCTTTATTTTCTGTGTTTTCGTTTCTTCCTTTGGTATGAGAGTAATAAGAGCTTCGGACCACGAATCTGTAAGAATAACCTTGAAAGAATAACCTTGAAAGGCAAGAGGAAGAACTGCAGTCCTTTTTAAAAAAAGTCTAATAAAAGAAATTTGAGACTAAACCAGAAGTGTATTTTCAGAAAGCATCTCAGGATTAACACCCACTCCTCCCCAATTCTCTGGAAAGTTAAGGCAGGGGAACAGAAAGTGTTTTCCTACTTCCAAGGTTAATGTCATCCCTTCCAGATTTTCCAGTGTAGGAAACCAAAATTACACATATTAATAATTCTTTTATTGTAAGGTTACAATAACAGAGTCTTCCAAGTCTTAAACTACCTCCCATTTTTGTTCTTTTACAAAGTAATGTTTACAAAAATACAACAAATAAGCCAACTTTTCTTTTTATTATTTTTTTGTGGTTTGGAAATGAAGTGGCAATCCAAACAATGATGAACAACATACCATGTGTTTGCAGAAGAGATAGATAATTTTAGGTACTTTACTTGATTTATTCTTCAATCTGAATATATGATGAATGTCAGCTCTGGAAGATTGTCCTGACTAGAAAACACAATCATGAATACTAATAGTTATGTTATTGTAAGTTACAATAATCTTGCAACCCTGAATGAACTCACCTTTTTGTTTACTGTGATCCTTGCTTTATTCTTCCATCTGAATAATCTGAACAATTAATGTACAATAATTCTTTGACATATTTACAAATACACTGAAGAGAAATGTCAATATATTGCCATGCATCCATTTTCCTACCATGCTTTAGTAAAAATATTAAGAATTCATGAACCTGATTGAGTAATAGTTATCTTGATCTTTGTACTGCACACTGGTCTTCCTTCCTTCCTTGCTTCCTTCCTTGTTTCCTTCCTTCCTTGCTTCCTTCCTTCCTTGTTTCCTTCCTTCCTTCCACCTTCCTTACTCCCTTCCTTCATTCGAACCTCCCTCCTTCCTGTCTATAAATGTTATTCATGGTAATTCAAATAATTTAAAAAAGCAATGGATGGAAAGTAATCAAGGAGAGAACCAACCTAAAATGAAGGAGAAATTTCCTG
The DNA here is from genome assembly GCA_034064705.1 of Bothrops alternatus. Taxonomy (NCBI): domain Eukaryota; kingdom Metazoa; phylum Chordata; class Lepidosauria; order Squamata; family Viperidae; genus Bothrops; species Bothrops alternatus. The sequence goes on from JARGCV010000074.1 coordinate 4,018,968, forward strand.
ACAGAACAATTAATCAGTAGAATGATTTGCTTCTAGAATTTGTGGGTGCTTCATTCCTGGAACATTTTAAGAAGAGACTTGTCTAGAATGGATGGGCTTGTCTAGAATGGATGGGCTTCCTGCCCAAGCATGGGGTTGGACTAGAAAACCTCCAAGGTCCCTTCCAACTGTGTTATCCTCTTATCCAGTTAAGGTTCAGGAATTACTGAATCAACATATTGTCAAATCTATGACATTAAAATATTAAATTAAAGGAAAAACTGGTTTCTTTCTAGATTATATTTTTCTTGACGTTTGTGAGGAACACAGTTTGAATCATAGATTCTAATACCCAACTATTTTAAATCATTTTTCCCTAGCTTCTATATGGATCTTTTCCAATGAAAGATAATAGCGAACACACAGTTTTCTTTCATCATTTTTTCCCAAATGAGGAGCTTCAGACTAAGGGGATTCTTCAGCTGCTATTGTATTTAAAGTGGGTATGGATAGGGCTGATTTCCCAACCTGATGGGAGTGGACAGAGGTTTGTACGGAATGCCCTTACACTGTTTGTCCAGAAAGGTATTTGCTTTGCCTTCGTGCAAGAGTTGCCCAAAGAAATTTCTTCTAATCACATTGAAGGTGTATTTAATGATTATGTTGCCATGTACAAGGTTGTCATGAACAGCACTGCCAATGTTGTGATCCTCTATGGTGAAAACCACGTCATTGGCATTTTCAGAATATTTCCCTATGCTTCAGAATATGATGATATACCAGTAAATAGAAAAGAAAAAGTCTGGATCATGCCAGCCCAGATGGAGTTCACAACAGTCCCTTTTCAAAATATACTCCCTTTGGACTTTATTCATGGTGCCATATCTTTTGCAGTTTCTTCCAAGGAGGTGATTGGGTTCAAACCATTCTTGCAGATGAGAAGCCCTACTTCAGAAGAAGGAGATCATTTAACAAGATTGTTCTGGGAGCAGGCATTTGAATGTTTTTTCCTTAAAGATAAGTTAGATGAGGATGCTGGTGTGCTGTGCACTGGAGAGGAGAAGTTGGAGACTCTTCCTAATTCTGTGTTTGAGACCACTATGACTGGGCAGAGTTACAGCATTTATAATGCAATCTATGCTGTGGCACATGCCTTGAAAGCCATGTTTTCATCCAAATACAAACACAGAGCAAGGGTGGACCACGGAAGGCTGATGATTATTAAGGAAGAAACATGGCAGGTAATAATAAAAGAAATCACAATGACATATTGATTAAGCCTCTCTGATGCCATCAGGTTTTTTTATGACTGCAAAACACGTACATTTCAGGTTCAGTGTCCACATAGTTTACACAAATTCATGGTTTATGTTTCATGACAACATAGTGTATAGAAACTATGTAAAAAAGATCCAATTCAAAAAATTTGACTAAATCAAGCTTCATAATTCACTTTAAATTTTGTCAAACCATTTTACTTGGTGATAAAATGTTTATTTAATATTTTTTATATAAATATTGTATTAGTTTTATAATTATAAACAAAGAATCAAATTAAATACAACTCAACTTAATACAATCTTTTTCAACTTTTTCCCACACAAAACAAAACATACATTCTTTTAAAAACTTATGTAAAATAAAATAACTATGGGTGTTGCTCGGCAGCACCCCTTCCACCACATCCCCCTCCTCCTTCCTCCCTATCTCCTACTTCCCTCCCCCTCCCCTCTCTCCCTCCCTCACTCTCCACCCTCCTCTCCTACAACCTTCCTACTTCCCTCCACTCCTTCACTCCTCACTCTCCACCCCCTCCAGATGTGGTCCAGAGGTACTGCCCGAGCAACTCCTCTTATATCAATAAATATATCATTCTTATATATTGCAAGTATTACAGTTGAGTACATTATTACACCCCCCAGCCCACCCACCCACCCCCCCCGACTTCCCAAAGTGAATACAGGGTAAAACAAAAGAAAACCCACTAGATTATTTATTTAATTTAATTTAATTTTAAATATTTATTGTTTTATATGTTTTATTGGGTTGTAAACCGCCCCGAGTCCTATGGGAGAGGGGCGGTATAGAAATTGAATAAATATAAATATAAATATATATATTAAACAAAATTATTATATAAATCCTAATAAAAATTTAACTATATGCTAAATACAATTTCTTAGATTGATATTTCCCTTGAATATAGTCTATCCATTTTTTCCAGTCCAACATATATATTTCATTTGAATGATCTTTCAAATATGCAGATACTTTAGCCATTTCCGCCAAAGTTATGACTTTCAAAGTCCATTCCTCGATGGATGGTAATTCTGCCTTCTTCCAATATTGTCCAACCAACAGTCTCGCTGCTGTAATCAAGTTCAAAATTAAGTTCGTCTCTATGGTGGTGCAATCTTTTATAATACCTAATAAAAACAACTGTGGTGAAAATTCAATACGTTTTTTCAAAATATTTTGATGTATCCACCATATTTTTATCCAAAAAGCCTTGATTTTTCTACAAGTCCACCATACATGAAAATAAGTAGCATCCATACATTCACATCTCCATCAGTTAGGTTTTAAATTAGGGTACATACATAATAATTTCTTCGGATCCAAATGCCATCTATAAAACATTTTATAAAAATTTTCTCTTAAATGTTGCGCTTGTGTAAATTTTACATTTTTCACCCAGATCCTCTCACAAGTTTCCATTATAATTGGTTGTCCGAAATTTTGTCCCCACTTTATCATACAGTCCTTAACTAATTCAGTTTCCAAATCAATTTCTATCAATACGTTATACAATCTTTTAATATGCATTGGCCTTTGGTCTCTAATTTGTTTAATTAAATTTTCATCTATTTGGGATAAACCCATCTTCAAATCTTTTTTCCATCTAGTCTGCAATTGTAAATATTGAAACCAAGTAAGGGTTATTCCTTCCACTCTTAAAATATTCAAGGACTTCAATAATAAAAGATTCCCTTCTTTAATTAGGAGTTTCTCATAAGGCACCACATCTTGTAATTGTACTCTCTTTATATTCTCTATTGCGTGTCTGGGAACCGTCCAAACAGAAAATGTTTATTTAATATTATGGTTCACTTGAACAGTAGTATTCACAATTTCTATACCGTAGTTGTGTACATTTATTGTGGATATTTATTATTCCAGATCAATTGCATTTATTCATTGAATTTGTATGGCTGCCCATCTCACACATGCAACACTGGACACCATGCACAGTTAAAACACAAAGCTAAAGAATCAACATAATTCAAACACAAACATTTATGTTTGATTTGCTTTCATTTAGCTCTACCCCTACCTGAGAACAGTCTTATTTAACAACAGTGTTGGGGAAACAGTTTTCTTTAATGAAAAGGGGGAATTGGGAACTGGATTTGATATCATCAACTGGATCACATTCCCAAACAAAACTTTTCTTAAAGTCAAAGTTGGAAAGATAGACCCATTGACTTCTCCAGAAGAGTCTTTCATGATTTCTGAAGAAAACATCATCTGGCCGACCGTGTTCAACCAGGTATTTCCTACTGTCTAAAATCATCCTCCGTAGCATTTTCAAAACTCACTTTTATCATTTGAGTGACTCATTAGTAATAAAATTAAGGCAATAAAATATGATGAAAGAGCGGAGATCAGATTACACAGGGCTTCTGTTATTAAAATTGCCTTTCCAGAAATCCATGGGCATTCCTGAATGTATGCAATTACCAGCTCTCATTCTCAGGTTGTCCTACATAGAAAACCATCTCTGAGTTATAAAAGCTGGAAATTATTTAATAATAAACAAGCGACATGCTGAGATAATGTACTGGTTGAAATATCTTATTCCTGTCAGTTGCTACCCTATAATTTTATTTTATTCTAACGGCACATTGTCTAAGACATATTTTAAAATCCCAACTATTTTCTTTTGTTTTCTAAATTTAACCTGCAAATTTGTCACTATTAAAACATGGTGTATTTCATAATTTCTACAAGACTGACCATATGCAATTGGAACTCGGAATCCCATGAGTAAATTCTCTGTAATATTTCTTTTCAGGACCTATTTGGCAGAAATAACTGGACTCAGTTAAAATGCAGATAATTCCAAAGTTTAATTTCACCTTTGACCTGGATGAATGAGAATCCTCATAGATATTTACTGATCAGAATGACCAAAATGGAATTTGAGGGGAGTCCAGTTTGAACAATTAAGCCTTCAGGAAACCTCTAAGCTTTTGTGAAAACATGGAAATACAGAGGAAATACATAGGATACATAGGAAATATATAGGATACATAGGAAATACATGGGAAATACATGGTTCCATGAGGACATATAGACAATGTCACATTATTATGGTGGCATTCATTAAATGTGCCTATCTAATAATACGTTGAATTGAATCCTATATATAGAATTTCTCCAAAAGCTATGCACATTTGTCAGAATATCATATACACAGTGAAATATGAGTGTATAAAGTACAACTATTGAACTCTCTCCTGGTTTCATTTCTTAATAGGCATTACCACTTTCTGTATGCAATGAAAATTGTTATCCAGGCTACCTCAAGAAAAAAATAGATGAGAAGCCCTTTTGCTGCTATGATTGTCTTCCTTGTGCAAAGGGGAAAATTTCAGACAGATTAGGTAAGATGTGCCATGTATATAATTGAGAAGACTTATTAATTCTCACCAGCAACATTGTATACCTATCTGTGTTTAATCTTCTTTGAGGGAGGGGTCCTTTCTGGCTCCCTTAAAGGAGGCACTTGTGCGCCCCCTCCTCAAGAAGCCTTCCCTGGATCCAGAAATTTTGACCAACTATCGTCCGGTCTCCAACCTTCCCTTTGTGGGGAAGGTTGTTGAGAAGGTGGTGGCGCATCAGCTCTAGCGGTCTCTGGAGGAAGCCGATTATCTGGGCACTCTGCAGTCGGGGTTCAGGCCCAGCTACAGCACCGAAACTGCTCTGGTCACTCTGATGGATGATCTCTGGCGGCCCCAGGATAGAGGCCAGTCCTCTTTCCTGGAGCTTCTTGACCTCTCAGCGGCGTTCGATACCATTGACCACGGTATCCTTCTGCGCCGGCTGGAGGGATTGGGAGTGGGGGACACCGTATTGCGGTGGTTCTCCTCCTATCTCACTGGTCGGTCGCAGTCGGTGTTTGTGGGGGATCGAAGGTCCACCTCTAGGTTACTCCCATGTGGGGTGCCTCAGGGGTCGGTTCTCTCCCCCCTACTTTTTAACATTTACATGAAGCCACTGGGTGAGATCATCCACTGCCACGGAGTGAGATACCATCAGTACGCTGATGATACTCAGCTGTACATTTCCACTCCTGGCCATATCAGTGAAGCGGTTGAGGTGATGTGCCGGTGTCTGGAGGCTGTGAGGGTCTGGATGGGTGTTAACAGATTAAGGCTCAACCCCGATAAGACAGAGTGGCTGTGGGTGATGCCTCCCAAGGACACTTCTATCTGTCCTTCGATTACCCTGGGGGGTGAATCTATAAACCCCTCAGAGAAGGTTCGCAACTTGGGAGTCCTCCTTGATCCACAGCTGACATTGGATCATCATTTGTCGGCAGTGGCGAGGGGGGCATTTGCCCAGGTTCGCCTGGTGCACCAGTTGCGTCCTTACTTGGATCGGGAGTCAATCCTCACAGTCACACATGCCCTTGTCACCTCGAGGATCGACTACTGCAACGCTCTCTACATGGGGCTACCCTTGAAGAGTGTTCAGAGACTACAATTAGTGCAAAATGCAGCTGCACGAGCAGTTGTAGGTCTTCCTCGTTGTGCCCATGTTTCATCAACTCTCCGCACGCTGCATTGGTTGCCTATTGGTCTCCGAGCCCAATTCAAGGTGTTGGTTATTACCTATAAAGCCCTTCATGGCTTGGGACCAGGATACTTACGGGACCGCCTTCTGCCACATACTTCTCTACGACCGGTGAGAGCGCACAGGGTCGGCCTCCTCCAGGTCCCGTCAATGAAACAATGTCATCTGGCGGGCCCTAGGGGGAGGGCTTTCTCTGTTGCGGCGCCCACCCTCTGGAACCAACTACCTCCTGAAGTCCGCGTTTCTCCGACCCTCCTGGCCTTCCGAAAGAATTTAAAAACCTACCTCTGCCGGCAGGCCTGGGGATGATTGTTGATTGTGGTGTGATTGATGAGTATGTATGGGGTTTGTATTTTTAATGTTGTTCGGATTTGTTCAATTGTTTATATATATATATATGTTGTAAGCCGCTCCGAGTCTTCGGAGAGGAGCGGCATACAAATCCGAATAAAATAAATAAAATAAATACAATTGTTCTCAAATGTGATCAGTTATTCAGAATTTGGAATGGTGGCCTCATTGAAGCAGGGTAGCCTCAGTATTAGATGAGATGCGTTTGAATATTGGTAGCTGAGGTTGGTAGTTGAGCTGTTAGATTGATCTCCCAGTTTGGCGATTTAGCTGCAAATGTTTCACCTCCATTCGGGGAGATGTCTTCAATGTGCTTTGAATTGTGCTTGTGTGTCAGGGCACTGACCTTTAAATTGGTGTGGATGTTACTTGTCCAGTTGTTTCTGTGTCATTGTCAAGATTCGGGCTGTTTGACTGACTGGTTTGTTGTTGTGAATTGAATATTAAGAAGAAAAGTGATAATGATAATAATAATAATAAGTCTCTCCTTAAAAACTTCCAGTGTTGGAGCATTCACCGCTTCTGGAAGCAGGTTGTTCCACTGCTTAATTCTTCTAGTTGTCAAAAAGTTTCTCCTTAGTTCTAGGTTGCTTGTCTTCTTGATTAGTTTCTACCTGTTGCTTCTTGTCCTGCCTTCAGGCACTTTGCAAAATATCTTGACTCCCTCTTCTTTGTGGCAGCCCCTGACTCATTTTAACATACATCAGTCATTAAGTAAAATTTCCAACCAGATGAGCTCAAAAAGAAGTATCACACAGTTTCTCCGGAAAATAAGCTAGGAAACTCTGACCTATTACAAAATTTTCTGTTGCACGATCCTTCCATCTTCCAACATGACACTGAGATTGATACAAACAACACTCTTGGTGTCTATTTGACCAAACATATACAGGGTACTTTTCTGCATGTGGATGGTCCCATTCTTAATTTTTATTACTGTAATGCAAGTAAAATGGACATAATTAACTAGAAATAAATGGAGTTGCTTTCATAGCTTCTATGGGCCACAATGTTTTCTTTGAGCAGTCCTTGGTGCTCTCTGAGCTTGGTTGTTTTCTTGCAGATATTTCACTATCCAAACTAGGTAACAACATCAGTGGAACATTAATGATATTGACTAGCACTGACGATGTTACCATTATGAAATGTCTGCAAGAAAACAACTGATATCAGATAGCACCAAAGTTTCCTCATTTCAACTCTCAGTTATAAATAACTTCCTGTTTTAATATTCATGAGCAGGAAAAGTCATGTGGTAACTCAGTCAGCCAATGTGAAGAAAGTGCTATTGAGTCTGTGCAAAAGGGTATTGAGTTAGAAGCTAAATGTTCAATCTCAGGTTTTTCTCTGTATCTCTCTGTAAGAAGTCTTCATTGAGCTATGTTGCTGTAAAGAAGAATTTATGGTATTATAAATATTTTGATATGAATATAAAAAGGTTATTTTGAATCAGCTAAATGCAGTCAACTGTGAGAACTTCTGATTTATTTTCACCAACAGAGAAATTAAAATTCTCTAACACTTCCTTATTATGATTGTAATCCCTTAATTCAGAGTAGAGTCAGGGCAACTGGGTGGAACTGAGCATTTACTGGCTGGATGCCTTTCCTGACAACATGTGGAGTTGGCAGCAGATATTTTTTCCTTACACCCTAAGAGCATCCACCGCTATTGAATTGTCAACCTCCCAAGTGGGAGACGAGCATTCTAACCACTAGGCCACAATGCAGCTCTTAAACTCTGATCAATAAAAAGTCCTTTAATGTTTTCTTTTGCAGATGCAGTTGACTGTTTCCAATGTCCAGAAGAGCAATATCCAAATGAAGCTCACAATCTTTGCATTGAAAAACATATAACTTTCTTGTCTTATGAAGAACCTTTGGGAATCACTTTGGCCACTGTAGCTGTCTTCTTTTTTATAACTTCAGCTTTGGTGCTGAGGATCTTCATTAAAGAGTGGGAAACCCCCTTAGTCAAAGCCAACAACAGGAATCTCACCTGTACTCTTCTTATTGCTCTCCAGCTATCTTTCCTATGCAGTTTTCTTTTCATTGGACAACCTGATCAAGTCAAATGTCTCATGCGACAAACTGCATTTGGCATCATCTTCTCTGTAGCCATTTCTTGCATTTTGGGTAAAACAACCATAGTGGTTCTTGCTTTCATGGCCACCAAACCAGGATCTCAAATAAAGAAATGGGTGGGGAAAAGACTGGCCAACTCCATTGTCCTTTCTTGCTCTCTGATACAAGTCACAATTTGTGTTGCATGGCTGGCAATTTCTCCCCCATTTCCAGATTCAGACACGCACTCCATGGCTGAAGAAATTGTACTAGAATGTAATGAAGGATCAGCCATCATGTTTTACATTGTTCTTGGCTTTATGGGGTTCTTAACTGCTAGCAGTTTCACGGTAGCCTTCCTAGCTAGGAAGTTACCTGATAGCTTCAATGAAGCCAAATTCATTACCTTCAGCATGCTGGTGTTTTGCAGCGTTTGGGTAACATTTGTTCCTACCTATCTGAGCACCAAGGGAAAGTACATGGTGGTGGTGGAGATCTTCTCCATTCTGGCTTCAGCAATGGGGTTGCTTGGCTGTATCTTTTTCCCAAAATGCTATATTATTCTTTTGAAACCTGATTTAAACAGAAAGGACAAACTTATTAAAAAACACTGAATTATGTTTCTGAACCTTATACTGTAAACTCTCCTCACTGTTGTGTTTCCTTTTTCTGCTAGTCTATGCAGTTTGGGAAAACTGAGACAGATGCATAAATGCACAAAATAAATATTTGTCTAATGTTGGAATGTGCCTAAGTTTATAACCATGTCAACAAATAAAGTACAATTTCTTCCCATGGCAATTTTGCCCAGCAGTTTGCTTGCCATTTGCTCAGATTTGTTGTAGTCTTGGGTCTTCATGGATCATGGGTAATGACAGATATTGTGTTGATATCCCCTTGGTGCTCAAATAGGTTGGAACAAATGAAATCCAAACACTACAAAAGACTAACATACTGAAGGTGATAAATTTGATTTCATTAAAGCTGTCAGGTAACTTCCTAGCTAGGAAGGCTTCTGAGAAGCTAATAGAGAGCATGCGCAAGATGGCAGATGCATCTCTGTAGGAGTAGCCGGGCATCCGACGGGGGATGGCTAGAGACCTCCCTGGGGGGGTCGAGAAATATCTAGGACCCCGGGGATTCTGGCAGCGGAACATCTTGGCTTTCCAGAGGTATATTCGCTGATTTCCTCCTTTCCGGAACAAGCGAACGAAGTCGAGGGATTGTGACGGCGTGCTCCACCCCTTTCAGCCTTGATGGAGTGTGGAGTTTGGATGCGAGTCCGTCGCGAGGGAGAAGAGTTTGGCGGCGGCTCCCCCTCCCTCTTCCTATTGTGTGAGCGAGCAATCTGTGGAAGGGTGAGAGGACTGTTGAGAGGCTTTTGTTTATCGGATGAGGCTTTTGTGTCTCGGCTGAGAGGCTTCAGTTTCTTGGAAGACTACCTGTGATGGGAAATGGCTTGGTCCCTTCCCCTCCCCTACCACCCCCCTCCCTACTACCATCATATGAACGTGCAGCCTTGGTGGGCAGCTGAGAGGCGTATGTGGCCGCCGTAAAAGGGAAGAGTTCCGCGGCCCCCCCTCCCCCATTTTGCTGGCAGGCAGTTCTGGGAAGACAGCTGGAGGTTGCGGGTGATGGAGAGGGGCAGCATGGAGCTTGGAATTGTGGATTTGTGGTGAGGAAAACAGTGTTGTCATGCTCCCCCCTCCCCGATGAAGAGTGATTAACGATGAGGCCAAATGGAAGAATCGTAGTGGCCTCCCCCATCCTGTTAGTTTGTGCACGGAATAGGAAAGTGGAATCACCATCAGGTAGGCAGTAAATAGCCCTGATGAAAAATAATCCCGGATTCCGACTTTGGTGCTGCCTTCATGGACCCCCTTTTAGAGATCTGGTCCTTGCCCCTGGCAGCACATATTTTGAACTTGTAGACTGTGTATTAATGGAGCAGGATGGAACATAGGGGCCTTCTCCTGCCCAGATCATTTAATTCCATCATCATCTTCGTTATTACTGTCACCCTCATGGAATTATGGAACTCTGGAATTTTGGATTTTAAATTTAGATCGAACTGCCTGGTTTCTCGCTGGACCCCATCGATGTATTTTATCTGACTGGCTCCCTACTTGAGATCAACTCTTCTTGCATTGTGAGATTTCCCCCTCTCACAATCATGGCCCTCTGCTTTATCAAGGGCCCATCTCGAGGATGGACTTTGGAGACCTGAGAGATGGCATGCGTCAAATAAGGGGCTTTGGGGGTTTTTAAATCCTTTTTAATGAAAGTTTTAAGGGAGGGTAGAGGTGGGGAAGAGGTGTTTAAGGTGGGGGAAGGAATTGTTTGAAGGGAGCTAGAAGACAGGCAAGGCATGGAAGGGGACGTAATCCTGTGGGTTCGGATGGGGAGCTGTCTAAGGCTGATTTAGTTCCAATTAGTACCGTAAGCGAGAGGGGCAGATATGGTGGGAGCAGGGGGCCGTATTATAATAAGGGAGCGCATCCCCACTGTTTACGAGTGGTTATGCGCTCCGACCCCCAAGGCCCTACCTGTTCTTGGGGTTATTCAGAACCACAGGGCCCTGGCTGTAGGCTGATGTTGTGCAATGCCAGGTCTGTGGTAAATAAGGCCCCCCTCATTCAAGATTTAATTTCAGAGGGGGGAGCAGACCTGGTAAGTATAACGGAGACCTGGTTGGGACCGGAGGGCGGTGTCCCTCTGGTGGAAATGTTCCCACCGGGTTTCCTTGCATTCCATCGGCTGAGAGCTCACGGCAGGGGTGGCGGAGTGGCAGTCGTGATTAGGGAAGATTACAGGCCGAGGGAGGTCACTGTTCCTCAGACGGCAGGCTGTGAATCCCTCCTGGTGAAGTGGGACCTTGGGGGTCCGAGGGCAGTGTTGATTACGTACCTGGCTCCCTGCCATGGGTCAACCTCCCTGCTCGAGCTCCTGGACGTTATCGCCACAGTGGCAGTTGAGGTTCCCAGGCTAATAGTCATGGGTGACTTCAACCTGCCATCTGTGGGCGGGACATCCGGGGAAGCTCGAGAGTTCATGGCTTCCATGGCAGCCATGGACCTGGCCCAGGTAACTCAAGGCCCCACACACACAGGGGGGAACACGCTTGACCTGGTTTTTGTCTCTGGACAGTGGCTGAGTGGTCAGAATATAGGGGATATAGTTATTGAGCCCCTGTCATGGTCTGACCACTCTCTCCTTCACTTGGACTTTCTGACCGCTGCACCCCACTGCAGGGAGGTGGAACCAGTGAGATGGTACCGCCCCAGGCGGCTGATGGAGCCCGAGTGGTTCCAGCAGAGCTTGGGCCAATTCCTGAGGTTCGGATACACGACTCGGTCGAAGAGTTGGCGGCAGCCTGGGATAAGGCTGCGGCCGGTGCTCTAGATCGGGTCGTGCCTTTGCGGCCTCTGATCCGGCGTATGTCTCGATCGGCCCCTTGGTATAATGAGGGGCTGAGAGAGATGAAACACCAGAAAAGACACCTAGAGAGCAGTTGGAGATCGAGCCGTGCCAAATCTGACCGAACACTGGTAAGAGACCATATTAGGTCCTACCTAGCGGCGATAAAAGCAGAGAAGTGTTCTTACCTCACTGCTCTTATCGCGTCATCAGATAACCGCCCAGCCTCCTTGTTTAGGGTGACCCGCTCCCTCCTTCATCAGGAGGTGAGGGGAGACCCATTAGAGGGTAGAGCAGAGGATTTCGGAAAATATCTGCATGATAAAATTGCTCAGATACGGGAAGGCTTTGATTTCAACTGGGTATGTCCGGTGGGAGAGACGGAGTCTGGTCTTCAGACTGTTATCTGGGCTGAGTTTGACCCCGTGACTCCCGAGGATGTGGACAGGTTGCTCGGGGGACTTAGGGCGACCACTTGTTCATTGGACCCGTGCCCCTCCTGGCTGGTGTTGGCATCCCGGGAGGTGGTACGAGGCTGGTTCCAGGCAATTATTAATGCTTCTTTAAGTGAGGGTGTCTTTCGTACCACCTTGAAAGAGGTGGTAGTGAGGCCCCTCCTTAAGAAGCCTACCCTGGATCCAGCTGTTTTATCAAATTATCGTCCTGTCTCCAACCTTTGCTTTCTTGCGAAGGTTGTTGAGAGCGTAGTTGCCCAACAGTTCCCGCGGCACCTGGAGGAATCATTATACCTGGATCCACACCAATCAGGCTTCAGGCCTGGTTACAGCACGGAAACAGCATTGGTCGTGTTGGTGGATGACCTCTGGCGGGCACAGGACAGAGGTTGTTCCTCAGCTCTGGTGCTATTGGACCTCTCGGCGGCTTTTGATACCATCGATCATGGTATCATGTTGCAACGGTTGGAGGGGTTAGGTATAGGGGGCACTGTTTTACGGTGGTTCTCCTCCTTCCTCTCCGGCCGGATGCAGTCTCTGTTGACAGGGGGCCAGAGGTCAACCCCGAGACCCCTCGTATGTGGGGTACCTCAGGGGTCGGTCCTCTCACCCCTACTGTTCAACATTTATGTAAAACCACTGGGTGAGATCATCCGTGGTTTTGGTGTGGAGTACCATCTGTACGCTGATGATACTCAGTTGTACATTTCCACACTGAACCACCCCAACGATGCTCTTGCCGTGCTGACCCAGTGCCTGGAGGCCATGCGGGTCTGGATGGGGAAGAACGGACTCAAGCTCAACCCTTCCAAGACCAAGTGGCTGTGGCTACCGTCGTCCCGGTTTAGTCAATTGATTCCTTCGTTGTCCGTTGGGGGTGAAACAGTGGCCCCCACAGAAAGGGCTCGCAATTTGGGAGTCCTCCTGGATTCACGGCTGTCTTTAGAGGACCATCTGACGGCTGTGGCCGGGAGGATGTTCTATCAGGTTCGCCTGGTGCGCCAGTTGCGTCCCTTCCTAGACCGGGACTCGCTATGCACAGTTACTCATGCCTTCGTCACTTCCAGGCTGGACTACTGTAATGGTCTCTACATGGGGCTCCCCTTGAGGTGCACCCGGAGGCTTCAGCTGGCCCAGAATGCGGCCACGTGGGTAATGACCAAAGCATCAAGGCCCTCCCATGTAACACCGCTCCTGTGCGAGCTGCACTGGTTGCCGGTGGCCTTCCGGGTGCGTTTCAAGGTGTTAGTGACCATCTTTAAAGTGCTCCATGGCATCGGACCCGGATATCTACAGGACCGCCTTCTGCCAGCAAATACCTCCCGCCGTCCGGTACGCTCCCACAGAGTCGGTCTCCTCAGGGTGCCGTCGGCCAGACAATGTCGGCTGGCGACCCCCAGGGGGAGAGCCTTATCTGTGGGAGCCCCAACACTTTGGAACGAGCCCCCCCTGAACTCCATACGATGACGGAATTGCGTTCCTTCCGTTGAGAATTAAAAACACATCTTTTTCGACAAGCCGGCCTGGGATAGGAGCTCCAGTACCAACAAGGTTTTAATTGTTTTAGGGGTTCGAGCTTTTAAGATAATGTATTGGGTTTTAAATGTTTCTGGGCCAAGCACTATGCAGATCTCGCCTTATGTAAGACCCACTGCAACTAACCACCCAAGAAAGCAGAACATTTGAAACAGGCATTGTCTCAAAATGATACTTTTATTAGGGGTCAGTGACAGTAGGGGAGTCAAGATGAGATCTGGGGAAAATCCCACATAAACAGTATAGTTAAGTTAGCAATATTCCTCTTCCCACCAAAGTCATAATGTCCATTTGAATTCCAGCCAATCCACAGATTATATGATGTGCAGGTAACTGGCACAGTTGGTGCACATCTCAAGGTCTTTTTCAGCTTTCATTTCTCTGTAACGGTCTCCCTGATAAAGGGGATACATTCCTTTTTCAAGGATAGAGGCAGGAGAGGAAAAGTAGAAAGCAAAGGTTCCCCCTCCCCCCAGAAAAATGGCAGGCCCAAAAAGTAGGATATATATGCAAGGGAAAACACAGAGGCTTTGGGGACCCGACACAGCTCTTCTGGAGTTTGCTGTTCACATACGCAAATGATGCTATCTTCCTGGGTCCAATTCTTAGTTTTCCTTTCTTTGGTTTGGATTCTAACTCTCATTCCCTGTAACATTTCCATTCGTTTTCTGTAATTGGTTTTAAACATAAGGAGGTATTGGGATGCCCATACCCTAAATCTATTGTTTAAAAGTAAATTCCACACCTAAATAGAATTTTTTTGAAAGAAAACTTACAAGTTAGAGTAAATCCTGCTTTCATTTCTTGATAGATTTAACCTCTTTCTTTATGCAGAGACAACTGTTATTCAGGGACCAGGAAGATGAAAATAGAGGAGAAGCCTTTTTGTTGTTAAGATTGCCTTTCATGTGCAAAAGGGAAAATTTCAAACCAGCTGGGTAAGAGTTGCCTTATGCAAGACTATTCAGTCTTCTTAACTGTGATTCAAAATGCTAATATTTAAACTTCCTACAACTGGCGAAGTTGGTGACCAAATCAATGATATTGCTATACAAATACTAAAAGTGAAAAGATATTTCAGAGCATCCAAAAATAAATATTCAATTTTGTTTGCTCTAGATTTTTCCAAATTATGACTTCTGATTAATGCTGAAACCTTCTTTTGTAAGATGACAGATATTGTGTTGATATGTGTGTGTAAAAGAGGACAAGGATTAACAACAAAGCAATAAGTAACTTTCAGAAGATCTGCCATTTTTACAAAAAGACACTAAATATAAACAAGCATTAGTTAATTAGGAATAAATAAATCCATCTCCTAAAGAGATACATCTGGCAGGACCGAGAAGGAGGGCCTTCTCTGTGGTAACTCCCTCCCTCTGGAACATCATCCCCCACAGAAATTGGATTGCCCCCACTTTGACACTCTTTTGCAAAGACCTAAAGACCTGATTCCACCAACTGATCTGGGGAACCCAGAGTGGGATGGAGCCCATCAAATGGCTCATTCGATTGTATGTTGTTGCCAAGGGGATGTGGATTACTCTTTTTTATTCCTTTATATTGGGCTTTTTATTGTTTGTTAGCTGCCCAGGGTCACTGAGAACGAGTAAGTGGCCATATATTTTTTTAAAAAAAATAAATCCTAATAATTAACTCTCAATCCTGCTATCTGAGTATTTGTAGAAGTTGTCATTATGTTTTCTTTTTCCAGATGCAGTTCTTTTGTATTCCTTTATTTCCTTCCCCTACTTGAAATTTCTCGCCACTTTTAACTCCTTCTTCCCTGATCCTTCCGGGGTCTTTGCTTTGGAATTTTTTTTCCAATCAGGGGATCTCTATTTCCAAGTACATAAGGAAGAGGAATAAAACAATCTCACCCAGCTTTCAGCATGTTGTTGACACTCAGCTGTTCAATGGCTCCTCGGTTTTTTCCCAGCTGATGGTGACTTGGATTGCCTGTGCCTAGAGGCAGCCTTTCTTCAGTCTGTTTGAAGCAGTTCCTCGGTTCATTTGGACCGACCCAGTCTGATCCAGACTCCCAAAGCTTCCCTTCTTTTCATTGTCTCTCCAAGGCAACCTTCCGACCCCTTGGGGTCACCAGACAGAATGAAATTGGGTAAAGAAACTGCAGCTCCAGTTTCTTCCACCCATCTGATCATAGCATCAAACTGGAAGTCTTAACTACTATGTTTTATATCAGTACGTTTTATACCACTCTTAGTTTTCTGGGATTCTTGGCTACTATTAGCTTCTCAGAAGCCTTCCTAGTTAGGAAGTTACCTGACAGCTTTAATGAAACCAAATTTATCACCTTCAGTATGTTAGTCTTTTGTAGTGTTTGGATTTCATTTGTTCCAACCTATTTGAGCACCAAGGGGATATTCATGGGGGCTGTGGAAATCTTCTCCATTTTTTGGCTTTTACAGCTGGATTACCATGCTGCATATTTTTCCCCAAATGCTACATCATTATTTTGAGATCTGATTTGAACATAAAAGGATGTTTAATAAAGAAGTAATTCTGAATAGAGATTTTAATTTGCTCATTATTCATTTCAACTTCTCGCCTATTCTAGCATAAAATTCAGGTATCATTACATGCTGGGCTTTGTTGAATCTGGAATCAGTACAATAATCAACTTCATCATATCAACACAATCTTTTATCAAATATATATATGACAAATAGTAAGGAGGAAAATTTATATTAGAAGCCTTTAACCAGGAAAGGCCCCCATGCAGTCGCTGGTGGGGGAGGAAGTTGTCAGGCAGCAGATCTGGAAGCGAAGCTGTACTGACCATCCTTGCGCTGATGGGGGCAGTGGCAGCAGGGGAAGGTGGGATCTGACATGTGCCCTCCTTTTGTGGCTGCTGCTCCACATCGTCCCATGTGCGCCTCTAGGCCATAAATGCAAGACAATGTGGAGTGGCAGCGGGGAGGGGTGGGTGTGCGCCACAGCTCACCTTACCCCACCGCTTCTTCCACCAGCACAGGTATGACTGGCACAGCTTCTCTTCCAGATCTGCTGCTGGCCGGGCTTGGAGATGCACGGACAATTGCCACCGCTTCCTACTTCCCTGTGTGGTTGGCCAGTCAAGAGGCTCAGAGCAGCAGGAGAAGCAGCAGCCACCGCCCATGTCAGAGCCACCATGTAGACAGGGCCCGGACCAGGTGAGGGCTCTTTTCTGGCCATCCCGGGACTATCTCTGCACATGCTGATGGGGCTGCCATGATGCAGGACAGCCAGCAGACTGTGGCTGCTGACAGACACTGTCGGCCCCCAGATGCTTACTGGCCTATGTGTGTGGGTGCTAATGGTGTCAGGCAGCAGCTGTTACAGCCTCTTCCTCACCTTGCCTTGCCCCGCAGCAATTGGCACACCCGCCCTACCTTGCCTCGCCTCACCCTCCAGGACGAGCCTCTGGCCCACCACCCTACCTGCCAGAAAACCTCTGGATCTCCCCCCACCCTACCCAGCTACCCACAAGCATCATTGAGGTGGTCACACCCACTGTGCCCATGCTCACCCAGTCAGCAGTAACCACCACGGCCACGCCCACCCTGTTGGCCACGCCTACCCAGCACCCAGCGATAAATAAATGGTTTTTGGGTTGCACTTTGGGTGCTCAGTCTCTAAAAGTTTTGCCATCACTGCCCTAGCTCATCAATGTAATTATTGCTTCTAAGTGGGATATTCTATTTTATCAAAGTATAGCAATGCAGACTTGTAACGACTGCCAGAACATTGTAAAAAAGCCCCATAATAATTTTTTACCCTGATTTCCATCTTTTCAATATGGGTTTGGGAAAGAAAATGCGGGTAATCCTTGCTCACTGATGATAATTGGGCAGAGACTTTTTTGCTAAGTGACCTGCTCAATGTCATGTCACAGCAGTTCTGGAAGTCCCAGTTTCCATTGTTAGAGAGATTCTGTGTTTTCACAGGATCCTTTGTTCATGTGTTTGCCATTTGTAACCTCCTGCTGCCTTCCCCATTGACTTTGGGAAGTGAAGGTTACAAATACAAGTCATATGACCATGGCATATTGCATGTTTGAATTGACATGGGACAGGCATAAGGTCAAGTTACTATGGAACCATGTTTTTAGCCCACTATATTGCCTGTCCCACCAGGTCAGGCAGTGAAAGTATATTGCAGACCTCATCAGTCAAATAGCAATAGCACTTAGACATAGACATCACTCCATAGTGCTTTACAGTACTGTCTGAGTGATTTACAAACATCAGCATATTGCCCCCAACAATCTGGGTCCCCTTTTTACCAAACTCAGAAGGATAGGTCAGGATGAACTCCTGGCAATTGTCAGAGTTAGCCTGCAATACTGCATTCTAACCACTGTGCTAACATGGGTCTTATTCTGTATTCTGACTGGCAAGGCTCAGGAAGAGAGCCTTCTACGCTATTGCCTCTGCCTTGTGGAGCACTCTCCCCCCATAAGTGAGGTGACTCCCGCCACTGTCCTGGCCTTTCAAAAAGGCATGAAAACATAGCTCAGTGGCCTAGCTTGGGATGTATACAGAAGAATGCAGCTATGGAGGTAGGTAGTGCCCCGAAAGCCTTTTCCTCATCTTTTAATTAATTTTTAATATTGCTTGCCACTTTTATATATTGTTTTTAAATTTTCAATATTTTATTTGTATACCACCAGGAGTCTCTTAGTTAGGGAGATGGGTGGTTTTAAAATTTGATAAATTGATAATTGTGATTTAATTTCCAAACACCTGACTTATGATCGTATGATCATGGAGATATGACAATGAGTGCAACAACAATGACCTGTCAGAAGTACTCCTTATTGAGCACCATCCTAATTTCAAATGATCTTTTGGATAGTTGACATTAAATGAGACAACCTATAAACAATTAAATATTTATTGATATTTCAGGTGTTAAAATGTCAAGAGATAAATGGATGCAATTGCCGCTCTCTGTTCTCATGAAACTTCCTAACTTGTGGCATGCACCTTTTGATTATGAATTAATAATTATATGCAGTAAATGAATATAGGGAAACAAACCATTCTTTTTAGTCTGCATTTTAAAAGTGTTGAAAAAATGGACCTCACTGATTACAAAATCTTTCTTTCCTCAACTTCTAAGCTGGGATCAACTGGGGATTAAGTTTCAATAGTATTTACAAACATTTCTGGGGAGATTACAGACATAAGATTCGCTTGCTATTTCAAAAAAAAAGTTATTTTCTATTCAGTGTCTCTGGAAGGAGTCATGGTTATCTCTCCTATAATTATAAAAAAAACACTTGATTAATTAAATTCCTTCTGAAATCTCTATGGAGCTTCAGGGAACATAGCATAACAATGAAATACAATTGAAGGGAGAAAATAACGTTTCTTGTCCATTCATGGATGGGATGAAACAGACAGAGCTGTAATAATCCACTTCTTCAAACTCCACATTCTAAGTTCAAATCAAGCAAGTAAAAGAAGCTATAAGCTTCTTTTATATAAGCTCCTCAATGAGGCTTATATTTTTTCAGAAGGAAATTCAGCTTTCTTGTAAAATATGTTACTGTTCATGTCACTGATGATATTACTGCCAGATGTGGTATGCCATATTCCTGCTACTGCTAGCTGTGTGGTGGGCAAGCCTAATCTTCTTAAGCATAATTATTATCATAAAGGAGATCTCATCATTGCTGGCATTATTTCTCAGTTCTACATGATTTCTGATGCAGTGGATTTTAGAAGGCATCCATCTGAAGAACTAGTTGATAACCTCATGTATACTGCTCTTAAGCGTAACATATAATAAAACAGATACCTTTCTTTACTATCATGACTTGAACGCTTAACTTTATTTAAAGAGGGAACGTCCAACTGATGGAAATCCTACCTTCCAATTGCATAAAGTAATAGTTATCATATATAAGTGCATTATAGTATAGTATCATAGGTTTTATATTTATATGTATTTTTATGTTGATTTCTACTGTGTTGTGAGCCGCCCTGAGTTCTCCGGAATAGGGCGGCATAGAAATTGAATAAATAAATAAAATAAATAAATAAATTCAGTATTTCTTGTTGATTGATCCAATCTTCTTCTGTGTATTTAGATGCCCATATGCACTTCCTGTCTTAAACAAATATAAAGCAAAACCTATAATGTCAAGTGACTAAACTAATTCCTTTTATTTCTAGAAATGATGAAAGTTTATAGTTCACTTTTTAATTTATATACTGTAGAATGAATTCCCAATAACGCATTCCTGATCACTTTTTGCAATTATTGAAAAATCAGTGTTTTGGTTTTGAATTCCTTTTCATGGATATTAAAGAAAATATAGCTCTGTGAGCATTTGGGTTTGAAGTCTTAGAAGGTTCTTTAGCCTGTACAGAGGATAAATTATTTCTGGAACCTGTTTAAAGTAGCCACATCGCGCCCCCCCCCCAGGATTGCATATCTGCTTCCTGCAGTTGTGATCCTGGCAAATTGTGCAGTGGCTTTACAATTACATATTTACAGAAAGAAAAGTGAAGAAAGAAGATGTAGATAGTAGGACTAGAAATAGTTCTAATAACACAAGCAAAATTTGATACCAGTCATGAATATTCCATATTCATCCATTCTCTAGTGAAAGATGTTTGTTCTTTCTCATAGGAAATATATATATCATGCTTTAGGTTGTTTTAAAATATATTCGAAAGAAGAAAACCCAGTTCCAGATGCTACAAAAAGATAATATTGGTTTTCATGCTAAAATTTTATGCATGCTTAATTCTCATTGCAGGTTTTTTCTTCAGAACTACCAACACACCCTGGCTTTGATGTTTGCTGTAAACGAGATTAATGAAAACCCTCAGCTCTTATTCAATGTGACTCTGGGCATTCGCATCACTAACAGCAATTTAATGGCAAAATGGACCTATTTTGCATCACTGGAGCTACTGTCCACACAGGGCAAATTCATCCCTAATTATAAGTGTGATATCCAGGAGAAGACAATATCTGTTATAGCAGGACCTAATGCAAACATCTGTCCATTTATGCCAAATATTCTGAATATATACAAGATGCCACAAGTAAGAATTACTTATGAATAAATGCCTTTTTTTCACAATGTCTAACATCCATGCTTGGTTAACTTTTTATTAGGTCAAACTATCTATAGAGCTGTATTACTATTATCCTTCTCATTTTTTCTATTACCTATTTCCTTAGCTTTTTATGACTATAACTTTGTTGTTTGTATTTCATGATTTATGTTGATTGCTTTTATTTGTACCCTATTACGATTTATGTTGATTGATTATTTAGCTTCCTATGACTATCATTCAGTGTTGCATCTTATAATTTATGATGTTTGCATTTTATGATTATGAGCATGATTTATTGCTTGTTGCTTCTATGAATACTGAGAGCTTATGAAACGGAGACAAATTCCTTGTGTGTCCAATCACACTTGGCCAATAAAGAATTCTATTCTGTGATCTTTTCTGATTTGAAATTTGCATACAAATTGACCATGTGAGCAAAATAAAACAAATCACATAATGTATAGACTCTAATACCCAACTATTTTAAATCATTTTTCCATAGCTTCTATATGGATCTGCTCCAATGAAAGATAATAGTGAACACACAGTTTTCTTTCATCGTTTTTTCCCAAATGAGGAGCTTCAGACTAAGGGGATTCTTCAGCTGCTGTTGCATTTAAAGTGGGTATGGATAGGGCTGATTTCCCAACGTGATGAGAGTGGACAGAGGTTTGTACGGAATGCCCTTACACTGTTTGTCCAGAAAGGTATTTGCTTCGCCTACATGGAAGAGTTGCCCAAAGAAACTTTTTCTAATGACATTGAAGGTGTATTTAATGATTTTATTGAGATGTACAAGGTTGTCATGAACAGCACTGCCAATGTTGTTATCCTCTACTGTGAAAACCAAGTCATTGGCCTTTTCAGAATATTTCCCCATCTTTCAGAATATGAAGATATACCAGTAAAGAGAAAAGACAAAGTTTGGATCATACCAGCCCAGATGGAGTTCACATCAGTCCCTTTTCAAAATATACAGCCTTTGGACTTTATTCATGGTGCCATATCTTTTGCAGTTTCTTCCAAGGAGGTGACTGGTTTCAAACCATTCTTGCAGATGAGAAGCCCTACTTCAGAAGAAGGAGATCATTTAACAAGATTGTTCTGGGAGCAGGCATTTGAATGTTTTTTCCTTAAAGATAGGTTAGATGAGGATGCTGGAGTGCTGTGCACTGGAGAGGAGAAGCTGGAGACTCTTCCTAATTCTGTGTTTGAGACCACTATGACTGGGCAGAGTTACAGCATTTATAATGCAATCTATGCTGTGGCACATGCTTTGAAAGCCATGTTTTCATCCAAATACAAACACAGAGCAAGGGCGGACCACGGAAGGCTGATGATTATCAAGGAAGAAACATGGCAGGTAATAATAAAAGAAATCACAATGACACATTGATCAAGCAATCAATTTGTAAAATAAAATAAAATATAATTGTAAGAATAAAATCTTCTCTGATGCCATCAGGTGATTTTATGATTGCAAAACATGTACATTTCAGGTTCAGTATCCACATAGTTTACACAAATTCATGTTTCATGTTTCCTGACAACAGTGTGGAGGAACTATGTAAAAAAGATCCAATTCAAAAAAATTGATTAAATCACAGCTTCATAATTCAGTTTGAAATTTTGTCAAACCATTTTACTTGGAGATAATATGTTTATTAATATTATGGTTCACATGCACAGTAATATTAGGAACTTCTAAATGGTAGTAATGTACAATTGGTGTGGGTATTATTTATCCAGATCAATTGCATTTATTTATTGAATTTATATGACCGCCCATCTCACACACGTAACACTGGACACCATGCCTTTTAAAACACAAAGCTAAAGAATCAACATAATTCAAACACAAACATTTGTGCTTCATTTGCTTCCATTTAGCTCCATCCCTACCTGAGAACAGTCTTATTTAACAACAGTGTTGGGGAAACAGTTTTCTTTAATGAAAAGGGGGAATTGGGAACTGGATTTGATATCATCAACTGGATCACATTCCCAAACAAAACATTTCTTAAAGTCAAAGTTGGAAAGGTAGACCCATTGACTTCTCCAGAAGAGTCTTTCATGATTTCTGAAGAAAACATCATCTGGCCGACCATGTTCAACCAGGTATTTCCTACAAGACTGACTAGATGCAATTGGAATTCTGTATCCTAAGAGAAAATTCTCTGCAGTATTTATTTTCAGGACCTATTTGGCAGAAAGGACTGGACTCAGTGAAAATGCAGATAATTCCAAAGTTTAATTTCACCTACAAAGTTTGGGATAAATTACCAATCAGATTGAACTCAAAGGTGCTTTTCAAAGGAAACTGGACTTTTTTTCTTGAAAATTTTTTCCTTCTCATCTAAGAAACTTCTTCAGTTCTCAAGGAATGGAATGTTTCTCAAACATTTCCAAGGAAAAAAAAACCAAGAAAGTTGGTTGACTTTTGAAAAGCACCTTTGAGGCAACATGACCTGGATGACTGAGAATCCTCATAGATATTTACCGATTAGAGTGACCAAAATGGAATTTGAGGGGAGTCCAGTTTGAACAATTAAGACTTCAGGAAACCTCTAAGGTTATGTGAAAACATGGAAATACATGGGAAATACATAGGAATACATAGGAAATACATAGTTCCATGAGGACATATAGACAATGTCACATTATTATGGTGGCATTCATTAAAGGTGCCTATCTAATAATACCGGTATGTTGAATTGAATCCCATCTATAGAATTTCTCCAAAAGCTATGCAGATTTGTCAGAATATCTTAAAACAGTGAAATATGAATGTATAAAGTACAACTATTGAACTCTCTCCTGGTTTCATTTCTGAATAGGCATTACCACTTTCTGTATGCAATGAAAATTGTTATCCAGGCTACCTCAAGAAAAAAATAGATGAGAAGCCCTTTTGCTGCTATGATTGTCTTCCTTGTGCAAAGGGGAAAATTTCAGACAGATTAGGTAAGATGTGCCATGTATATAATTGAGAAGATTTATTCATTCTCACCATCAATATTGTATACCTATCTGTGTTTAATCTGCATGGTATTGTTCTCAAATGTAATCAGTTATTCAGAGTTTGGAGTGGTGGCCTCATTGAAGCAAGGTAACCTCGATATTAGATGAGATGCGTTTGAATATTAGTAGCTCAGGCTGGTAGTTGAGCTGTTAGTTTGATCTCCAAGCTTGGCAATTTGACTGCAAATGATTCATCTCTATTTCGGGAGACATCTTCAGTGTACTTTGAATAGTGCTTGTCTGTCAGAACACTGACCTTTAAATTGGTGTGGATGTTATTTGTCCAGATGTTTCTGAGTCATGGTCAGGATTCAGGCTGTTTGACTGACTGGTTTGTGGTTGTGAATTGAATATGATGCTATGTTAGTATAAAGAAGCTAGAAAATGAGCTCGTCCTTACTGGAGAGAAGCAGCACATAAATAGATATGAAACATAAATATTGGTCCTTCTGCTGGTCTGATAATGAACTATAATCTTCATGGATCTTTAACCCTAATAAATAACTGGAATTCTTGCTAAAACATTTGTCACCTGAGCATGAAGAATATTCAAAATGAAAAAGCTTTTGAATTAAGAGAAATTTCTCCAAAAATTAGATTATCTCTTTCTAAATGTAGAGAATTCACTTATTAAGAAGAAAAGGGATAGATTTTGACTCATTTTCTATAACATATATCAGTTATTAAGTAAAATGTCCAACCAGAGGAGCTCCAAAAGAAGTATCACACCCTTTCTCTGGAAAATAACCTAGGAAACTCTGACCTATTATAAAATTTTCTGTTGCACGATCCTTCCATCTTCCAAGATGACACTGAGATTGATACAAACAACACTCTTGGTGTCTATTTGACCAAACATATATAGGGAACTTTTCTGCATGTGGATTGTCCCATTCTTAATTTGTAATACTGTAATACAAATAAAATGGACATAATTAATTAGAAATAAATGGAGTTGCTTTCATAGCTTCCATGGGCCACAATGTTTTCTATGAAGAGTCCTTTGTGCTCTCTGAACTTGGTGGTTTACTTGAAGATATTTCATTACCAAACTAGGTAACATCATCAATTCAACAGTAATGATGTTGACTAGCACTGATGATGTTACCAAGTTTGATTATAAAATATCTGCAAGAAAACAACTGATCTCAGATAGCACCAAAGTTTCCTCATTTCAACTCTGAGTTATAAATAAGTTCCTGATTATGACTGTAATCCCATAATTCGCAGTAGAGTCAGGGCAACTGGATGAAACTGAGCATTTACTGGCTGGATGCCTTTCCTGACACCATGTGCAGTTGGCAGCAGATATTTTTTCTTTACACCCTAAGAGAAACATCTGCCGCTATTGAATTGTCAACCACTCAAGTGGGAGACGAGCATCTTAAACACTAGGCCATGATGCAGCTCTGAAATTCTGATCAATAAACAGTCCTTTAATGTTTTCTTTTGCAGATGCAGTTGACTGTTTCCAATGTCCAGAAGAGCAATATCCAAATGAAGCTCACAATCTTTGCATTGAAAAACATATAACTTTCTTGTCTTATGAAGAACCTTTGGGAATCACTTTGGCCACTGTAGCTGTCTTCTTTTTTATAACTTCAGCTTTGGTGCTGAGGATTTTCATTAAAGAGTGGGAAACTCCCATAGTCAAAGCCAACAACAGGAATCTCACCTGTACTCTTCTCATTGCTCTCCAGCTATCTTTCCTCTGCAGTTTTCTTTTCATTGGACAACCTGATCTAGTCAAATGTCTCATGCGACAAACTGCATTTGGCATCATCTTCTCTGTAGCCATTTCTTGCATTTTGGGTAAAACAACCATAGTGGTTCTTGCTTTCATGGCCACCAAACCAGGATCCCAAATAAAGAAATGGGTGGGGAAAAGGCTGGCTAACTCCATTGTCCTTTCTTGCTCTCTGATACAAGTCACCATTTGTGTTGCATGGCTGGCAATTTCTCCCCCATTTCCAGATTCGGACACATATTCCATGGCTGAAGAAATTGTACTAGAATGTAATGAAGGATCAGCCATCATGTTTTATACTGTTCTGGGCTTTATGGGGTTCTTAACTGCTATCAGTTTCACGGTAGCCTTCCTAGCCAGGAAGTTACCTGATAGCTTCAATGAAGCCAAATTCATTACCTTCAGCATGCTGGTGTTTTGCAGCGTTTGGGTAACATTTGTTCCTACCTATCTGAGCACCAAGGGAAAGTACATGGTGGTGGTGGAGATCTTCTCCATTCTGGCTTCAGCAATGGGGTTACTTGGCTGTATCTTTTTCCCAAAATGCTATATTATTCTTCTGAGACCTGATTTAAACAGAAAGGACAAACTTATTAAAAAACACTGAATGATGTTTCTGAACCTTATTATTATTATTTATTAAACTTATATGCCGCCCTTCTCCCAAACTCTCTTCACTGTTGTGTTTCCTTTTTCTGCTAGTCTTTGCAATTTGGGAAAATTGAGACAAATGCACAAAATAAACATTTGTCTAATGTTGGAATGTGCCTAGGTTTATAACCATGTCAATAAATAAAGTACAATATCTTCCCATGGCAATTTTGCCCAGCATTTTGCTCGCCATTTGCTCAGATTTGTTGTAGTCTTGGGTCTTCATGGATCATGAGTAATGCTTTGAAGGAGGCTTAAGTATAAGATGATAGTTACCAAAATTCAATTCAGAGCTCTTAAGAAGCTAAGTCCTTATTGGAATTTGATAGTAGTTTCCAACTTTCTTTTGGAGGGGAGGTTATTGAGTAAATAGTGTAGATTCACTGTCAGAGCAGTCTAGGTCAGTGATTGTGAACCTTTTAGATACTGAGTGTCCCAAAACTGCCCCCTCTCCACCCATCTGCCCCCTTCCCACTCCCGCTCTGCTCTTCACCCACAGGGCCACCCACCACCTCCACGGCCTGTCATAGCAGATTGCCCAGGTGGCCCAGCAGCACCATGGTGGTCCGCCCTTTGTCCGCACCCTGCAGCATCATCTGCATATAATGGGGCATGAGGGCAGAGTCTTATCCCCACTGCTAGGCTGCCATGTCCTTGGCCGCGCTGCTCCATGTGGGCCACACCCAGGGGCGATTCTCCTCTGGGGTGGCTGCTGGTGAGGAGGGGGCTGTGGGGAGAGGCGGGGCTGAGGCGATGGCACATGTGCCCAAAGAGGGGGCACTCAGAGGTTTGCCATCACTGGACTAGGTGGATCATTTTCAGACAGAATTTATTCATGGACAGTACATGCATTGGCCATGCTAATAGTTGAACTTTGGTTTCATGGAAGTAATCCCCTCCACCTAATCTTTCTGGACCCTCAATAATATTTAATTTAACTAATAAAAGATATTTCAGAGACATTAAGCATAAGGCAATGATGTTGCATTTATCTTCCTATTACCATCCTTTGATTTTTATTTTACTTTCTTTCTTGGCCTAAAAATGGGAAGCCAGATGAAGGATAAGTTGTTGTGTTCTCCAATATTCGCAACCAATCAGACTTGATAAAAAATGGTCCATTTTCACCATAACATTTCCTGAATCAAGAGTTTAGAATTAATTTTTTGAATACTGCCTATACGCTTGTGTAATGATCTCCATTTTTAGATGTTGGTTGAAAATCTGTTGACTCCAGATTTTCCAGAAGTAGCTTGCCATTTCTTGCTTCCTAGGATTGAGAGACAGTGACTGCCCCAGTTGGCTTTCATGGCTAAGGCAGAATTAGAATTCATGGTATCCTGGTTTCTAGCATGGTGCTTTAACCACACTAAGAAACTGGCTCTTTATCTATCTTTAATGACTTCCAAGGCAAGGATCAATGCCAAAATATAATCTCATTTTGAAATGATGAAGACATGATGGCTTTAGCCAACACTCCCCACTCCAGATAGGGACAAAACTGAAGCAGCAGCAGAAATTGAAAAAATGCTACCCTTTCACTTATAGATGGATCAATAGTGAAGAGTCCAAGACAATTCTCAGCTGAGAGATTCACAAACTCTCAAAGGGAAAGTTATCTCACCCCAGCTTAATACTGCAGCTGAATGGATAAATAGGAAGCCAGATTTTCTTGGATTTATCCTCAGTTCTCTTCATTGTATCCAGCTTCTCATAGGCTTTAGATCAGGAGTGTCAAACTGCCGGCCTGTGGGCTGGACGTGTCATTCGGAAGCCGCACCCACCCCATTGCAGCAATGGCAAAAGTGTCTCGATACGTTGCACAACGTCATGTGATGTCGCGAGTTTGACATGTCTGCTTTAGATCCTGGGTCACAAGATAGACTTTTGTTTAGCATAAAAGTCAGCTGAATAATATTGATAGCAATAGTAATAGCACTTAGACCTACATACTGCTCCTTTACAGCATTCTCTGAGCAATTTATAAGGCCAGCATATTGTCTCCAACAATCTGGGTTCTTTATTTTACTAATCTAAGAAGGACGGAAGGCTGAATCAACCTTGAGCCAGTCAGGATCGAATGCCTGGCAGTGGGCAGAGTTACCCTTCAATGCTGCATTCTAATCACTGCATCACCACTGAGCCATTCATTCCCACTTGGGCCCATGAAGAAGGCAATGGCAAGCTCCTTCTGAACATGTTGCCAGTGGAACAATTCTATGGAATTGTAAATACCACAAGTCAAGTTTGACTCAATCAATTTAAATAACAACAATACTGAGTAGAAATTTTGTCAAATGAACACATTTTATTATCATTATTTAAAAGATTGTTGGTCAGACAATTACATTTGTTGTTAGATACAAACCAACTAGCACCAAGCTAAGATAAAAACACAGCAAGGCTCCAACAAAAAAAGAAAATCTAGAAAGAGGAAAATCAACCTTGGATATCACAGGTGCAGATTCTTTGAAAAGTAAATTTTAATCTTTTAATTAAAAAAGAATACATTGCCAAACAAGTTTCAATATCCAAACCTTCATCTTTTTATTCTATAATTTAAATCCAAGTGCCAGATAATTTTAAAGAAACCCAAAATAACTTTGAAATATTGAACACTACCAAAAGAGACACAAGTCTGTAAGAGAGAAAAGACTCTCTTCAATTTAAGATTACTAAGATAATTAAAGTATTTAAGAAATAGGGAGGCCAGATCCAGATGCATCGATAATTGAGATATTCTGATATCTTCTGAGGTTTGTTGTTTTCTTGCAGATGTTTCATTATCAGACTAGGCAACATCATCAATGCCCCAGCAAAGATTGTAAGAAAACAACAAAGCTCAGTGAGCAATAAGGACCCTTCATTTCACCTGAGCTCCAAATATTCTTCTTTATAGATTCTGGTATCTTTTTAGTTCAATGACTTAAAGTAGAACCAAGGATTATTTCCCTTTGCTGCTTCATTTTAATAAGATCAAAACTGTATTACTGAGATATTTCATAATTGTTAATAGTTAATATATAGTATCTTTTAAAAGAAAACCTAATTGTTCTCTCCATTAAATAGGTGATATAAATAATCAGAACTTAAAAAATACTTTATTAAAAGCAGAGTCACAGTGAAAGATTTTATTTTCCATTTCCATTGATAAAATTTGATACACAATCTTATATATGCAAAGGATATACAATATCAATAAAATTAGCAGAAATAATAAAAAGGCCCATTTTTATTCATAGAAAATGAATACTCATTGAGTTTCACAGCAGAAATGCATCAATAATTTTACAGTCAAAAATGCTTTCTCTTTACAAGTTGCTGTTTGCAGTTGAGGTCAGGCCTCAGTAAAATAATGTAGCATTTAGGGAAAAAGATACATCCCAATAACCCAGCACTAGAAGCTGAGATGGAGAAGATCTCCACAGCTACCAAACACTGCAAAACATCAGCATGCTAAAAGTGATGAATTTGGCTTCATTGAATATGTCAGGCAGGTTCCTAGCTAGGAAAGCCACCAGGAAGCTGACCAGAGACAAAAACCCCATATAGCCCAAGACAAGATAAAACATCACAACAGACCCTTCATTACATTCTGCTATGATCTCTTCAGTCATTGATTGCATGTTAAATTCTGGAAAGGGTGGAGAAGTGATCATCCATGCCAGACAAATGCCTGCTTGAATGAAGGAGCAGAAAAAGATAATTAAAATGGACACTCTTTTGCCCAACCATTTTCTCATTCTGGATCCTGGTTTGGTAGCCATGAATGCTGCAACAACCATGATGGTTTTGGCCAATACAGAAGAAATGGCCACAGAGAAGATAATGGCAAACACGGATTGTTGGAGGAAGCAAATCAGTTTCAGAGGTTTTCCAATGAAAAGAAAAGAGCAGAGGAAGCAAAGCAGAAGGGAGGTGAGAAGAGTGTAGGTGAGATCCTTGTTGCTAGCTTTCACAATAGGTGTGTCTTTATAGTTAATAAATATTGCAAGTATAAATATGGTAATGGTTGAAAATAAAATAGTAATCGCAACTAAGCTGATCCCTAAAGGTTCTTCAAAAGTTAGAAATGTTATGGTTTTGGGGATGCATCGAACTTTGTCTTTACTTGGAAATTGATCTTCTGGACATTCAGAACAGGCAATTGTGTCTGCAAATAAGAGACATACTATAAAGCATGAGATCTAACCATAAAAATTGATGTAGCACCAAATTAAATATATAATTTATATTAGATTATATCAGTGTTTTTCAAATTTTGCCACTTTAAGAAGTCTGGAATTCAATTCTCAGAATTGTGTCTGGGGAATTCTGGGAGTTAAGATTCACAGGTCTTAAGGTTGCTAAATTTGAATAACAATTTATTAAATCACGACAAACATTTCTTTGTTTGTATGTACACTGAGAGCTTATGCACCAGAGACAAATTCCTTGTGTGTACAATCGCACTTGGCCAATAAAGAATATTTCTCTTCCTATCATTAGATGAGATCTAAAGATAATGTATTGAGGTGGGAATCTTTTTTGTTAGTGATAATCATAGTTAGGAAGCATCAATCTTTTTATTCTGGTAAAATACATTTTAATAAAATTTATGTATCTGCACTTCCGGTTTCCGGCCGCGCGGATCGGACGCAGCCAGAGAAAGCTCCGAAACGGGGCTTTCTCTTTTGGGACAAAAATCCGATCCGACGGGAGAGCTAGGCGCCTAGAAAGGAGGCGCAGGAGGAGAAGACAAGCGGACGGACCCGGCGAGGCGGAACTCGCCGCCAGGAGACCGGGTAAAGCCGCGGACGAGGCCGAAGAAGCCGGCGGCGGCCGGCTGGCCGGCCGACAGGCCCAAGGAAGGGGCCGCACGGCCGCCGCTGCGCTGCAGAACGGACCCGGCCGGAGCGGAGAGAAGAGGACAGAGGAAGGCATCGGCGACAGCAGCAGCGGCCACCGGGAGAGTCAGCTGACCGGGAGAAGACCCCCGGACGAGCCAACGGGGGAGAAGAAAGCCGGAGAAGCGAAAGGGAAAAGAAAAAGTAAGAGCCAGACGCAGAGAACAAAGGGAGATGCGAGCTGAGCCAGCAGGAAGACAGAAAGCAGCTGAGGAGCAGACGGTGGGGGAAGGCTCAAACAGAGAGACTGGTGAGTGTTATCCCACACGCTGCGCCCCAGACCCAGCAGAACAGGACCCCCAGAGACCCAAAAGAGGGCAGGACCTGCCAGGGAAGAAGGTGGGAGGAAGAAGACAGCTGGAAAGCACCCTGGAACACAATAAGGGAAAGGCAGAGGGGATCTGTAAACACAGGGGGATAGAAGACAGGAGGAAGTGACCTGGGCAAGAAGGCAGAGATAGAGGGGTAAGGGGGTAGGTAAGAAGGAGCCAGAAAAGAACAAAGAGAAGAAACAGGCTGGCAGAGGGGAGTGAAGAGGAACCCAAGGCAAAGGTACTGAACTGGCTCCCTGAACGTAGAGCTGCCAGAATACAGGCTCCTACTCCTACTCCTACCCCTACACTGCCTAAACCCTGAAGGCACCCCCTCCCCCTTTTTGGAAGGACCAGATTTATGGATCTTCACCAGACCACAACCTAGTGTTGTACTGCATTGTGAGAAAAAGGCCATCATCAAAAATCCCAAGCCTCAGATCCTCCCATCTTTGTATCACCCCTGCCAGTACAGAAAAGCTTAATTGAAAACAAGCTACACCCCCCTAGTGATCTACCACTTTGCTGTTAAAATACAAACTGGAAGACATGAACACTTGCTAACTTGTAACAGAAAAATTTGACTCAACCCACCCTAGCAACCTGACAATCTTACACAGGAACAACTCCCCCACAACTCATTGCATCAAGGGGTGGCTTTAAGGGTGGACAGGCCAACAGGAGGAGAAGCTCAAAATGGCTGCCAGACGGACAAAACAAATCAAACTGCGAGACCTGAAGGGAGCTGCACCCTCCCCGGCCCAGCCCTCCAATCTGATAGGGAACACCCCACCCAACCACGCACACCCCCTCCCAACTGCATGCCCTCAGACCCACACGCCAACCCACGACTCCGCAACAGCACGCATGATCCAAGAACTAAAAGAGACGATTGAGACACTAAATGAGACGATTGCGACAATGGTGGTACGGATGGATGGCATGGATAGAAAATTGGCGGAAATGGGCGCGAAGACGGAGAAAGGACGCCTAGAAACAGAACGGAAGACGGAGGAAAGATACAAAGACATGAAGAGGATGCTGGCGGACCAAGGTGGAGACCTGGAGAAAAAGTGGGAAGAACAGCGCAAAGCGATGGCCACTGATTTGGAACAGATGAAGGAGGCACTGCAAACACATGACAAAAACCTCCAAGAAACAAGGGAGAATACGGAAAAGATGATGAAGGAAGTGGAAAACCGCGTAGAGGGTCAGCTTGCAGAGGTGAAAAGAGAAGTTCAAGACCAGTCCACCATGATACAATTCTGGCAAATGGCATTTGCAATCAGGATCAGAGGGTGGAACGAGACAACATACGAACCCCAGGGAAGACTGCGCAGGACCTTTGTAGAGGCCCTGGCAACATTCCTGGGCACGAGCGCCAATGCGATTGAGTGGCATGTCAAAAAAATCCAGAGAGTGGGCGCCTGGAGGGAAGTGAACAAACACCAACCAAGGGATGTGGTCATCCACTTCACAACACAGAAGTTCCGGAACCATGTCTCTGCCACTTCCTATAACAAGGCATTCTACATAGAGGAGCAGGAGGTGAAGGTTCTGAAAGAGATCCCACAGGCGATGCTGAGAGACAGAAAGAACTACAAATTCCTGACCACAGAACTGAGATCGCGTGCACTGCAATACCGGTGGGAAACCCCAACAGGAGTGTCACTTTCTTATAAGAACAAGAGACATTACTTAACCTTGGTCCAGAAAGCCAAAGACTTCCTCGAAAAGGAACTGAAGTCGGGAGGCCCTCAACCCACCACGAGAGAAGAAGCAGATAGACCACTGGAAAGCGGGAGGGATAGAGGCCAACGAGCAAGCCGCGCAGAAGCACAGATCGGGGCAGAGGCAGAGGAAATGAATGGACCACCTCTAGGGGCGAAGGCGCAGAGAGCAAAGAGCAACAAAAACAAACGTACAGACCAGCAAGGCAAGACCTCACAAACCAAAATGAGCACCAATCCGGATATCGTGGGAACGAGACCAAAGGAGACAACAGGAGAAACAACAGAAATGGTCTCGCAAAAATATCCTGCAACATATGATGGCTACTAATTATTTGACTTGGAATGTGAACGGACTGAACTCCCCCCAGAAAAGAAGAAAAATTCTCCACTACCTAAACCAAAGTAAAAGCGATATAATCTGCCTACAAGAAACACACATCAGAGCAGCAGACCAGAAATATCTGATCAACTACAAACTAGGCGCGCACTTTGTGGCAGCGGCGCCAAGAAAAAAGAATGGGATTGTTATATACGTAAAGAAACATGTATTGGCTAAGCTAATAGAGTCCGACCCCCAAGGTAGATACCTGGCAATTGAAATAACACAAGAAGACAAGAAGATTCTAGTACTGGGCGTATATGCACCACAACAGCAACAAGGCAAATTCTACAAAAAGCTACACAAGAAAATAACACAACTTAACTACAGATCTCACATCATCATGGGCGACTGGAACGGGGTCATAGAGACTGCTCTAGACAAAAAAAGAACTGCACCGAACCCGCAAAAACACTCCAAGTTGCCTAAATCCTTCTTCGACATGAAGGAAGACCTCGAACTGACAGACGTATGGCGGAAAAGGCACGGCAAAGAACTAGAATTCACCTTCTTCTCCGGCAGACACCAATCATTCTCCAGAATCGACTTTATACTAACTTCTAGTGACTTGCTAACGTGTCTAAACGCGGTGAAAATCCTACCCAAGACACTGACAGACCACAACCCTGTGAGGATGGAATTAAGACATGGCCCGAAACAGAGGAGGTCCTGGAGAATCAATGAAAACAATGTGGCGGAATGCAAAAAAGCTATGAAGGAATTCTTCGACACACATATGAACAACGGAACACCGATAGAACAGATCTGGGAAGGCAGCAAGGTGTACATGCGAGGGATCCTCATATCCATGAATAGCTGGCACCGTCGCCAACAAGAACAAAAAAGAAAAGAATTAGAAAATGAGATAAGCAAAATGGAGCGGCTACTAATAAAAAGACCAGAGGACAAAGTCACCAAAGAAGGACTCAAGATCTTAAGAAAGCAATTCGACATGTTGATGGCTGACCAAGTTGCAAGGAATATACAATATGCAAAACATAAGACATTCTGCAAGGCCAACAAACCGGGCCGCTGGCTAGCCTACACTATAAGAAAGAAACAGAAGTCCCGCATAATTGAAAAGATAGAATACAAAGGCAAGGAAGAATTCCGACAAAAAACCATCAAGAAAGCCTTCACGGAGTTCTACTCGAAACTATATACCGAGGATAAGATACAAGACAAAGAGATAGATGAGTTCCTACAAAACGAAAAGATACAGGCGATTACCGACACACAAAGAGAAGCCCTGAACGCCTTAATCACAAAGGAGGAAATACACTCAGCGATCACACAGCTGAAAGCAGGAAAATCGCCCGGGACGGATGGGATAACAGCGACCTACTACAAACACCTCCAAGAGGAGATGCTAGAACCCCTCAGAAAACTATTTGCCAACATTCAAGAAGGAGGTCAGGTCCCACCATCCTGGAAAACAGCCTACATCTCATTAATCCCAAAGGAGGGGAAAGACAACACACAGCCTGCAAACTACAGGCCCATCTCACTACTAAACACAGACTACAAAATCTTCACAAAAATTTTGGCCAATAGACTAATGACTGTACTACAAAAAACAATACACCCGGACCAAAGGGGATTTATACAAGGACGCCAGATGAAAACCAACGTGAGACAGCTGCTGAACATAATAGAATACCTGCAAAAGCACAACCAGATACCCGCCGCTCTTATGTTTGTGGATGCAGAAAAAGCTTTTGACAGACTGCACTGGCCGTTCCTGACGAACTTGGTCCGGAAGATGAAAATGGGAGTACAGTTTCTCAACTCCATAACGGCAATTTACCAGAAACAAACAGGACAGATCATTGTCAATGGAGACTTAACGGACTCATTTAATATAGAGAGAGGCACGAGACAGGGCTGCCCGCTGTCCCCCCTGCTATTTGTCCTAACACTGGAAATTTTACTGAACAGAATAAGAGCGGCAGAGGAGGTACAGGGCATACAGATTAAACAGCAAGAATACAAACTATGTGCCTTTGCGGATGACCTGCTGGTGACAATGTCGCAACCAGCACAATCAGCAAGGAAATTGATGGAGATAATGGAGGACTATAGTAGGGTGTCAGGCTTCAAAGTAAATATATCAAAAACAAAGATGCTAGTCAAAAACCTCGACAACAAAGCAAAACGGAACCTGGAAAGAATAACGGGGTGTGAAATAGTCAAGAAAGTCAAATACTTAGGAGTAGAGATAGAATCAACAAATGCGAAATTATACAAGAATAATTACGAGGTCCTGTGGAATAAGATACAAACAGACCTGGAAAGGTGGAAATCACTACGTCTGTCCCTGCTCGGCAGGATAGCGACAGTAAAGATGAATGTATTACCCAGATTTTTATTTCTCTTCCAAATGCTACCCATACTCAAGAAGGAAGCGGACTTAGACAATTGGCAGAAAGGCATCAACAGATTTATTTGGGACGACAAGAGACCGAGGGTGAAACTAAAAATCATCCAAGACGCAAGGGAGAGAGGGGGACTCAAAATGCCTAATCTAAAGCTATATTACTATGCAGCAACATTGGTGGCGGTTAGTGACTGGATCAACATGACAAATGATAGAATTCTGAATGTTGAGGGGCATGGTCTACGATTCGGCTGGCACGCATACCTAGTATACGACAAAAAGGCAGATAGGAACTTCAAGGAGAACCCATTACGAATCCCATTGCTATGGGTCTGGAAGAAATATAAGCACCTCCTACACGACAAGATTCCCATCTGGACGATCCCTGGACACGCAACAGGGGATATGAACACATCCCAAGGGCAAGAAGTGGTGCCCTACAGTGAACTTGTACTGGGAGAAGAAAACGGGTTCCTCTTGAAATCTCAAGCAACGCTAGCAAACAGAGGAATAGGAAGTAACTGGCTATCATATATACAACTACAATCAAGGTGGCGTAAAGACAAGAAGAAGGGCTTCTCCCAGACAGACGAGAATCTAATTAAACAGATTAGGGAACAGGGGATTAAGCACATCAAACGAGTGTACAGCATTCTGATAGAAATGGACTCTGAAACCGAGCTAGTCAAGAACTGTATGATAAAGTGGGCACAAGACTTCAGACACCCTATCACCATGGACACGTGGGAGAAAATCTGGGTGAGGAATGTAGAATTCACGAAATCGCAACACTTAAGGGAAAACTTCTACAAGATGTTCTATAGATGGCACCTAGACCCGAAAAAATATCACTCATCTACCCGGGCTCCCAGCCCAAATGCTGGAGGTGCGGGGACGGAGAGGCTACTTACTTTCATATATGGTGGACATGCAGAAAAATCAAAGCATTCTGGAGGAAGATATGGTGGACACTCCAAACTATTTTCAAAAAGCGTATAGAATTTCTACCTCAGGCCTTTCTGTTAGGGATCACAAAGGATATCACTACCTCAGAGACAAATTTATTTTTGAACTTAATTACAGCAGCAAGATTGTTGGTGGGACAGTACTGGAAGAATCCGGAAATACCGCCTATTGAAGAATGGACTGTGAAAGTAACAAATTTGGCGGAAATGGCAAAAATATCAGCATACTTGAAAAACCGCTCCAATGAACAATTTGTGACTGACTGGAAACAGTGGATAGACTATATCCAAGAGAGACACCAATCAAACAGAATGCAGCTGGCGTTCAGCTAAGGATCGATGGGAGGAGGGATGAAGGGCTAACAAATCAGATGTTTACAAAAACTAACACCCAACGTTGAATGTATATGTTCTATAACTAATGCCTCTTAACATAACCTTATGACTAACGTTGTTTGCCTTAATATTGTTAAAGTAGACTGAATCTCTACCTCAGGATATGAAACTTTTACCTCAGGATCTC
Organism: Bothrops alternatus; assembly: GCA_034064705.1. Classification (NCBI taxonomy): domain Eukaryota; kingdom Metazoa; phylum Chordata; class Lepidosauria; order Squamata; family Viperidae; genus Bothrops; species Bothrops alternatus. The sequence continues at coordinate 4,056,300 of JARGCV010000074.1, forward strand.
GGGTTGGGGACCGTGGAGGATTGCACTAGTAATGGGATGAAGTCAACTCAGAGGCGCAAACACACAGTGTGCGATAGACTAGATACAGTAGATAGACCATATATACCGGTAGGAGAAATACCAATCAAACAAAATGTATTCGGAGTATACTTGAAGATGTAAGGGAGGAGGGAAGAACGTTTACTAAAACAGATGTTTACAAAGATTAATACCTAATGTTGTATGCTATGTTCTAGGATGATTGCTTAGCAATAGGATCTTATGTTTAATGTTGACCACATTAATATTGAAACGGATAGGGGAAACACCAATCAAAATAAAATGTAACAGGAGTATAGTTGAGGCTAGACACGGGGAGTGGGGGGAAAAAGGCTTACTAACTCAGACGTTTTCAAGGACTAATACTTAGTATTGTATACCAGGAGTCATGATGATTGCTGCATAATATGTTTTTATGTTCAATGTTAATGGTTTTAATAAAAGAATTTAAAAAAAAAATAAAAAAAAATTTATGTATCTGAAAACTTTGCCTTAATTCCACTTCATAAACCAAGTGGACAAGCTCTCAATCCCAAGGAACCTGTCCATTCTCTTTGATCCAACAGGTTCAAAACAGGCATGAATCTTCCCAGGAATCTCCTCTGCACCTGCACCTTTATCTGACAAATTCTGTGCAATTGCCTTTGTATGGCCTTTCAGATACATAAATTTTATTAAAATGTATTTTACCAGAAATCTAAAAACTCATCTTTGCCGGCAGGCCTGGGGATGATTGTGGTTGATTATTGAATTGAATGTGTGTGTGTTTTTATTGATTTTTAGATATCTTTGTTTGGGTTTTTTATTGTAATTCATTGTTATATATATGTTGTTAGCCGCTCCGAGTCCCCGGAGAGGAGCGGCATACAAGCCCAAATAAAATAAATAAATAACATATTTATTTTATAAAATAAAATAAATAAATAAAATAAATAAATAACATATTCATCATCCCTTCCTACCAAGGATGGTGGAGACCTTCTGTGACTGCATTAGGGGCAAAGACATACTGGTGTCTCCCCACCCTTAGCATCACAAGATAGGTCTTAATAGAAGCACTAATCCATGCTTGGTCAACTTTGTCCTTGGCAAAGTGTCTTCTATGTTCAAGATCTCTCCTCCCCAATTTTATTTCCCCCAGTTCCTCTGTAAGTAGACTTCTGGATTCCTCAGAAGAGAGAGATTTCATGAGCATGATGCAATCCATTGCCTTTTAGGAATTATTTGAAAGCTTTTCACTTTGGTTTTATTCAATTTTATGTGTACACCTTGTGAAATATTTAAATATGTGGATCGGTATTGGAATAAAATAAACGTAACAGAGAAATCAGATATACATTTAAATAAAAGTAATTTATTATCTGGTCAATTAAGCAGTGAAAAAGTCTAATATATCACAGAATAAAGTACAATAAGATGTATAGTATAGTATAGTATAGTATAGTATAGTATAGTATAGTATAGTATAGTATAGTATAGTATAGTATAGTATAGTATAGTAGAGTAGAGCAGAGCAGAGCAGAGCAGAGCAGAGCAGAGCAGAGCAGAGCAGAGCAGAGCAGAGCAGGGCAGGGCAGAGTAGAGAATAATTTACCTGACATGTTTGACATCTTCCCATAAGAACATGGATCACAATCATAGCAGCAAAATTTCTTGCCTTCTTTCTTTTTCTTCTGATAGCCAGCAGGACAGGGATCATTACATACCGAACGAGGCAAGATCTGTTGATAAACCAGGATGTTTCATAATCATGACATAATTATCATTAGGAGTCAGTTACTCACTTTGTACACTATTGTACACACAGAAGCTTTAGTGTTTCAACCCCAGTGAAGCCAGGATATATAATATTAGCCAGCTCACTGATTCTTGAACTTTTTATAAACTGTCAAAAGTGGGTGGTCGTACTTTTTATTTTATTTTCAAATATTTTAAAATGTCTATTTTTTCATCTATTCCTGAATCTGATTTCATCTCTCTCTCTCTCTCTCTCTCTCTCTCTCTCTCTCTCTCTCTCTCTCTCTCTCTCTCTCTCTCTCTCTCTCTCTCTCTCTCTCTCTCTCTCTCTCTCTTTCATTCTTTGTTTTGCAGCTAGGGTAGTAGCAAAATTCCCCATCTCCCTGAGGAAAAAAAAATCCTCTGCAAATTTGTCAAATATAGCAGAAAAAAAACTCAGCCATAGTTGGAATACAAATAGTTAGTTTTAACTCATTTAAGGATATGAAAGTAGGGTGTACAATCAAACTCATTGCTGATCTCCAAATCTTTCACCCAGAATAATGCAATATCTCAAAAATCTGTACCTGCTTAAAATATTTGTGCCACACAATTAAATCTTCATGAATCACAAATTTGTTTCCTTCAAGAGCTTTGGGATCAATTTTTCCAATTTTCACTTTACGGTAGGAGTTGTTTGGAAACATGACCACATTTGTAATATCAAATCCAGAAAGCACTTCTCCATGATGGTTGATGGATACAATTTCTCCAAGGGAATTATTGAATGAAAGGCTTTGAAGAAACCAATGAAGCTAAATAAAAATGAGAGGGGAAAAATAACGGGGGGAAAAAACCTATGGGTTACATCAAGACTTCCTGAAATTTGTAGAAATGAAAGTGACATTACTTAAGTCCCACTGATATCTGTCAACCAGATTTGTGTAGGACTATCGCTAGATCATTGCATTAGGCAATTATAGTCGTCCACAAATGAGACAAAAAGATGACACACATTGGCATATTGACATCATTTAGCTTATAAAGTACATCTGCTAGATTCAAAGTGAAATAACCCACATCATGGCTCTCAACATCCAGCCTGAGAATCTAAATAAGACTCCAGATTAATTCTGTTTCTGAAAATCTTTCTGTTTATTGAATATACTGAGTGGTTATGTCAAAGCAAAACTAACTCTGAGGTTCCCACACCAATTCAAGGACTTTTCACACCCAACCCCCCCCCAATGTCTTATGTAATACATAGCAACTGGATAATCCCCACAGTCTGAAGGTTTTCATTGGGAGCCATGCGGTAAAAGGAAGCAGCCCTCTTTATCCCATGCTTCTTGGGAGCAAATGAGCCATAGGAGAGCTAAAATAAAATGTATATTTTGTTGTAAACTCTCAATTTCTATGAGAAAGAGAAAGGGGAGAGGAAAGAGCAGTAAGCCCGAGACTCAATAAGGTGGAAGTAAACAACTGGACACATATGAAGGAAGCGAGTGGCCAAAAAAGGCAGGGAAGGAGAAAGACAACTTTGGGAACCAGTGGTGGGATAATAGACAATGGTGTGTGTACAAAGCGGGAGATTGGAGGAAGAGAGGTGAACAAAAGAATTGCAACCTTGAAAAGCATTAAGAGAACAGCCAATGCACACCTCCTAGGAATTAAACAATTAGGATTGTTACATGGACCAATGACCAGGTCCAGGAGCCATGTGCAAAACCGGCCAGTATTATAAAAAAGGGACTCCCATTAACCTACTCTTATGCTCTGATGATATCGGTAATGTTGATTGACGAAAGCTCAGCATTTTATTGAACAAACAGGTTGCTGTTTTTGGCTTTGTGCTTCTAGGAGCAAAGCATGAAGCCGAAAACACCAGCCCGAAGATGATGAATGGGACTTTGTCGAAACATCGCCAAGACACTTCCAATTTTATGCGGGAGAAAACCCAAATAACCAAAGTAATCCTGTACGTTTGGCTGAGAAAAGTTGATGGACACTATAACCTGTTAGCTCACATGTGTATTGGAGGTGTTTATCCTTTGAGAGCTGTATGCAACAAAATCTCATTTTAATGTATGACGATTAGTGTACATTTAAAATGACAATAAAGTTATTATTCTATTCTATTCTATTCTACATGGGTGAGGATAAACCTAATATCCAACCATCTGAAGCTTTCAGAACCTGTTAGCTTTTTTAAACAGATTTTTAATATGTTGCATCAGATATGTCTTAATTCCAACTCCATAAATTTCATCAGTCCATTTTGATGCATAATTGAAAGAGAATCTAACCCCTACTTCAGTGGTTCCCAACCTTTTCTATACCCCGCACCCCTAGAACGCTTCTGATATATTCTCGCACCCATTAAAAAAAGTTTCAAATGAATTATGCATATACACTATAATTTTGAATTTCTAAACCCAAGTTTTCGCACCCCCTGGAATATCACCTCACACCCCCGGTTGGGAACCCCTGCCCTACTTGGAAAAGAATTGTTTCCCGTTCCTTTCAATTTTGCCACATGGACAAGTTTTCACATATGTCAATAAATATATCTTACCTGTGGGATTTTATAAAGACTTATGATATCTGATATGAAGAATGTGATATCAGCACCAAATCCCCCAATAATGGCCACAACGAGATTCTCCTTGGTATCACATCTGTAGTTGACAACCAACTGATCAGATCGGAAGAGCAGCTCCAAAGTGGAACGGTAAGTCAACCGAGCATCAAAATAGTTGTCACAGATAAAAAGTCCAAGAGTAATGTTAGGTAAGAGTCTTGGGTTTGAATTGATTTGCTGCACAGCAAATGCCAAGCTCAGGGAATGCTGGTATAATTTTAAAACAGATCTGAAAACATCAATTGAAATACAGAGGGATTGAGGAAAGAAGAATATATTTTGTGAGCAACAACAACATGAAACTGGACATTTTGTTAGGCATCAGATATAAAGACCAATGAGGAACATTTAGTTTGTCTAGAACTGGGCTAGCTTGCATGAAAATATTATGTTAAATTCAATTGTATAATGCTGCTAGATCATGACTGATCACAGAATCAGACAGATGTCCCAAAGGCGGTTTTTCAAGAGGCAACTGGACTTTGTTTGATTTTTCTTGAAGACATTTTGCTTCTCATTCAAGAAGCTTCTTCAGTTCTGCTTCAAAGAAAATCAAAGAAAGTTCAGTTGCCTCTTGAAAAAGCACCTTTGGGACAACCAGGAACTGGATAACTGAGAATCTCAATAGACAATCAGACAGATGTTTAAAACAGGATTTGCCATTTTTATCGACATATCAATTCTTTCCAAGGACCTGGGAATAGGTAGAGCTTGTTGTATGGTGATAGTTAAAAGTATTGTGGCAGGAAGGAAGTTGTTCTACTAAAACTGCTTTTTTTTTTCAATGGACTGATGCTGGTTTTGTCAGTGGTGATATTGTTCAAGTGGTGCTCCAGTGGTTTAAGGATTGCACCTAAGACACCTATTATATTGGTTCCACCTTTGCTTTCTTTTGCCACAGTTGTTTTATTTCTATTTGCAAGTCTTCACATTTTGCTATCTTCTGCAGTTATTTCTCTTCTATTCTGCTGTTTCCAAACACTCCCATGTCTATTACCCAAACTTTTGTTTTTGTTATTGACAGTTGCTAAGTCTGGAATGTTTCGTGGAAGGTACTTATATGTTCAAATACTAAAGTCCCAGGGAACTTTGGCTTCTTCATTTTCTGCTACTTTGTCTATTTTGTGGTCCCAACAATTGTTGCCTTTGGGAAAATAGTATTTTTTGCAGATATTCCAATGATATTCCAAATATTGCAATAATGATGATGCAGGGTCTAGTTGAAGCCTGTTTGAATTTTTAAAAGTTCATTCTTACACTGTGTTATTTATTTCTACTAAGTCTTGCTACCTCTTCTGCCTTATCCACAAGCAGCAGTAGGGTGAACACACTAAAACACTCCCACTACTATGTTTGTATACATAGTTTGTGAGAAAGAGGGCTGGGAGCAATTTTTTTTGGGTGGGGGGCTATTATAACTAGTCTCTTCACTCCCCTCTGCTGCTTCCATATATAGCTTTCATTAAATTGGTTTATCATTCTTGCAATTCTTAAATGTAATTACTTAATTCTCACTTCTGCAAATGAAAGAAACCCCCACTTACCTTAGACTGACTATATGCTCAGAGTTTCTTCTGCTTAAGAAGAAACGTAAACCTTCAGTTCTCAGATATTCCAATGGAGATTTAAAATACTTTGATCCCATAATTTTAGGCTAATATTTACTTCTTTATTAAATTTTGAAGTAGAACCATATCCCTCCTAGATAAAATAGATTTTTATCAAGAAAACTCAGGGCTGTAGATTAGACTGGGAAGTCAAACATTACTCTAGATTAAAGCAGTGGCATTTGAGTACAAAGAAGGAACTGGAGATTTCCTGGGGGATACATAGAGAATGATAATAATAATAACAACAATAACAATAACAATAACAACAACAACAACAGCAGCAGCAGCAGCAACAACAACAACAATAATGATGATGATAATAATAATAATAATAATAATAATGATAATGATAATAATAATGATAATAATAATAATAATAATAATAATAATAATAATAATAATAATAATAATAATAATAATAATAATAATAATAATAATAATAATAATAATAATAATAACAATAATAATAATAATAATAATAATAATAATAATAATAATAATAATAGACATTGCCTTGGAGTTCATCTAGTCCAACCCCTGCTCAGGCAGGAAACCCTACACCATTTCGGACAAATGGCTGTCCAGTCTCTTCTTAAAAGCTTCCAGTGTTGGAGCATTCACCACTTCTGGAGGCAGGTTGTTCCATTGATTAATTGTTCTAACTGTCAGGAAGTTTCTCCTTAGTTCTGGGTTGTTTCTCTCCTTGATGAGTTTCCACCCGTTGCTTCTTGTCCTTCCCTTGGGTGCTTTGGAAAATAGCTTGACTCCCTCTTTGTAGCAGCCCCTGAGATATTGGAACACTGCTATCATGTCCCCCCTCGTCCTTCTCTTTGTTAAACTAGACTTATCCAATTCCAGCAACCATTCCTTATATGTTTTAGCCTCCAGTCCCCTAATCATCTTTGTTGCTCTTCTCTGTACTCTTTCTAGAGTCTCAACATCTTTTTTAACATTGTGGTGACCAAAACTGGATGCCGTATTCCAAGTGTGGCCTCACCAAGGCCTTGTGATGTGATATTAACACTTCACGTCATCTTGTTTCTATCTCTCTGTTAATGCAGCCCAGCACTGTGTTGGCTTTTTTGGCAGCTGCAGCACACGGCTGGCTCCTATTTAAGTGATTGTCCACTAGGACTCCGAGATCCCTCTCACAGTTACTACTATTGAGCAAGGTACACCTTATACTATACCTGTACATTTGGTTTTTCTTGCCTAAATGTAGAACCTTGCTTTTATTCCACCATTGAATTTCATTTTTTTAGATAGCGCCCAGTGTTCGAGTCTACTAAAAAGACTCTGCTTTGTACTTGCAATATTGTCTGAAGTGCATAGAGGTTGTTCAGTAATTTTATTCATAATATAAATATTGCATCCAGTTTTGGTCACCATGATATAAAAACGATGTTTAGATTCTAAAAAGGAAGCAGAGAAGAGCAACAAATACGATTAGGGGACTGGAGGCTAAAACACATGAAGAATGGTTGCAGGGATTGGGTGTGTCTAGTTTAAATGAAAAGGACTAGGAGTGAAATGATAGTACTTTTACAGTATTTGAGGGGATGCCCCAAAGAAGGGGCAGTCAAGCTATTATCCAAAGCACCTGAAGGCAGGACAAGAAGCAACAAACGGAAACTAATCAAGGAGAAAATCAACCTAGAACTAAGCAGAAACTTCCTGACAGTTAGAACAATTAACCAGTGGAACAACTTGCCTCCAGAAGTTGTGGGTGCTCCAACACTGGAGGTTTTCAAGAAGCGATTGGACAACCATTTTTCTGGCATGGTATAGGGTTTCTTGCTTGAGCAGGGGATCAGACTAGAAGACCTCCAAGGTCTCTTCCAACTCTGTTATTCTGTTATGCATTTGATGATTTAGCAACCAGCCAGCCATTATCACTACCCAATAGCGAATAAAAAAAATCTAATGCCCTTGATCAAGTGAATTAGAGACAAATTCTTTCTTTTTCTTTTTTTTATTTTTTCTGCAGTTTCAAGTGACACATGGAAAGGAAGGAAAAGGAAAAGAGAATTACTTACAGAGGTGGCATAGATGATTTCTGTGAAGGATGCTCATCAAAGGGAAGTTCCTCAAATACATATACAACCTGAGTTGTGATCCCACCAATAAGGAGGTTTCCTGGTTTATACCATTCATGAAGAATAGCAGAGGGTTCACTTCTTGGGCAAGTTATGGCGTCAGTCCAGCACTTCACGTCAACCAGCAACCATAGTATAATCTCTGTTTTCAACATTTTCTCTAGAAGATTATTATTTGTACCCAGTCACTGCATATGGTGAGGCTATTTTGCATCAACTACAGAAATCAAGGGACATGTTCAGCTAACAGATGCAATTTTGTCAGTTCTCTTGTCCAATGGGTTGACATCAACAAGGTTAGCAAATCAACATACAAGCACGTTCCAGTAAATGGAAATCACCACGAGAATTCAAAGGGACAAAATCGTGCCTGTTTCTTTTCCCTTGAAATGAAAGATTTTATAACCTCTTCCAGACTGACTCACGAATTTTTTTTTCAGTATTTCCTGGAAAGTTGTTGCAGCTATGTCATAAAGCATCAATGATAGTCCTTGCTTTAGCAATAATAGTAATTGCTATTAAAGAGTCATCTATGGGAATGGAACCCCCTGGGTTTGGAGAGCTATTATTTCATTTCCACATTACAGCTTTGTGTAAGTATCTTCTTAGGTTTTTTTTCTTAACAGATTCCCCATAAAACACTTATATACTTCTGTAAATTATTTCTGTAAATTTAATCATTGTTCATGAGATTCTTCCTAAACCAACTATTTATGGCTGAATTCTCTACCTTTTCCAAATATATCTCTTTAGGAAACCAATGAGCACAATAAACCTCAAAAGAGTCACTGAGAACAATACTCTACAAATTTTTCATTCTTTCAAGAAATTATTTATATAATTGCATTTGTTTTCTTTAAGACCTATTCCAGCTTTCCTTCTGAAGGCATTTTCATGGTGCTCTCCCTTAATTTGAATTATATTAAGTCACACAGTTAGCCTTAAGATGGACCTGAACCTGTGTTTTCTTGATCCTAGTTACAGTTAGGAAGTCATGCATAATCCCATAACTTCATGTCCTAAAAAAAGCATAGCATTCATCCACCCAATTCCTCTTTTCTCAGTTAGGTGGTGATCTTGGAACATTCCTTTGAAGATCAACCATATTTTCTCTGGTAACAAATACTTTCTTGTGAACTTTCCTTCTATAAATAGAATATTTCATATGATAAATCTGAGGTTTTAACATTTCTCATTAGATGATTTCAATACAATATACTAAGTTCTTGTTAAAACATATTGGACCCAAGAATCAACATAAAAGGCTCTATCTATTCTCAAACACTTTCTTTATAAAGGTCAGCTCTCCACATATTTTGATGAAACCTTCCTTTCCATCATTCTACAACCCCTGTTCTTCATAAACCTAATCTGTTAATGAAAACAATATTCAACATTGCTTGGATGTCTTTATTATATGGAAATGTAATCTCTTCCAGAGAAGCTATATCTCCATACTTTGTAGAATGTTGATGGTTCAGAGGTACTGTATATAAATGAGTGGCATGGTGGCCTGTTGGTGAAGATGCTAGCTTCCCACTTGGAAGATTGAGAATTCAATCCTAGGTAGTGGCAGATGTTTCTCTCCTAAGGCACAAACAAAAAATGTGTGCTGCAAACTCTCTCAGCTCCATCCAGTTGCCACAACTCTGCTCCAAATTAAGGGATTATAAGGTCATAAACAAAGGGAGAGATATATTCCTCTGAAATAGTTAAGCATCTGGATGTTCAAATTTATAATGCAATATTTTAGAGTGTTATCCTTATTTTTTTGAAGATAGTGTCTAACACCCAGAGCTGGAAGCCCCATGAAATGGTGAATTTTTCCTTTGTGGAATTCTTCTAATAAAGGACTGATAGTCATTCACCAGAAATGTTTTGGTGGACCATGTATTAAGCAGAAGGTTGGACAAATTGGTCATAGACTGCTTTTCATTCTGTGATTCTAAATTAATGAAAGAGTGTGTAGATAACACTCAAGTGGGAGCAAACCCAGTCAGATGATGGGTTATGTCATAAAAGATGACTTCACACAGGTGGCAAGAAACATAGAATAGAATTCTTTATTGACCAAGTGTGATTAGACACACAAGGAATTTGTCTCCAGTGCATAAGCTCTCAGTGTACCTAAAAACAATAAAGTGATAAGTCACAGATCATAAATCATAAGATACAATCATAAATCATAAGATACAATAGGAGAAGATAGTAAGAAAAGTGAGAAGATGAGGAAATGAGGGGATGAGAAAGATGATAGGAGCAATACAGCCTACTACAAAAGTAAATATCTAAGACATGCTGTACGAGTTAGGTAGTTAGCAAGTGATGGCACAGGGGAAAAAAGACTATCTTTGGGTTTAGTTGTTTTGGCATGCAATGCCCTATAGCTGTGGTGTTGAACCTATGGCACGCATGCCAGACTGGGCACGAAGAGCCCTTTCTGTCAGCATGCACGTCAGTGGGATACTCCCTTCCCCCTGTTCATGTGCGCCTGACTAGTGGGAACTGGAGAGGACAGGGAAGCCAAATCCAGCAGTGCTCTCGCAGGAATAGCTGCAAGAGCTGGGTGGGGAGAGGGGAACCTATAAAAGCAGATTTTGGTGGGAGTGCAGCGAGAGAGCGAATGAGCAAGCAGTCGGCCTTTGGAAGCGATGGTGGCTGTGAGTTTGGAGAAGACAAGTAGGATGCGGTGTCTGTTTGTGCTTTGCAAAAGGCTAGCAGGGGAAGGAGGACACATAAGTTTGGACTTTGGAGAAAGAGAGAGAGAGAAAAGAGAGAGAGAGAGAGGGGGGGAGAGAGAGAGAGGAAGGAGGGGAGGGAGAAGGAAGGAAGGAAGGAAGGAAGGAAGGAAGGAAGGAAGGAAGGAAGGAAGGAAGGAAGGAAGGAAGGAAGGAAGGAAGGAAGGAAGGAAGGAAGGCTGGGTCCGCCAGTGTCGCTGGGCAGATGTGCGGCCAGGCCTGCCCAGGAAATGCCAAAGCCAGCCAGCCCTTCTGGGCAGCCATGGCTCTCGCTTCCCTCCAGCCTCCATCTGCTCGAGACTCGAGCTCGGTGCACCCAGCTTGCCAGCAACGGGCTGGAGAGCGTGGGATGGTGGCAGGTGCCCTGGGATGAGGGGTAGATGGGGTGGGCGCTCCCGATGTCCGCAGGTGAAGACGCAGCATGAAGGCTCCGCACCCAGACAAGACCAGCCCTGGCATGGCATGGAAAGCAAGGCAGCAGCTCTACATGCATCCCCATGCACAAGTGTGCCCCCACCCTGCTAGGCTAGTGGAGCCACAGCAGCTGCCCGCCTGCATTCTTCTTTTGCAGATGCCACGGCTCCACTTGTCTGGCAGGGTGGGGGTGCACTCGCACATGGGGATGCACATGGGGCTGCTGCCTCACTTTCTGTGCCATTCCAGGGCTTGGCTGGACTGGGCACAGAGCCTCCGTGCCACCCACTTCACCTATAGCAATGTCCTGAGGGGTCTGTAGATATTTTATCAGCCCTCTTTCTAGTGGAAAACCTGGAAAACATTTAGCAAGTTACTGTTTGCTATTTGTCCTTGGATGAAGTCCTTGGGTGAAGTCCTGGGATGAAGTCCAGGCCAGGCATGACTTGTCAATAGTGGAGAAAAGAATGTACCAAATGTAAGCTGGGACCCTAGAGCCAAATATGTGTGTCAAATATGTGGATTGGGGATAATCAAAGTGCCCAAGCACACACATCTTCACCATATGACCCCAGAGTGCTGCAATGACTATAACTTCAAGCATCAGTTGTAAGACATTTTATTCAATACTGTTAAAATTTAGAACAGTCACCAGATGAATAGTGGTAAGCTGAGGATCAGGTGTATGTTCCAATCCTAAAGAGAGAATTGTATGTTGGATATTTACAATATAAATGTACTTACAAAAAGGATTGGTCTTCTCCAAATTCAGAAAGTTGGAAATTCACCAAAGAGGACATAAGAATAAATTAATCTTGCCAAATACTCTGACATCGTTTTAGCTCATTTATTTAAAGTAGAATTCAGGGATTTATTTATTTATTTATTGCTGTGCTGTTTGACCATCATAAGACCAAATCTGTACTACCCATATATTAGATTATTGTTAATTCTTATCAAACAGCGTATCTCTTTTAAAAAAGACCTACTTTTTTCTGGTCATTAAATAGGTTGTGTCAATAATCAAAACTAAAGAAAACACTTTATTAAATGCAGAGTAATTTATTATGCAGAGAAAGATTTTATTTTCCATTTCCATTCATAAAGAAATTGACACACATTGCTATACATGCCAAGGATATTCTATGTCAATAAATTTGGCAGAGATAATAAACAAGCCCAGTTTTAATTCTTAGATGAGGATTATTCATTCCATTTCACCATAGAAAAATATATATAGCCGCAATTTAATAGTCAGAAATGTTTTCTCTTTACAAGTAGCTCTTTGCTATTGAGCTCAGGCCTCAGTAAAATAATGTAGCATTTAGGGAAAAAGATACATCCCAATAACCCAGCACTAGAAGCTAAAATGGAGAAGATCTCCACAGCTACCATATATTTTCCTTTGGTGCTCACATAGGTTGGAACAAAAGTTAACCAAACACTACAAAACATCAACATACTAAAGGTGATGAACTTGGCTTCATTGAAGGTGTCTGGCAAGTTTCTAGCTAGGAAAGCCACCATGAAGCTGACCAAAGATAGAAACCCCATATAGCTCAAGACAAGATAAAACATCACAACAGATCCTTCATTACATTCTGCTATGATCTCTTCAGTCATTGATTGCATGTTAAGTTCTGGAAAGGGGGGAGAGGTGATAATCCATGCTACACAAATGACTGCTTGAATGAAGGAACAGAAAATAACAATTAAGATGGACAATCTTTTCCCCAACCATTTTCTCATGCCAGATCCTGGTTTGGTGGCCATGAATGCAGCAATGACCATGATAGTTTTGGCCAATACAGAAGAAACAGCCACAGAGAAGATAATACCAAAGACTGATTGTCGGAAGAAGCAAATCAGTTTGAGGGGTTTTCCAAGGAAAAGAAAAGAGCAGAGGAAGCAAAGCAGAAGGGAGATGAGGAGCATGTAGGTGAGATCCTTGTTGTTAGCTTTAACAATAGGGGTATCTTTATACTTGATAAATGTTCCAAGTATGAACACAGTAATGATTGAAAATAAAAAAGCAATCAAAGCTAAACTAATTCCTAAAGGTTCTATATATGTTAGGAAAGTTATGTTTTTTTGGATGCATCGAACTTTATCCTTACTTGGATATTGATCTTCTGGACATTCAGAACAGGCAATCACATCTGAAAATAAGAGCAGAAATGAGAGAGAGGGCGGAGGGAGAGAGACCACAAGGCATTGAATCTAATTGTCATGATTGCTGTAGCAGCAAGTGAAATATATAATTAAATTAGATTATGTCAGTATTCTTTTAACTTGTCCACTTTAAGAAGTATAGACTTCAGATCTCAGAATTATCACTATGGAATTTGGGAATTGAGGTCCACAGATATTAAAGTTGCTAAGCTTGGAAAACACTGGATTAGATTAGATTAGAACCAAAATTAACTTATTGAAGTGGGAATCTTCTTTGTTGGTTATAATTGTGATCAAATAGTACCACATTTAAAATATGGCATAAGTGTCCTAAAGTTCCATCCTTTCAAGCTTTCCTTGTCCAGTTTTTAGGTATTAATGCATATGAGTAATAGTATCTAGCAGTGTTCCAAAAAAAAAAATCAAGTTGATGGACATAACTGTTTGACTGAACCTGTCCCATTTTTAACTGTGAGTTGAAGTCCTGCCCATTTTTTTACCCAGTGTCTCATATATTACATAAATGTGAAAAAAAGGATTTGACTTCAATCATATGATCAAATATGGTCTTTTTTTCCTCCTTTGGGCACGAATATAGGGAAAGACTTTTATTGATTTATTCATATGTTTATCAAATTTATATAGCTACTGAGCTATTTCAATAAATCTCAACAATAGAACTGTGGTAAGAATGAACCCCCCAATCCTTTTTACTATGCTCTCCAAATCACAAGAATAAACTCAGGAAAAGAAATACAGAAACAATGTTTCACTCATGAAGTTTCTCCCGGCTTCGAACCAGACCTGGTTTTTCTTCTTACAGAATCATCTCAATAAATCTCTGGTAGCTTGGGTACTCCAGGACTGATATAATAAAGAGCTCTTGGGGCCTTTTCAGAATACCAAATGGGATGGAGTAAATCTAATTTTAGGGGGAAGAATGTTCTGTATGTTGGCTCTATAGCAGAGAAGGGACCCAGCGAGTATAGCACCCTAGCTGAGGGTATCTGTAGTATACTTCTTCTTCAGATCTAGTGGGGTACACTCAGTGGTGGGATTCAAATATGTGAACAACCAGTTCTCTGCATGGATGCTGCTTCCGGAAGTCCATTCTGGGCCTGGGCCTCCAAGACCTGGAATAGATTTTTGGAAGCATCATCCACACACTTCTGGCAGGCAGTTCTGGGCCTGGGAGGGCTCTTCCAGGCCTTCAAGGCCCAGAACAGACTTCTGAAAGCGGCATCCATGCACTTCCGGAGGGCCATTCTGGGCCTTGCAAAAAAGGGCTAGGGCTTCAGTGGGCACCATCCAGTGGTGGGATTCAGCCAGTTTGCCAAAACTCAACAAAAAAATAGCTACCAGTTCTACTGAACTGGTGCAAACCAGCTGAATCCCACCACTGGGCACATTGATAAAACCTAGAAGGACTTCTCCAATAAATGGAGGAGAGATACTGAACAAAAAATTATCAGATGGGTTCTTGAGGTGGTGATGAATAAGATCTCTTTAAGAGGTAAAGGAACAACTTCTGCACTCAAATAAAAATTAACCCATTCAATCCATCAAACATCACCTCTCAGGTTGCTTTAATGAGATAAGATGGTCATGGATAGAGCAGGTAACCAATCTCATAATCCCAATGACTCTGTCCACTTCCTCAGCTCCAACAGGTTCAAACTTTTCCCAAATAATTAGGCATTCTTCCCAGAAATCTCCTCTGCATATGTGACAAGGCCAGTATCCAATTGAAAACAAAAAAGCAAATTTATCTATTGCACAATTTCTTCTCCATGCTTCCTTATGCAGGACAATCTGTTCATTGTAAGACCAGAACTAAATTGTATTGTCCACATATCATATATATACATACATAGACTGTGGAGAACTACTGGCACTTCATTCCCTTAGTGTCACAAGGTTGGCCTTAATAGCAGCTGTAAAACCCCTGTTTGGTTGGGTTCATTCTAGTTGAGAACTAGATGTTTTTCTCCCATCATCACGTCCATAAAACATATGGACTGCTGAGATCCTTGAAAGGAGAGAGTTTGCATATGTATGACTTGTTTTAGGACCTCTCTCGTTTTATTCTTTTAAGAATTATTTGAAAGGTTTTCATTGTCATATTATCTAATTTTATGTATATCACCTTACAAACTGTTCCATTATGAGAATTGTTATTAGAATCAATAAAGCAAGCAAATCAGCAACCTATTTAAATTAAAGTAATTTACTAACTAATTTTGCAATGAAAAAAATTAATATGTCACAGAGTAGAGTAGCCTTGAATAGTCTAGACTATATTACAGTAAAACATATAGTAATTTACCCAACATGTTTGACATCTTCCCATCAGAACATGGATCACAATCATAGCAACAAAATTTATGCCCTTCTTTTTTTTTCTTCTGAAAGCCTGCAGGACAGGGATCATTACACACTGAACGGGGCAAGACCTGTTGACAAACCAGGATGGAATCCAAGATTTAAGAATAATATAGGACAATCATTCTCTCATCTCCCTGCATAAATAGAGTAACAAGTAGGATCATGAAATGAAGTACCACACCTGGAAATCTCCCCAACGCTTTCTAAATATTTCACATGGTTGCATCCAAGCTATTCCTACATTTCTCTTCTCTGGATTAACTGAAAGAGAAATAATTTTTTAAAAAATACCTGTAGTGATATTTAATACCAAACTCAATGCAAGCAGACAACACATAAAAATTCACACACCCCCTAAGCATGCCTCTGAGTATTAAGGGATTAAAGTTTACAAGAGTCTTCCTACTCTTCCCAATTGATGGACTCTGTACTGGTCAACCATAATATTAGGAGTCAGTTACTCATTTTTTAACAGTATCTTTTGTACAACTAAGTGAGAAGATTCGCAAAATTGCCCATTTTCCCAATTATAATTTGCCAATTATAATTCCCCCAGAATAGGAAAAACAGTCAAACTCATTTCTGATTTCCAGATCCTTCATTTCAAATAATAAAATACCTCAAAATCCATACCCTCTTAAAATATTTGGGCCACACAATTAAATCTTCATGAATCATAAATTCATCTCCATCATGTGCTTTGGGATCCATCTTTCCAATTTTCACCTTACAGTAGGAATTGTTTGGAAACATGACCACATTTGTAATATCAAATCCAGAAAGCACTTCTCCATGATGGTTGATGGACACAGTTTCTCCAAATGCATTATTGAATGAAAGCCCTTGAAGAAACGAGTGAAGCTAATTAAAAGTGAGAGGGAACAAATCAGTTGAAACTGTACAGTGGATTACATCAAACATCCTGAAATCTATCTCTATGAAAATCAAAGTTGCATCACTTAAGTCCCACTGATTTCTGTCAGTCAATTTAAATTACAACCATCATTAAGCCACAGCAGGTTGCACAAGTCACAAGAAAGACAGAAATGTTACCTTATTAACATCATTATGGGCTGCATTGAATACCTGTATTTCTTAAAACTAGGTTCAAAAGCAAAATAAGCGATGTTATGGCTTAGCATGACCAGCAGAGTTAGATGCTATCAAAATCCAATCCATTTGAAGACTTTATATTGGGATTGAGAAGCAAGCATTTTGTTGCTTATTTTGTCATCAAACCCACCCTAAAATACATATGTTTTGGCAATGGAAAAGATAATTTCCTTTAAGTTCAAAGTGGAGGAAGAAATGGAGTTTTATAGAAGAAGCTACTCAGTTGATAACATTCTTGTGGTTCCCTCAGGTGTCATGGAGAATAAACTCACACTCTCTTCTGGGTGTCAGCTCTTCAATTCTTGCAAGACTGTTGACTGTTATCATATCTCTCCTTAGCTCTCTCTCTCTCTCTCTCTCTCTCTCTCTCTCTCTCTCTCTCTCTCTCTCTCTCTCTCTCTCTCTCTCTCTCTCTCTCTCTCTCTCTCTCTCTCTCTCTCTCTCCTCTCTCTCTCTCTCTCTCTCTCTCTCCTCTCTCTCTCTCTCTCTCTCTCTCTCTCTCTCTCTCTCTCCTCTCTCTCTCTCTCTCTCTCTCTCTCTCTCTCTCTCTCTCTTGATAAATGCACAGTTTATGTATCTTCATAAGATTTAAACTCCTAGCCTCTCATCAACTTGTCACTCTTTTTTTGTGAAAGCTGCTTTGTAAAGCAATGACCTTGTAAGGGAGAAATGAAGCACTCTTAATGTTTCATGTTCCTCCTTTTAACCATCCATCTCAACCTTCTTTTGCACAAGTCTTTGGCATCTAGGAGACCTCCATCAGATTGGTGACCACTAGGGACATACTGAAGTCATTCCAAGCTGGGTGTCAACAGATAGGCATTTCCACATTTGTGTCAACGCCTTGCAATACTGAAGATCTGCTACCAGTATGCTGGGCAGAGCTGAGAAGAGACTTCTGCAACACCTGGTCCATGATTCAGGACAATGTGAATTGCTTTTTGCTAATGAATCATCACTGCCTTAGTTGAATGAAGAGAATCAACAGTCAACATCAACATCTTTGTAGAAGCCAATAAGTCACTTTTCACAGGACTTGTATACCCTACTACAGGGGTCCCCAACCCTTGGTCCATGGACCATCACCAGTCTGTGAAATGCCAGCAACCTGTCCATACAACAAGCAAAGCTCCATTCACAGGATGCAGGCAGCATGCAAAACCACATCCCCTCCAGTCTGTGGAAAAACCTTTCTCCACAGGACCAGTCCCTGGTGCCCAAAAGATTGGGTGCCACTGCCCTACTACATCATCACTAATCTGAGAATGTGGAAGAAATTCAGTATACATTTGCATACTAATTTGCTCCTGGCATTGAAAGTGTTTCATTCCAAGTTATTACCTTCCAGGTACCTTGATCTTGATGTTCATCCCTTCTACTTTGTGTTACTCTTTTGTATTTAGACCTAAGTAAGTTCATGTTGTGAACAGCATGTGCTACAGCATAGACTGCACTGTAGATACTGTAACTGTGGCCAGTCATCTCAAATAAATGCCTGGGTAAGTTTCTTAGATCTTCCTTCCCAGTACATGCTTCATCATTATCCACTGGCTTATTGCTGTCTGAAAAGCCACAATCAAAACCTTGTTCCCAGAATTCTTTTAACAAACTATCTCGCTGGGTCCCAAATGGTTTTATTTCCCCAAGGAATTCATTGAACCCTGGCAGTTCATTAGAATGAATAGCAAAGGATATTGCTCCATCAAACATTTGCAGATCTGATGGTCGATGAAGACTCGTTAATGTTAAGTCCATTTGAGCTGTCAGAATCCACATTTTTCCACAGGTTATCACTAGAAATTTCATGAACAGAAATAGAAGCATGACTGTGGTGTTTTCCCCGTAAAAGATGAATGTATTGGATATGGGGTGATTCAAATAAATATTTACCATTTGCATTAAATCACCTTGAAACATAAAAAAGAATGCTTGTTTAGGCAGTCTCTCCACAAAGGCAGAGCAGATCCTATTCTCAGAAAGAAGTGGGTCCAGGGCTTGGAAGAAATTGTCTCCACTGTCATCATCCAGAATAAAAAGGCCAATCCACGTCCATCCAAAGTGCTTCAGCAAATAAATAATCCCAATAGTCTGAAGGGTTTCTTTGGGACCCATGTGGTAAAAGGAAGCAGCCATCTTTGTCCCATGCTTCTTTGGAGCAAATGACCCATAAGACAGCTAAAATACAATGTGCATTTTGGAATGGTTGGAATGTCCAGAATCATCTGAGAATGATAATTTTTTTCTTAAAGAACATGCAGATACATATGTTTTTCCAAGCTCTTTCCTTGCATGGGCTTCCATTTTCAATTATAAAGAAAGCTCTGATCATTATGTCTATGGATATTCTCAGTCATCCATCTCATAGTTATCCCAAAGGTGCTTTTTCATGAGGCAACTGTACTTCCTTGTTTTTCTTTGAACATGTTTCACTTCTTCAGCTCTGGTGTTGCAAAAAATCAATGACCT
The DNA here is from genome assembly GCA_034064705.1 of Bothrops alternatus. Lineage (NCBI taxonomy): Eukaryota > Metazoa > Chordata > Lepidosauria > Squamata > Viperidae > Bothrops > Bothrops alternatus. The sequence continues at coordinate 4,075,690 of JARGCV010000074.1, forward strand.
TTTTCTTGTAACTGCTGGTGGGATCTCTCTTCAGAGTCTCATATATGGCAGTGTCCTTCAGAAGACTGTTCACCTTAGGCTTGTAGTCATCTGTGTTCAGGATGACTGTGCATCTTCCTTTATCAGCTGGCAGGATGTTTGGGTCTCTTCCTAGGGATGTCACTGCTCTCCTTTCTTGAATTGTCAGGTTGGAAGGGGGTGTTTTGGCACTGGCAAGGGCTACAATTACTTTCATCCTTAATTGTTCTGCCTCTGGTTCTACCTGTTTATTGTTTCTGATGGCTGACCCTGTGACTGTAAGGGGATCTACAATTGGTAGCTGTTCTGGTGTAACTGCAAAATCCAGTTTGAAGAAGCTTCTTGGATGAGAAGTGAAACATCGTCAAAGAAAACAAGAAAGTCCAGTTGCCGCCTGAAAAGGCACATTTGGGATAACTGATCATTATGATCGCTATTCACCAAATGGTAATAAATGGAACACTACCTTATTTCTTTGCTAGAGTCACATCCTGCCTTTTCTTCATGCACAAGCATATCAACTGTAAGCAACCCCTAGGCTTGACTCAGTGAGAGTGATGGATACAGTCAACCATGAGCTTCTATAGCTGAGGATGAACTTACTCCTATATTAGCAACTCTCGGCTTCTGCTCCCTTTTTTAACAAACTGTGTTCAGTTTTGTGCAGCAGATATGGTGTAATTGGAACTCCCAAATTTCATCAGGCCTTTTAAGAGCATCGGTGGTGCAGTGGTTAGAATGCAGTATTACAGGCTAATTCTGCTGATGGTTGACTGCCAGCAGTTGGCAGTTCAATTCTGACTGGCTCAGGGTTGACTCAGCCTTCCATCCTTCCAAGGTCAGTAAAATGCTGACTCCGTAAACTGCTTAGAGAGTGCATAAATCATTATGAAGCAGTATATAAGTACTATTGCTATTGCAATTGTTGAAAGAAAAACCTTCATCAGGCTCCAGTCCAAGCTGGGAATAAACAAAATGGAGACTGCTTTATAAAGAAGGTTGTAGTTGTATTGAAGGTTGTATTGAAGAGCAGAGCCAGACAGAAATGTGGCTCTGGGAAAGCTGACTACATGTAGCTGGGAGTGGTGGGTTTTTATATCTTCTTGGGCTTTTGTGTTTAGAGTTGTTTCCTGTTCCTGTGGCATGAACTTTGACCTGAGCTTTTGAGTGTGCTGTTTTTGGTATTCTGATGGTGGTGGATTAATCCTATTATGTCCTAAAGGTCATGATTTTAGAGTTTGGGTGGGGGGTGTAGATTTTAGGGGTCTTTGTCTTTCTAATCCCATCATTTCTAAGCTTCCTGGCTCCAGTCTTTCTGAAAGGATCATCAGATCTGCATTTCTATAGGCCTGGTTTCTGCTTGCGGCAGAGAGACTTGGGGAGCAGTTTCTGTCTTTAAGATCCTTTGGGAAAATATAATGTTCTGCCTTTTTAATATTCCCAAAAATATTTCCTTCTCTGGAGGGGTGCTGTCTTCCCGCACTATTGATGCATGATTGAAGCAGAATTTAACCCCTATTTGGAATAGAATTTCCCCTTCCCTTCAATTTTGTCACATGGATGAGTTTTCATACATTTCATATTTCATACATCTGTCTTACCTGTGGGATTTTATAAAGACTTACAATATCTGACATGAAGAAAGAGATATCAGCACCAAATCCACCAATAAGGGCCACAATGAAATTCTCCTTGATATCACATCTATAGTTGACAATCAACTGATCTGCCCGGAAGAGCAGCTCCAAAGTGGAACGGTAAGTCAGCCGGGCATCAAAATAGTTGTCACATATGAAAAATCCCAAAGTAATATTAGACAAGAGTCTTGGGTTTGAGTTAATCTGTTTCACAGCAAATGCCAAACTCAGGGAATGCTGATACAACTTTAAAACAGCACTGAAAAGATATATGAGGGATAACAGAAATACAGAAGAATTGAAGAGAGAAGAATTTGTTCAGTAAAGCAAGAATCATAGCCCCAAACAAACTTTGACATTGTGATAAGCATTAGATATAAATACCTAGGAGGAACATTTTTGTGCATCATGAAACAGAGGTCTACAACAGGACTAGCTTGCAGAAAATATGTTCTGCAATTTAATAATGAAGCTAAAAAGCAAGAAGATTATTATGTTTGGTTGCACAGCAGTAGCTATGCTGGCTTCCTTCACTGCCACCTTCTGGTTTAACTTTCCTCTGTCAAGATTTTGATTTCTTTGCCCTGGGCAGATCTTTGCAATTCTTTCAATTCTGTTTCTGTTTTCTTTGAATAGATTATTTTGAATTATAAGTTATAATCCTATCCTATAATCCCTATCCAACAAAATGAGTTTCAGTATGGAGAAAAGCAAAGTTTTACATTTAGGCAGGAAAAATCAAAGGTACAAGTACAAATTGGGCAAGACCTGGTTTAAAAACAGTAACTGTGAGATGGTCCTTGGAGTCCTAGCAGATGATCACTTGACCACGAGCCAGCAGTGTGCAACAGCAGCCAAAAAAAGCTAACACAGTCCTGGGTTGTATAAACAGAGGCATAGAATCAAGATCACACAAAGTATTTGTACCGTTTTATAAAACCCTAGTAAGACCACACCTGAAATACTTCAGCCAATTTTGGTCACCATATCACAAAAAAGATGTTGAGAGTTTGGAAAAAATTCAGAGAAGAGCAACTAAGATGATCAAAGGCCTGGAAATTAAAACATATGAAGAACAGCTGCAGGACTTGGGTTTGGCTAGTCTAAAGAAAAGAAGAAATAGGGGAGACATGATAGCAGTGTTCCAGTATTTGAAGGGCTGCCACAAAAAAGAGGGGGTCACATTATTCACCAAGACACCAGAGGGTAGGACAAGAAACAATAATTGGAAACTGATCAAAGAGAGAAGTAACTTCCTGACAGTGACTACAATTAACCAATGGAACAGCTTGCCTTCAGAAATCATGGGTGCTCCATCCCTGGAGATTTTTAAGAGGCTAGACAGTCAGTTTCTGAGATGGAATAGGTTCTCCTGCTTGGGCAGGGGTTTGGACTAGAAGACCTCCAAGGTCCCTTCCAGCTCTATTCTATTCTTTTTTTTTTCTTTTCTGTTCTGTTCTGTTCTTTTCTGTTCTGTTCTGTTCTGTTCTATTGATCTGCTAACCTCTGTTTTGTTATTTCTGGTTCTGGATGTTGTTCTTTCCAGAACTGGTGAATTCATTTCAAATTTCCTCTTTTTTGTTGGATTTCATTTCTAATAACAGATTCTTATGTCTCTGTTTTCTATCTCTGTATATTTACAAATACCTTTTCTTCCAGTACTTCTGCAACTGCTGGTTCTGATTGCTCAACCAGCAGCCCTGTGTCCTGTAGCCCATGTTTCACCAGATATCCAGGAACTGCAATATCTAGCATTATCCTTGTTGACCCAGGCATTGACTGATCTAGAATGAGTTTCTGTAAATTTTACCTGATCATATTTTTTTATGGGAGAGAAACTCTTTATGTACCTTCTCTGATCAGATGTATCCAGTATGTTTCAATCTCGGGCATAGGTCTTTCTCTGAACACCTAAGCCCCACAACCACATGATGGTTGGTCATATAGTCATACAGATGTTTAGACTGGATTTGGCATTTTTGTCTACTTATCGAATCCTTCCCAAGGACCTGGAATAGGCATATGTTGATGTCTGATGTTGTTAAAGGTTGTAAAGTAAAGATTCCTTTTGTAACTGACTGATGGTGATTTTTGTCAGTGTCCATGATATTCAAGTTGTGCTCCATTTGTTTGATGTTTGCACTGGAGGCACCTATTATTAATTGGTACTACCTTTGCTTTCTTTTGCCGCAGATGTCCTACAATATTTCTATTTGCAGATCTTACTTTTTGTGATTTTCTCCAATTCTTTCTCTTCTATTCTGCTATCACTTAGTATTGCAATGCTCACCAGCCAGACTTTTTTTGTCTTTCCTATTGACAATTGTTAACTGTGGTACATTATGTGGCAGGTGCCTGTCTGTTTGAATTCTAAAACTCCGGAGCAATTTAGCTTCTTCATTTTCTATTATATTTTTCTATTTTGGGATTCCACCAATTCTTACTTGCAGGCAAATGATACTTTTTGCAAATCTTCTAATTATTAATGCAAGATCCAGTTGCAGCCTAGCTGAACTTTTTGAGTTCATTCTTACAGTGTATTATTTATTCCTTCCAAGTTTTGTTTCCCTTTCTCCAGAAATAATATTCATTATGCTGCCTTTCTTGCAATCCTTATATATAATTACATATATTACATCACCACTGCAGACACTTTTGGTGAACATCTGTGACAACTCAAACAAACTCACTTTGTTTGTTCAGAGAGCACCAAGGACCCCTCAAATCCACTTTCTTTAAATTGTTTATGCTGCTCAGAGTTTCTTCTGTTTAAGGAGAAACCTTCAGATCTCAGCTGTCCCAATGTGGATTTAGAATATTTTTATTCCATGATTTGATGCTGAAATAGATTTTTATCAAGAAATCTGAGAACTGTAGACTAGACTGAGAAGTCAAAGCTATCTTAGATTAATGCTATGTTGGAAACTTCCTTAAACATGCCAAGTAAGCTACATGATCGATTCTTTACTTTTTTCTTTCTCCAACCTGATAACTGCTTTAAGGGTTAAGATTGCAACTCCCTTAGTCATACTGGCAATCTCAAAACATCTGGAGGATAATTGATGCTTTTTAAAACTGCTGTATTACATTAAATGTTAAATAAGAAGAGAAGCATAGATTTTCTGAAATGCAAGATGACCTCTGCAGATGCCATGCAAGGGTTTAGGTGTGACTCGCTAAAGAAATAAAGATGGAGTCCGGATTTGTTTTGATAAGCCAAACACATTTATTCAGCTGAATAAGGATGGGTCCTCCTGAAAAGTGGAAAAACCCTGGACACAGTATAAGGCAGATATTTATACAGAGGAAGGAAGGAACTGAGGGCTCCATGGGGAGATATGTTGAAGCACTACCCCAATATTATCTAAAGTGCAGAGAAAGGGGTTTTTTTTGTAATTTTATGCAATTTGATGATTCAACAGCCAGGTAATATCACTTTTCAATAGTCTGTATCATATTCATGAAAAGAGGCTCTTGTGGCCTACCTATTATAATATTGTATTTGATTTTGTAGATCAGTCAATTTGATCCACAAAAGCATATGCAGTAATAAAACTGGGGGCCCTTAAGATTCCTAAAGTCTCACAGGGAGGCTGGCTGAAACATTGTCTATGCTTTGGAAACTCTGATTACAAATAGAACTGATAAGAAAACTGATCAAATTTTGCAATATTCTCTGCATAATTTAAAGGAATATCAATGAGACTTTTTTCAGTCTTCAATGACATGAACAGGAAAAGGAAAAGAGAATTACTTACAGAGGTGGCATAAATGACTTCTGTAAAGGATGCTCATCAAAAGAATGTTCCTCTAGTACATATAGAGTCTGAGCTGTGATCCCACCAATCAATAGGCTTCCTGGCTGATGCCATTCATGATGGATAGGAGAGGGATCAATTCTGGGGCAAGGTGTGGCATCCATCTGGCACTTCATGTCAACCAACAGCCACAGCATGATCACTACTTTCAACATTTTCTTTAGAGTAGGCTTTTTGTACCTATTCACAATCCCACCACTGAATATGGTGAGACTATTTTCTGTCAGGTATAAAATCTGGGAACGTGATGCAAGACAATTTTGCATCAACTACAAAATCAAGCAACAGGTTAATGATTCTGTCAGTTCCCCAATCCAGTGCATTGACATCAACAAGGTTAGCAAGGCAACATGCCCTAATAGACAAGCACACTCCAGTGAAGGGAAATCGTCAACAGAATCCAAAGGGATAAGATCCTGCCTTTTTCGTTTCCCTTAACTGCAGAAATGAAAGATTTTATAACCTCTTCTAGACTGACTTACAATTTTTTTTCAGTATTTCCCAGAAAGATGTTGCAGCTGTGTCATAAAGCATCAATGATAATCATTTGGGTTAATTGCCAATAAACAGTTACCTCTGTGAAAGAAACCTCCTGGGTTTGGAAAGGTATTGTTTCACTTCCATATTATAACTTTGGAAATAACCATCTTCTCAGCTTTTTAAGGAGATACCTCATAAAAGAATTATGTATGATTATTTTTGCAAATTTAATCATTACCCATGGGGTACTACTTCCCAACCCAAATACTTATGGCTGAAATTTCTACCTTCTCCAAATATATCTCTGTAAGCCACCACTGAGGATAATAATGATCAAAGTTATCATTGAGGATATACTAGGAACATCTTATTCTTTTGTAATATTGATATTAACTGCAAACTAAGTTCATAGGTGGTACAATAATCCTGGTTTACCCTTCATTCGGCATATTATTTTTTCCTTGAAGACTTATCCCAACTTTCCTCCAAGGGCTTGAAGGAGTTTTCCTGTTGCTCTCCCTTCATTTGAATTCTATTAGGTCACTCAATTTCAAGCTGGATTTGAATCTGTGTTTTCTTGATTTTAGTTAGAATTAGGAAACATGTATAATTCTATAACTTCAACTACAGAAAAATGCAGAACACTCATCTACCCAATTCCCCTATTCCACAATTGAGTAGTGATCTTTGAACATTCCTTGATGAACAATTGTATTTTCTCATATAATCTCTTCTAAATACTTCTTAGTGAACCTTCTTTTCAAAGAGTCAGTTTGGTGTAGTGGTTAAGGAACCAGGCTAGAAACCCAGAGATATTGTGAGTTCTAGTACCTCCTTAGCAGTGGTGGGATTCAAATATGTGAACAACTAGTTCTCTATGTGGATGCTGCTTGCAGAAGTCCATTCTGGGCCTGGGCAACAAAAAAGTTGCTACCAGTTCCGCCAAAGTGGTGTGAACCAGCTGAATCCCATCACTGCTCCTGAGCCATAAAATCCAGCTTGGTGACCTTGGACCTGTCCTTCTCTCTTAGCCCAACTCTACTCACACTGTTGTTGTAGGAAAAAAGAGGATGAGAAAGTGTATTGGATATGTTTGCCATCTTGAGTTATTTTAAAAAATAAATAAGGGGGGATATAAATAGATAGATAGTTATAAAATATTTGATGTTTTTAACATATCTCATCTGATAATTCTCATTCAATAAATTATTAAGTTAGAACCTATTAGATCCAAAATTAAACACAAACAGGTTAAATGTCCTCAGACATTTCCTTTATAAAAGTCTATTTGTCTTCACATTATAGTGGACTCCTCATTTTCATCAGTCTATTTCCCACCTTCTTCAAAACTCAGATGTTTTTCAAGATTGCTTGAATGTCTTTTCCTTAGAAATGTATAACTCTTTTCAAGAGAAGCTCTATTTACCTCCTGCAATACTTTGGTTCTTTTGGGGCATATCCCTCTGAAATGATTAAATAGCTGAATGTTCAGAATTATTGTGCAATATTGCCAAGAGGAAATGCAAAGCTATATATAAGGGACTAAAGGGAGAGCCTCAATTTAAAAAATCAGAAATGCTTTTTCTTTACAAGTTGCCCTTTGCTGTTGAGTTCAGGCCTCAGCAAAATAATGTAGCATTTTGGAAAAAAGATACATCCCAATAACCCAGCACTAGAAGCTAAGATGGAGAAGATCTCCACAGCTACCATATACTTTCCTTTGGTGCTCAAATATGTTGGAACAAAAGACAACCAAACACTGCAAAATACCAACATGCTAAAAGTGATGAACTTGGCTTCATTGAATGTGTCCGGCAGGTTCCTAGCTAGGAAAGCCACCATGAAGCTGAGCAAAGACAGAAACCTCATATAGCCCAAGACAAGATAAAACATCACAACAGATCCTTCATTACATTCTGCTATGATCTCTTCAGTCACTGATTGCATGTTAAGTTTTGGAAAAGGGGGAGAGGTGATCATCCATACCAGACAAATGCCTGCTTGAAGGAAAGAGCAGAAAAGGACAATTAAGATGGATAGCCTTTTGCCCAACCATTTTCTCCTGTCAGACCCTGGTTTGGTGGCCATGAATGCTGCAATGACCATGACAGTTTTGGCTAACACAGAAGAAATAGACATAGAGAAGGTAATCGCAAACACAGATTGTTGGATAAAGCAAATCAATTTAAGAGGTTTTCCAAGGAAGAGAAAAGAGCAGAGGAAGCAAAACAAAAGGGAGATTAGAAGAGTGTAGGTGAGGTCCTTGTTGTTAGCTTTAACAATAGGGGTGTCTTTATGTTTAATGAATATTCCAAGTATGAATATAGTAATGACTGAAAATAAAACAGCAACCACAACTACACTGATCCCCAAAGGTTCTTCAAAAGTTAGAAATGTTATGGTTTTGAGGATGCATCGAACTTTGTCCCTACTTGGATATTGGTCTTCTGGACATTCAGAACAGGCAATCATGTCTGCAAATAAAAGAGAGGTTATAAAGCATGGAATCATAGGTGTCACATATACTACATAAAGATAAAACAAGGATTTGGTCATCAATCATGTGATCAAATTTGGCTTTTATTTTCCAGCACCAATATATGTATGCTATCTACTTATTTTATTTATCTATTTGTTTATTTATCAAATTTGTATAGCTATCTGATCAAAAAATGATTCTGGGCAGCACAGAACAACAATGTAAACCACCAAATATATAACATATAAAAATCAATATTAAGAAATATCATTAAAAAAACAAAGATAGAAGTCCTACATATGAAAGGAATTAAAATGGCCACCTCAACAATCAAACCATCTCAGTAAGTCTGTCACCTTGAGAGTTACAGACCTGATAAAATAGCCAGATCTTCAGGTAATTTCAGAATATCAATAGGCATTGGAGCATGTCTAATTTTGGGTGAAAGAATGTCCCATAAGACCTGAGCTATAGCAGAGAAGGCACTTCTTGTGTACACCAAATGTAGGTGCCCCTAGCATGCCTCCTCTGCCAGAGCTAATGAGTCAGACTGCTTCAACAGGGGAGTGGTGGTCCCTCAGATAGCCTTGTCAGAAGCCATTCTGAAGCTTCCAATACACTTCACGGACAGCTCCATCTAGAGTGTATGGCAATAGTGCAACCAGGAGGCTACTAGGGCATGGGTAACTGTAAGCTAGGCCTGCCAACCCAGGAATGGGTAGAACTAGCCCACAAGATGAACCAGTGCAAGGGCCTCACAGCCACAACTGCCAACTGCTAATTAGGGAATCCTGAATCTGTGAGGACCACTAGATTTTGCACCATGGTTGTCATGGTTCCAATAGATGAGACCAACTAAAACAGAACTCTGAAGCTTGAATTTTCCTTTAAGAACATGTTTATTGGCTACAAAATATCAGCACGGTCAAAAGTGAAACCAAGATTAAAATTCCCTCCAAAATGTTACAGTATTACAAAGTTAAACTTCCCACCCCAGTACTATGCAATCAACTAGTCTAAAGAAAAGAAGAAATAGGGTGACATGATAGCAGTATTCTAGTATTTGAGAAGCTGCCACTCAGGATCCAAAAAGATCTTGACAAACTTGAACAATGGACCCTATCCAACAAAATGAGTTTCAATGTGGAGAAAAGCAGAGTCTTACATTTAGGCAGGAAAAAACAAAGGTACAAATATAGATTGGGCAAGACCTGCTTAAAAACAGTAACTGTGAAAGGGACCTTGGAGTCCTAGTGGACGGTCACTTGACTATGAGCCAGCAATGTGCAGCAGCAACAAAAAAAGCTAATACAATCCTGGGTTTTATAAACAGAGGCATAGAATCAAGATCACACAAAGTATTAGTACCGCTTTATAAAACCCTAGTAAGACCACACCTGAAATACTGCAGCCAATTTTGGTCACCATATCACAAAAAAGATGTTGAGAGTTTGGAAAAAGTTCAGAGAAGTGCAACTAAAATGATCCAAGGCCTGGAGACTAAAACATATGAAGAACAGCTATGGGTCTTGGGTTTGGCTAGTCTAAGAAATAGGGGAGACATGATAGCAGTGTTCCAGTATCTGAAGGTCTGCCACAAGGCAAAGGGGGCCTGGTTGTTCACCAAAGCACCAGAGGAAAGGATGAGAAACAATGGTTGGAAACTGGTCAAAGAGAGAAGCAACCTGGAATTAAGGAGAAAGTTCCTGACAATGAGGACAATCAACCAGCTTACCCCCAGAAATCGTGGGCACTCCATCACTGGAGATTTTTAAGAAGAGACTAGACATTCATCTGTCTGAGATGGTATAGGCTCTCCCAGTGCTTTTTTTTTCTAAAAAAAAAAAATGTGCCGGAACTCACACACGTCATACAACCCACCTTGCCTACCCTACAAGGTTCCATCCAAAAAAGGTACCAGAACTCTGTTATGAGCATTCTATGCTTGAGTGGGGGGATGGACTAGAAGACCTGCAAGGTCCCTTCCAGCTCTGTTTTGTTCTGTTCTGTTCTTCTGCACACAACTATAAGATGTTCTCTGTGCCCTCCTTATCCAGAAGGACTGATGTCATTTGAAAAAGTATTAGCTCTTCATCTCTATTAGCATCATAACGTAGGCCTTAATAGCAGCTCTAACAGATGTTTGGTTGAGTTTGTCATTTGTTGAGTGCCAGCAGTGCTCTAAATCTCTCTTTTCCTGTTTCATCTCTCTTGCTTCCTCCATAAATCAGTAGAGCAGAGCAGAGCAGAGCAGAGCAGAGCAGAGCAGAGCAGAGCAGAGCAGAGCAGAGCAGAGCAGAGCAGAGTAGAGTAGAGTACAGACTAATTTACCTGACATGTTTGACATCGTCCCATCAGAACATGGATCACAATCGTAGCAGCAAAATTTCTCGCCTTCTTTCTTTTTCTTCTGATAGCCAGCAGGACAGGGATCATTACACAGTGAACGGGGCAAGACCTGTTGATAAACTAGGATGGAATTCAGGACTGAAGACCTGAGTAATATTGAACATTCACCCTCTAGACTACCTGCACAAATAGAGTAACAGGGATCATAGGATAATGAAATGAAGTGCCCCCCTGGAAATCTCTCCAATATTTCCTCAGTATTGCATATGGTTACATCCAAACTGTTCTTTCCCTTCCTCTCTCTGGATTAATTGAAGAAGCAGAAGGAATAGTTTAAAAATGCATGCTGTGAGACTTAATACTTAGCTTAGTACCATCAGAAAATGAATAAAATATCTCAACCTTAAATCTGCCTCTGAGCACTAACTCAGGGATTAAAGTTTAACATATTCCTCCTGGTCTTTCAATTGTCAGGTCATGGTTGTTCCAAAATGCTTTTTCAAGAGGCAACTGGACTTTCTTTGTTTTTCCTTGAAAACATTTCACTTCTCATCCAAAAAGCTTCTTCAGTTCTCACTGAATGGTGGAGAATGGGAGGCAAGGAATATAAATCCTTCCGTTATCCACCATTTAGTCAGAACTTGAAGAAGCATCTTTGGAATACAGTTCTCTTTCTGTTTCTGATTGATGGACTTTTCACTATTTTTTCCCAACCATGACATTAGGAATCTGTTACTCACTTTTTATGCTGTTGTTCATACAACTAAATGGGAAGCTTTCAAAATACCGCATCTTCCCACAGCCACAGCCCCTCTGTAAATTATCTGCCAATTATAATTCCCCCAGAGCAGGAAAAAAAACAGTCATACAGAGTGGTTAATTTTAATTGATTAAAAGATCTGAAACAAAACTATACAATTAAACTCATCTCTGATCTCCAGATCCTTCATTTCAAATAATAAAACACCTCAAAATCCATACCCTCTGAAAATATTTGGGCCACACAATTAAATTTTCATGAATCACAAATTCATTTCCTTCAAGTGCTTTGGGATCCATCTTTCCAATTTTTACTTTACGGTAAGAGTTGTTTGGAAACATGATGACATTTGTAATATCAAATCCAGAAAGCACTTCTCCATGATGGTTGATGGACACAGTTTCTTCAAGGGAATTATTAAATGAAAGACCTTGAAGAAACCAATGAAGCTAAATAAAAAGGAGAGGTAATGAAGCGGTGGATTACTTTCAAGATTTCATGAAATTTATCTCTATTGAAATAAAAGTGACATTACTAAAGTTGCACTGATTTCTGTCAATCAGTTTTAAGTAGGGGTATCACCAAATCAAGCAAGTATTTTTGTTGCTTATTTTGTCATCTCACCCAACTGAAGAGACAAGACTTTTGGCTGTGAACTTGATGTTTCCTTCAGGTTCAAAGTAGAGGAAGAAATGGGACTTAGAAAAGTATTAATTACTCCATTGGTAAGGTGGTTCCTTCAGGTGTTATGGAGAATTAAACCCACACTTTCTTCTGGGTGTCAGCCCTGGAACACTGTTATCATATCTTGCCTTAACTTTCTCTTCTTTAGGCTAAATGCACTCAGTTAATTTAACTTTATAAGGTTTAAACTACAAGCTTCACAAGATCTTATCACACTTATTTGCACTTTTTCCAGTGCCTCAGGATCCTTCTCATATTCTAGTGACCAGCACTGGACACATTCCTTCCAGGGTTCAAAATGCCCCTTAGAAGCTGGTTTGTGAAGCAATGACCTTGCAAGGTTGAAATGAACTTCCTATGTTGTTTCCGGCTGCTCCCTTTAAAAAAATCTCTCAGCCTTGTGCTACAAAATTTCTGCAAACAAGGTGTCTTTAGCCTCTGCCAAAGATCTTCAAGATGGGAATTCCTATGATATAGAATCCATCCTCTGATGCACCCTACCTCGCCTTTGCCATATCAACACCAGTTTGGTTACTATTAGGCACATGCTGAAGCTGTTACACATTGTGTGGCTTCAGCAGAGGGGGAATCCCATGCTTATATCAAACTACCCAACATTAAAGACCTTCAATCAGAACTGCTGGGGAGGGCTGAGAAAACACTTATGCAGCACTGACTTCAGGGCAATGGGAATGCTTTGTTATAGTGAATCCCTGTCACTGCCTTAATTGAACGAACAGAATCATATCAACATTCAGTGCCAACCTATTTGCAGAAGTGAACAACTCATTTACACAGGTCTTTTAAACACAGGTCTTTCCAGTCATAACTCATTTTTGTCTGCTACTTCCTCACTAAATTGAGAAATAGGAAGAGGTTCAGTCTACCTTTACTGTAGATGCTACTAATTTGCTCCTGGCAATGAAGGTGTTTCATTGACAAGTTATTACCTTCCAGGCACCTTGATTGTGAAGTTCATCCCTTTTACTTTCTGTTACTCTTTTGTATTTAGACTTAAGTAAGTTCATGCCATGAACAGCATGTGCTACAGCATAGATTGCATTGTAGATACTGTAGCTGTGGCCACTCATTTCAAATAAATGCCCAGGAAGCTTTTTTAGTTCTTCTCTCCCAGTACAAGCTTCATCACTTTTAACTGGCTTTTTGATGTCAGAAAAAGAGCAATCAAAGCTTTGCTCCCAGAATTCTTTCAACAAACTATCTCGTTGAATCCACAATGATGTGATGGACCAAAGGAATTCATTGAAATCCGGCAGTTCATTGGATTTAATACTAAAGGATATTGCTCCATCAAACATTTGCAGATCTGAGGGTTGATGAAGACTTGTTAATGTTAAATCCATTTGAGCAGTCAGAACCCACATTTTTCCACGGGTCTTCTCAATATATCTCATGAACAGAAACAGAAGCATCGCTGTGGTGCTTTCCCCATAGAAGATGAATATGTTGACTTTGAGGTCATTCAAATAATAACATATCCATTGCACAATATCACTATGAAACATAGAAAAAAATGCTTGTTTGGGAAATCTCTCCAAAAAAGCAGAGCAGATCCCGTTCTCAGACAGAAGTGGGTCCAAGGCTTGGAGGAAATTGTCTCCACTGTCATCATCCAGAATTATAAGACCAACCCACGTCCATCCAAAATGCTTCAGCAAATGGATAATCCCCACAGTCTGAAGGGTTTCACTGGGAGCCATGTGGTAAAAGGAAGCAGCTCTCTTTGTTCCATGCTTCTTTGGAGCAAAAGAGCCATAGGAGAGCTAAAATAAAACGGGCAATTTGTTGCTTATGGTTGGAACATCTTGACTCACTGAGAATGGTATATTTTCTTAAAGAACATGCAGATACTGTATATATATACTTGCATGGGCTTCCATTTTCAAATGTAAATAAACTTTAACCATTATTATTGCACTAAATCCTAAATAAATGGAATGCTACCTGATTTATTTCTTTGTTAGACTCATGACCTGCCTTTTTTCAGATACTTAAGAGCACATACACAGTGCTCTATGCAACACTGTAGGTTTGGCTTAGAAATGGTGATGGACATAGATCCCTGTTAGCTTCCATGTCTGAAGATTTACTTACAGTTAAATGAGCATCTGAAGTTCTTAAATTCTGCATTCTTTTTTTTAATTGACCATTTTTAATGTGATGCATCAGATATGGCTTAATTCCAAATCCCAAATTGTATAAGTCCTATTGATGCATCATTGAAGTCCAACTCTTACTTGGTAAATAATAATTTCTTGTTCCCTTCAATTTTGCCACATGGATGAGTTTTCATACACGTCAATACCTGCCAACGAGCAATACCCATAATTATTTTAACTATTTTAGCTAAGTTTTTATGTTTTGTTTTTGTGATGGAAAAAGTTGTAAATGATTGTACTCAGTTGAGTTGTTTTAATTTGATTTTTTTTGTTATATTTATAATTATAAAAATTAATTTAAAAAGACATTGAAAAAAAAAAGAATACCTGCATCTTACCTGTGGGATTTTGTAAAGACTTATGATATGTGACATGAAGAATGAGATATCGGCACCAAATCCACCAATAATGGCTACAATGAGATTCTCCTTGATATCACATCTGTAGTTGACAACCAAGTGATCAGATCGGAAGAGCAACTCCAAAGTGGAACGATAAGTCAGCCGGGCATCAAAATAGTTGTCACAGATGAAAAATCCCAGGGTAACATTAGATAAGAGTCTTGGGTTTGAGTTGATCTGTTTCACTGCAAATGCCAAACTCAGGGAATGCTGATACAACTTTAAAATGGCTCTGACCGCACAGTTGAGGGATAAGTGAAATGCAGAGGAATTGAAGCAAGAGGAATATGTTCAGTGAAGCAACAATGACAACATCAACTTGTACATTGTAATAGGCATCAGATATAAATACGAAAGATTTGTGCATCATAAAACAGAGGTCCACATATGGACTAATTAGCCAGAAAATATAATATGCAATTTAATTGTAGAGTTAGAACACAGGCAAGTTGTGTATGAATTGTCACATAGCCAGATGTTTAGACTGCATTTGGTATTCTTTATTTATCTCTGGAGTCTTTTCCAAAGACAGAAAATTGTTCATAGGGAAGCAGCCCTTTGCAAATCACTGAGGCTGATTTTGTAAATGCTGTTGTTGATCAATTGGTGCTTTAATGGAATAACAGAATTTAACACAATTACAGAATTAGAAAGCTGGAAGGGAGGAAACCCTATAACATTTCAGATAAATGGTTGTCCAGTCTTTTCTTAAAAACTTGCAGGGTGGGAGCACCCACAACTTCTGGAGGCAAGTCATTGAGATTGCACCTATCACTATTGGTACTATCTTTTCTTTTCTTTGTTTTCTTTTCTCCCCTCTACCCCCCCCCAAAATTGTTCTATTTCCAGATCCTGGAATTTTGTGATTTTCTCCAACTCTCTTCTCTCCTGTCTCCAGGTACTACTCTATCCCCCCCAAAAAATGTCTTTCTCATTGGCAATAGTTACATAAATTGCAGTATGATAAATTATGATGAATTATGATGTGCACAATCCAGTTGAAACCTGATTGAATTCTGTACTGTGCTTCCAACATTGTCTGAAGTGCATAGAAAGTTTTTAGTAATTTTATGCAAGGGCTGATTCAACAGCCAGCCAGTGATTATCACTTTCTATCAACACAGGCAACGCATCTAATACTCTGGATCATATTTATCAATAGAAACCCTTGTGAACGATTATCTTACTATATAAGATTTTATAGATCAGTCAATGTTATCCAGAGAACATATGCACTAGTAAAATTGGGGTTTTTTTAGATTCCAAGAGAATCTAAACCTTTAAGGATCTGGCTGCAATATTATCTATGGAAACTTTGATTACAAATAGAGCTGGTTAAAAATTGGTGTGAAAACTTGCAAAGTTCTCTGCATAATTTACATAATTTACTTCTCTTTTTTTTTGCAGCTCGAATGAGATGTGAAGGGAAAGAAAAAGGAAAAGAGAATTTCTTACAGAGGCGGCATAATTGACTTCTGTGAAGGATGCTCCTCAAAGGAATGTTCCTCAAGCACATGTACAATCTGAGCTGTGATCCCGCCAATGAGGAGGTTTCCTGGCTTATACCATTCATGATGGATAGGAGAGGGATCACTTCTGGGGCAAGATGTGGCATTTGTGTGGCACTTCATATCAACCAGCAACCACAGAATGAACACTACCCTCAACATTTTCTTTAGAGAAGGCTTGCTTGTGCCTATCCACACTTCCAGGACAAAAATCCAAGCATTACATAGGATGGGACTATTTTCCATCAACTACAAAATTTAGGAACATATTCAGCTAATACACATAATCATATCAGTTTTCTTATTGCATCAGTTGACATCAACATGGTGGGCAAAGTATGCCCTGATGTACAAGCAAACTTCAGTGAATGGATCTCACCACCAGAATCCAAAGAGACAAAATGCAGCCTGCTACGTTTCCTGTGACTGTAGAAGTGAAAGGTTTTCATAACCTCTTCCGAACTGACTTATGAATTATTTCTCAATATTTTCCTGAAAGCTATTGGAGGGGTGTCTTTGATGGTCATTTAGCTTAATTTCAAAGAAACAACAACAACCCAGTCAATTCTGCCAAATGTGCCTCCTGGATTTAGAGGGCTATTATTTCACTTCTACATTAAATCTTTGGAGACAACCATCTTCTCAGTTTTTGAAAGAGATACCACATCAAATAATTATACATAATTATTTCTTTAAACTTATTGGTTACCCATGGAATTCTTCGCAAACCAAGTACATGGTTTAAATATGTTGTTCCAATATATCTCTATAGACTTTTTTTTTCTGAAGACCTATCATGGCTTTTCTCCAGGGATTTAAGGAGCTTTCA
The DNA here is from genome assembly GCA_034064705.1 of Bothrops alternatus. NCBI lineage: Eukaryota > Metazoa > Chordata > Lepidosauria > Squamata > Viperidae > Bothrops > Bothrops alternatus. The sequence continues at coordinate 4,092,833 of JARGCV010000074.1, forward strand.
TGTTGCTCTCTCTTCATTTGAATTCTATTAAGTCATCCAGTAAGTCTTAAGAATCTTTGTTTCCTTGGTCCTAGTTAGTTTAGGAAAACATGCATAATTCTTTATGCATGAAGAATGCATAAAAATATATAGAGAGAATTGATCAATCCTATTCCTCTGTTCCCCAATTAGGTGATGATCTTTGAACATTGAAGGTCCACTCTATTTTCTCTAATGATCTCTTAAAAATTCTTTGCAATGAACCTTTTTTCTAAAGATAAAGCCTATAGAGATATAGGCTTATAAAGAAGATGGGTTTTCTTAAAGCTCAGAAAGTTGGAAATTAATCAAACAGGACATAAGAATAAATTAATCTTAGGGAAAACATGTCACATATGTTTGTAATTGCTGAAACATTCTGATATCCTTTCAGCTCAATGACTTATACTGGAATCCAGGATTTTCTTTCCTTTCTGCTTTATGATCATAAGATCCAAACAATATTACCCAGATATTAGATCATTATTAATAGTTCTCTTTCAAAGAAGATCAAATTATTATCTTCACTAAATACGTTACATAAATAATCAGAACTAAAAAAAATATTTTATTAAAATCAGAGTCACTCATTATTCAGTGAGAGATTTTATTTCCATTTCCATACATGAGAGTTTAACACATGCATTTATATATGCCAAGAATGTACAGTATTGGAAAAGTTGGCAGAGTTAAAACACAAACTTTGTTTATACTGTTAGAAGAGGATTACTAATTCTATTTTATACTGGAAATACATGTTGCCATGATTTAATAGTCAGAAATGCTTTTTCTTTACAAGTTGCTCTTTGCTATTCAGCTCAGGCATCAGCAAAATAATGTAGCATTTGGGGAAAAAGATACTTCCCAATAACCCAGCACTGGAAGCTAAGATAGAGAAGATCTCCACAGCTACCATATACTTCCCTTTGGTGCTCAAATAAGTGGGAACAAAAGTTAGCCAAACACTACAAAACATCAGCATGCTAAAAGTGATGAACTTGGCTTCATTGAATGTGTCTGGCAGGTTCCTAGCAAGGAAAGCCACCATGAAGCTGACCAGAGACAGAAACCCCATATAACCCAAGACAAGATAAAACATCACAACAGATCCTTCATTACATTCTGCTAGGATCTCTTTAGTCATTGATTTCATGTTATATTCTGGAAAGGGGGGAGAGGTGATCATCCATACCAGACAAATGCCTGCTTGAATGAAGGAGCCAGAAAAAACAATTAAGAAGGGCAGTCTTTTCCCCAACCATTTTCTCATGCCAGACCCTGGTTTGGTGGCCATGAATGCTACAATGACCATGATAGTTTTAGCCATCACAGAAGAAATGGCCACAGAGAAGATAATGCCAAACACTGATTGTCGGAGGAAGCAAATCAGTTTGAGAGGTTTTCCAATGAAAAGAAAACAGCAGAGGAAGCAAAGCAGAAGGGAGATGAGAAGTGTGTAGGTGAGATCCTTGTTGTTAGCTTTAACAATAGGGGTATCTTTATACGTAATAAATATTCCAAGTATGTATATAGCAATAATTGAAAATAAAACAGCAACAACAACTAAACTGATCCCTAAAGGTTCGTCAAAGGTTAGAAAAGTTATGATTTTGGGGATGCATTGAACCTTGTCCTTACTTGGATATTGATCTTCTGGACATTCAGAACAAGCAATTATGTCTGCAAGTAAGAAGAGAGGTTATAAAGTATGGAATCTAATCATCATGACTGATATAGGGCCAAGTGATTAATATATATATGTAATCATATGATCATACTTGGCTTTTTTCTATGGGAACCAAAATATGTAGGGATATATATATACATACACATATACATACACATACACATACACATACACACACACACACACACACACACACACACACACACACATATATGTAGGTCTTTGGTTCTTCGGGTTTTCTCCCACGTAGAATTTGAAGTGTCTGGGCGACGTTTTGATGAAGTCTCATTCATCATCTTCAGGCTGGTGCTTTTGGCTTCTGCCTCTAGGAGCAATGTGTGGTCTAAGCTGTTTTTTCCTTTTAACTGCCAGTGGGGGTTTGAACTGATTGGCTGGGAGCTTGGCTATGTTCTGATTGGTTAGGGGCTTGGCTGTGCTCTGATTGGCTGGGGGGTTGGCTGTGTTCTGATTGGCTGGGGGAGTGTTCTGGTTGGGTGGGGGATTTGTAGTGCTGGAGGGGTCTTAGTCTACAAGAAATCCAATGGCTCCCTAGGACACACCATCTACCAGAAGAAAACACACACAAACCGCTATCTGCACGCACTCTCACACCACCACCCAGCACAGATCAACTCCGTAGCCAAGACACTCATCTCCAGAACCAAATGCCTAGCTGACGAACAACACCTAAAAACCAAACTGCACACTCTCACTAATGTACTAACATCCAACGGATTCCCAAGAAATAAGATTTCCAACTTAATCCAAAAAGAAACTCCCACTAAAATACAAGACAGGGAACAAGAAAATGGCAAAGCCCTCCTCCCATACATAAAAGGCACCACAGACAGGATCAGCAAAATCTTGCACAAACATAACATTAAGACAGCATTCTGCACAAACAGAAAAATATCCGCCATCCTAAGAAACCCTAAAGACAAAATTGAGTTAGAAAATCAAGGAATATATGAAATCCCATGTACTGCTTGCTCCACCACATACATTGGACAAACCAACAGAAGAATAAGTGCACGCATTGAAAAACACAAAAACTCAGTCAAAAAAGAAGAACCAACTTCTTCCCTGGTCCAACACCTTAAAGCCACAGGACATAAAATTGATTTCAAAAAGACCAGAACTATTGCCAAAACTGAACACTTTAATAACAGAATAATCAGAGAAGCCATCGAGATAGAAAAACGCCCTCACAGCATGAACAAACGAGATGATGCCTCCCGCCTACCAGCCATTTGGAAACCTGCCCTTATTGACAGACGAGTCCATAGTACGGGGAATGACACCAGACCTACACTCACAAAAACCACACAAGATGTCACCACCACACATCCAGGCAAAAAGCAAACCCAAGCCCACACTGATGAGGAGGCACGACCACAAACCAGAAGCCAGACCACAGCTGCATCATTAGCCACCTTAAACCCCTCCAATCCATACACGAAACAAACTGACACCCACCATGAAGATGAGGCACAACCACGAACGCGAAGCTATGCAGTTCACCATCTCTAATCCCCTTGTAAATCAGACTAACCTGAGCACAACAAAGCCCCCACCCAAACAGAACACTCCCCTAGCCAATCAGAGCACAGCCAAGCCCCTAACCAATCAGAACACACCTCCACCCAATCAGAACACAGCCAAGCTCCCAGCCAATCAGTTCAAACCCCCACTGGCAGTTAAAAGGAAGAAACAACTAAAATCTCACATTGCTCCTAGAAGCAGAAGCCGAAAGCACCAGCCTGAAGATGACGAATGAGACTTCGTCGAAACGTCGCCAAGACACTTCAAATTCTACGTGGGAGAAAACCCGAAGAATCAAGGACCTACATACGGACACCCAGGTAGTACAAGCTTATCCAATGGCAAAAGTGGCATATTCATGGAACCAGGAAAGGATCCCCCAAATCCATAGCCACTCAATTTCTCCAGAATTCAGCAGAAACCTATTGTTCACCCTCTTGACATTCACAGCCTCCACCCACTGGAATAAGAAGATCACAACATTGCTTTTATCTAATAAGTGTTGGGCAATTTAATCTGTTCCCACTGTAACACATTCTCTGTTCCCTCCTTACCCAGGAGGTTTAGGGGAGCAATCTGTGGATGCAGTAAAGAGAGAGAAGTACTGGAACCTCACCTTCTTACTATCACAAAATAAATCTTAATAGAATTTATAAACCATATTTGGTCTAACTCATCCTTTGCTGAGCACAACCTAGATGTCCTTTCTCCCATTTCATCTCCCTAAACTTCTCCAGAAACCACAAAGAGTATTGTGTTTCTTTAAAGGAGAAAGATTGCAGGAGGAATACCGAATCCAGGGCCTCTATCTAACATTCTTTTTGTTCATTTTATGAATTATTTGAAAGTTTTTCACTCTGGTATTACCCAATTTCACATATTCCAGTATAAGAATTGGCATTAGAATAAACAAAGCAAGCAAATCAACTACATATGTAGAAAAAAAGAAATTCTCTATTTGGTCAATTTTGCAATGAAAAAAATATAATATTATGACAGTGCAGTGTATAGGAATGTTAATTAAAATAGATTATAATTTACCTGACATGTTTGATATTTTCCCAAGAGAACATGGATCGCAATCATAACAACAAAATTTCTGCCCTTCTTTTTTCTTCTTCTGATAGCCAGCAGGACAGGGATTATTACACACTGAATGGGGCAAGACCTGTTGATAAACCAGGATGGAATTCAGGACTGAAGATTTAAGTAATCCTGGGCAGTCGTTCCTCTAATCTATTTACACAACTAGTGTAGCAGAGGTCATAGAATTATAAGATGAAGTGCCACATCTGGAAATCTCTATAATACTTGCTAAATATTGGAGATGTTTAATACCCAATGTATTTCCTCCCTTGCCCTCTCTGGATTAACTGAAATAAAGAAGAATTTGTTTAAAAATGCATGATGTAAGCCTTGATGCTTGTTTAGTAAAAGGAGACAACTAATAAGAAATCACCACCTTAAGTGTGCCTCTGATCACCAGCTCCAGGGATTAAAGTTGAGTATTTTCCTCCTACTCTTTCTACTTGATGGACTTTGGGATAAAAATGAGGATCTATTTTTTTTTACTTTTTACCCTATTATTCATACAACTAAATCAGAAGCTTTGTTTTCTCAACCCCAATAAAGCCAAGGTTTACAACATTTCGTAGTCCACTGATTCTCAAAATTTTTATGACCAGTCAAACATGAGAGGGAGCACTTTTTATGTTCTTCTGAATCACTTTTTCAGAATCAGAATAGACCTTGGAGATCTTCTAGTCCAGCCCTTCTGCTCAAGCATGAGTGCCTATATAATTTCAGACAATTGGCTGTCCAGTCTTTTTAATATTTATTTAATTATTCTGGATTTTATTTCAATGTTTTCTTGAGGCTGGAGTAATAGCCAATTTCCCCATCTTCCCTTAGAACAGGGGTGTCAAACTGCCGGCCCATGGACCGGATGCATCATGCCGAAACTGCGCCCACCCCATGGCCAGCAATGGAAAAAATGTCACAATACGTCACAACACGCCACGTGACATTGAGAGTTTGACACCCCTGCCTTAGAAAGAAACCCATATAAATTATTTGCCAGTTATGATTTCTGCAGAGCAGGAAAAAACAGCAATACTTTTAATACAGAATACTAAATTTGAAAGATCAGAAAGTAGACTGCACAATCAAACTCATCTCTGATCTACAAATCCAAAATAATAAAATAGCTCAAAATCCATACCCTCTGAAAATATTTGGGCCACACAATTAAATGTTCCCGAATCACAAATTCATTCCCTTCGAGTGCTTTGGGATCCATCTTTCCAATTTTCACTTTATGGTAGGAGTTGTTTGGAAACATGACCACATTTGTAATATCAAATCCAGAAAGCACTTCTCCATGATGGTTGATAGACACAGTTTCTTCAAGTGAATTATTGAATGAAAGGCCTTGAAGGAACCAGTGAAGCTAAATCAAAATGAAAGGGAATATATAAGATGAAATAAAGCAGTGGATGACATCAACATTTCCTGAAGTGTACCTCTGTAAAAATAAAAATAGCATTATTTAACTTCCCAGAAGGCTTTCTTTAGAAAGAAATAACTGTGAGGTGGAAGTGGAGGATGTATGGTAAAATAATATATTTTATTCAAAGTGAAGCCACCCTTAAATCAAAAGAAGGCTTGGAATCAGAAGGGCATGGCGTCAGTGATGTACCTAGTTACAGTTTAAAGATTTATTTTAGATAAGAAACTATGTTGATTTTAATGTAATGTTGGATCAGTAGGAAAAATTGTTGACCAAAGGATTGAAATACACATTGAATTATAATCTTAAAGAGAAGTTTTATAAAATGATGTAATGCCAATAAATTACCCATCTCCCCCTTTTTCCACTGTCTTTGTTTCTATTCCTGTTTTACATTAAGAAAAAAACTTTTAATAAAAATGTGTTTTTAAAAAGGATTGAAATATACATTGAATTATAATCATAAAGAGAATGTCTATAAAATTATGTAATGCCAATAAATTATCCATTTCCCCTTTTTCATTGCCTTTATTTCTATTTTTATTCTATATTAAGAAAAAAAAGTTTTAAAATAATTTTTTTTAAAAATAATTAAGTATGATTGACATTAAACCATGACACATGGCATAACACATACTTATGAGCTTTCACAAGAGAGACAAATCTGGGGCATCTGCTACCACTGTTGTGGCTTGTAATTTCTCCCAATTTATATTCTAGTTGTTTGTCTTGTCGGTACTTTGATTTTTCTGTTCCAACTAGCAGTCAGAAAAATGATGAAAACTCTTTAATTTTGCAATATATGGATAGACTTAACCATAGTTTCACCTGAAACTGTGATCATCCTAAACCAAGCCAAGTCCAAAAATACTAGAAGATTCCTGGAAGCCTGGCACTATGATTTGTCCATCAATAGACATACGGACATAAACAATATCTACAGTACATACTGTGCAAAAGGAACAATCAACAAGCCAAAAGGGTAACAAAAAGACCAAAGCACCTCCCCATCAGTAATCAACATCCAGATGACATAGATTAACATCAAGATTTAACATCAGGCCAACAATTTAGAATAAACAATACCCCAATCAAGGAACTGCCAAACAAGCTAACAATAAACAGCCCAACCAAAGAAATTTCAAGACTACTCCTACCAATATTGACAGAGCAACCCAATGGAATATAAATAGAGAGCAAACCCCTTACTACCACTGGTTGATGTTACCTAGCTTGGGTAATAGAATATCTTGCAGAATGTCTGCAAGAAAACAACCAAGTTCAGAAACACCAAGAATCTCTCAGAGAATGAATCCCACACTTGTGTCAAACCCATCCAGCACTGAACATCTTCACCCAATATTGCTGGGGATGGCTAAGAAAAGACGTCACTCACAACAGTGCGAACTGCTTTGTGGTAGTAAATCATATCACTGCCTTATTTGAATGAGGAGAATCATGTCAACATTCATCATCAGCCTCTTTCCAAGTAATGAGTAAAATCACTTTCCTCCACTGCCTCCTCACTAATTTAAGAAAGAAGAAGCTTAGTATACATGGTACTAATCTGCTCCTGGCAATGAAGACATTTGATTCACAGATTATTACCTTCCAGGTGCCTTGACCTTGAAGTTCTTCTGTTGTACTCTCTGCTAGTCGTTTGTATTTAGACTTAAATAAGTTCATGCCATGAACAGCATGTGCTAGAGCATAGACTGCATTGTAGATACTGTAGCTGTGGCCAGTCATTTCAAATAAATGCTGAGGAAGGGTTTTCAATTCTTCCCTTCCAGTACATGCTCCATCATTTTCTACTGGTTTATTGCTTCCTGAAAAGGAGCAATCAAAGCCTTGTTCCCAGAATTCTTTCAACAAACTACCTCTTTGGGTCTGGAATGGCTTGATAGCCCCAAGGAATTTATCAAATCCTGGCAGTTCATTGGCATGAATAGCAAAGGAAATTGCTCCATCAAACACTTGCAGATCTGAGGGTCGATGAAGACTTGTTAAGACTAGATCCATTTGAGCTGTCAGAATCCACATCTTCCCACGGCTTACATCTATATATTTCATAAAGGTAAACAGAAGGATTGCTGTGATATTTTCTCCATAGAAGATGAATGTATTCACTTTGGGGTGGTTCAAATAAAATTGTATCCTGTACACTATATCACCTTGAAACATAAATAAAAATGCCTGTTTGGGAAACCTCTCCACAAAGGCAGAGCAGATCCTGTTCTCAGAAAGAAATGGCTCCAGGGCTTGAAGGAAATTGTCTCCACTGTCATCATCCAGAATGAAAAGACCAACCCACGTCCATCCAAAATGCTTTAGCAACTGAATAATCCCCACAATCTGAAGGGTTTCATTGGGACCCATGCAGTAAAAAGAGGCAGACATCTTTGTTCCATGTTTCTTGGGAGCAAATGAGCCATAGGCAAGCTAAAATAATATGTGCAGTTGGTTATGGTTGGAATGTCATGACTCAATTGAGAAAGGTACACATGTTGTCTTCGACTTACAACAGTTCATTTAGTGACCATTCTAAGTTGCAACGGCACTGAAAAAAGTGACTTATGACCATTTTTCAAACTTACAATCATTGCAGCATCCCTGTGGTCACCTGTTCAAAATTCAAAGGCTTGGCAATGACTCATATTTATGATGGTTGCAGTCAGTGGTGGGATTCAAATATCTGAACTGGTTCTTTGCATGGATGCAGGCCTGGGCCTCTGAGGCCTAGAACAGACTTCCAGAAGTGGCATCCCTGAACTTCTGGTGGGCCATTCTAGGAATCAGTGTGCATTCAGCCAGTTCTCCAAACTCAACAAAACAGATGTTTACAAAGATTAATACCTAATGTTGTATGCTAAGTTCTAGGATGATTGTTTAGCAATAGGATCCTTGGTTTAATGTTGATCACATTAATATGGAACCAGATAAGAGAAACACCAATCAAACAAAGTGTAACAGGAGTATAGTTGAGGCTAGACGCGAAGGGTGGAAAAAGGCTTACTAATTCAGACGTTTTCAATGACTAATACTTAGTATTGTATATCAGGTGCCATGATGATTGCTGCACAATATGTTTTTATGTTCAATGTTGATTGTTTTAATAAAAGAATTTTATATATTTAAAAAAAATTTAACTACCAGTTCTGCTGAACCAGTGCAAACTGGCTGAATCCCACCACTGGTTGCAGTGTTCCGGGTGATGTTATCTCCTTTTGTGACCTTTCTGACAAGCAAAGTCAATGGGGAAACCAGATTCACTTATGTAACAACCCTGTTACTAAATTAACAAATGAAGTGATTCACTTAACAAATGTGAAAGGTCATACAAGGGGAAGGTCATACAAGGGAAAAAATTCACATAACAAATATCTCATTTAGCAGCAAAAACCTTGGATTCAGTTATGGCTGTAAGTTGGGGACTACCTGTATTTTCTTAAAGATCATGCAGATATGTACATTTTATCTAAACCCTTTTCTTGGGTGAGCTTCTACTTTCAAATCTATATAAAGCTTTGACCATTATGATTGCTATGCATTAACTGCTAAATAAATGGAATACTATCTATGTCTTTATTAAATTCATATTCTGCTTTTTCTCCAGGCATTCAAGCAGAAATATGCAGCATTCTCAGAAACTGAGTAGATTGTGATAGCTGAGTGAGTGTGATGAACACAATCACAGGTAACATCCAACTTCAGATGCATCTGACGTTCTTAATTTCTGCTCCCTTTTTCCAATAATCTTTTTAAATAAGTATTTCCAATTTGATGCATCAGATATGCCTAAATTCCAACTCCCAAATCCTAGGGAGTTTTTAATGCATTTTTAACACAGAATCTTACCCCTACTTGGGAAAGATTTGTTCATCATTTCTTTCAGTTTTTCCATATGGATGGTTTTTCATACATGTCAGCGTGTGTGTGTGTGTGTTTGTGTGTGTGTGTGTGTGTGTGTGTGTGTGTGTTACCTTTGGGATTTTATAAAGACTTATGACATCTGACATGAAGAATGAGATATCAGCACTGAATCTTTTATTTATTTCTTTGTTAGTTTCATATCCTGCCCTTTGTCCAAACACAAAAAAGGATATATGCAGCACTCTAAACAACACCATAGGTTGGGTTGAAATAGGCTGACGGACACAGTCCCCCATTAGTTTCCATGGATCAAATTAATTTACACCTAGATCAGGACTGCAAATTCTCACCTTCTGCAATGTGATGCTTCAAATATGGCTCAATTCTTACTCCCAACTTTCATCAGGATTTTTTATGCATCATTCAAGTAGAATCTAGCCCCTACTTGATAAAAGATCATTTCCAATTCCTTATAATTTTGCCCTATGGATGAGTTTTCATGCATGTCAATACATACATCTTACCTGTGGGATTTTATAAAGACTTATGATATCTGACATGAAGAATGAGATATCAGCACCAAATCCCCCAATAATGACCACAACAAGATTCTCCTTGATATCACATCTGTAGTTGACAACCAAGTGATCAGATCGGAAGAGCAGTTCCAAAGTGGAACGATAAGTCAGCCGGGCATCAAAATAATTGTCAGAGATGAAAAATCCCAGGGTAATGTTAGACAAGAGTCTTGGATTTGCATTGATTTGTTTCACTGCAAATACCAAAGTCAGGGAATGCTGATAAAGCTTTAAAACGGCTCTGAAAACACAATTGAGGGATAAGTGAAATACAGGTTGATTGAGACAAGAAGAATATATTCAGTGAAGGAATGAAAACAATCATAGTATGAAACTTGCAAAATGTAACAGGCATCATATATAAAACAAATGAAGAACATTTGATGCATCATGAAACAAGATCTACAACTGTACTAACTTGAAGAAAAATTGTAGAGGAAGAATGCAAGTAGATTGTTCATTTTCTTATATTATTAATGCAAGGACCAGTTGAAGCCGGAGGGAATTCTTTGAGTTCATTTTTATAATGTCCTATTTGTTCTTGGTAAATCTTACCTCTTGTTTGCCCTTATCCTCACATAAAATTTATTATATTGGTTTGCTGTCTTGCCATACTTGTATTTAATTACATAAATGTCACCTCTGCTGATGTTTTAAATGAACATCTGTGACAAATGAGATAAACCCAATTGCATTACTTTGGCCAGGCTGATTAGAGTTTCTTCTACTTAAAGGAAAACTCTTCAGATCACTGGAGACTGGACCATCACTTGTCTGAAATGGTATAGGTTCTCCTGCTTGAGCAGGGGACTGGACTAGAAGACCTCCAAGGTCCCTTCCAGCTCTATTCTATTCTATTCTATTCTATTCTATTCTATTCTATTCTATTCTATTCTATTCTATTCTATTCTATTCTATTCTATTCTATTCTATTCTAAACTGTCTCAATGGAGATTTAGAATGTATTGATTGCAGGATTTGATGATACTATAAATTTTCACCAAGAAAGCTTTAAACTAGATTGGATAGTCAAGGTTATCCTAGATTAAGGCAGTGTTACACTATTTTCTTAAAAATACCAACTAATCTCCATGACTGATGCTTTACCTTTTTGCAATCTCCAATTTGGTATCTTTTTTAAGGATTGGGATTGTACATTGGCAATCTCAAAACATATCTTCACATTCAACATTAAATGAGAATAGATTCATAGAAATCATATCTCTGATTGATTTTTTTTATTGATTTTTAAAAAAAAAACTTCTCCAATTTGGGATCTTATTTTACGGATTGAGATTGCAATGCTTCTGGCCAGACTGGCAGTCTCAAAATTTCTGGAGATCAGATATTTGTTTCTTTAAAATATTTTTTTTCTGTGTCTAGTCTATTGCATATTGTTTGTTTGCGCTTCTGAATTGACTTCATCCCATTACTAGTGCAATCTTTTATAGTCCCTAGCCAGAGATCCTGAGGTAAAAGTTTCATATCCTGAGGTAGAGATTCAGTCCGCTTTAACAGTATTAAAGCAAACAACATTGGTCATAAGGTTATGTTAAGAGGCATTAGTTATAGAACATATACATTCAACATTGGGTGTTAGTTATTGTAAACATTTGATTTGTTAGCCCTTCTTTCCTCCTCCCATCGAGCCTCAGCTAAACGCCAGCTGCATTCTGTTTGATTGGTGTCTCTCTTGGATATAGTCTATCCACTGTTTCCAGTTTGTCAAGAATTGTTCATTGGAGCGATTTTTCAAGTATGCTGATATTTTCGCCATTTCCGCCAAATTTGTTACTTTCACAGTCCATTCTTCAATAGGCGGTATTTCCGGATTCTTCCAGTATTGTCCCACCAACAATCTTGCTGCCGTAATTAAGTTCAAAAATAAATTTGTCTCTGAGGTAGTGAAATCCTTTGTGATCCCTAACAGAAAAGCCTGAGGTTTGAGGTAGAAATTCTATACGCTTTTTGAAAATAGTTTGGAGTGTCCACCATATCTTCCTCCAGAATGCTTTGATTTTTCTGCATGTCCACCATATGTGAAAGTAAGTAGCCTCCCCGTCCCCGCACCTCCAGCATTTGGGCTGGGAGTCCGGGTAGATCAGGTGCCATGATGATTGCTGCACAATATGTTTTTATGTCCAATGTTGATTGTTTTAATAAAAGAATTTCATATTAAAAAAAAAATAAAAAAATATTTTTTTTGTTTTCTATCCTTACAATTTATCTGTTCTTAGTAAACAATGTGTTGCCTGGATTAATTTTGCCTAGTCATACAGTCTTACTCTCTATCCCGCTTTTCTAACCATTGGTAAAATAAGTTTCATGTTTGAAAGTATACTGTGTCTTCTTTTCCTCTGATTCTCAATGTAAGTCTGTCCATTTCTGCACAGCCCAGTATTTTCTTAATTATCGCTTCCTCCGATGGCATTGTCTCATTTTTCCAGTGCGGTGCAAATATGATCCTCGCTGTGGTTAATACATGTAATGTTAAATACACATTTTGTTTATCAAACTTTTCTGGCATTATGCCTAGTAAAACAAGTTCAGGTTTAAAATCTGCATGTTTTCCTAACATTTTTTCTAACCACATATGTATTTTAGTCCAATTTTTTGTTTTGCTTTTGCACAAGTCCATTACATGTGATAATATGTACCAGGATTCTGATTACATTTCCAGCATTTGCTAGACGTGTTTTTAAACATTTTTGCTAATCTGGTGGAAAATGCCATCTATAAAACATTTTATATAGGTTTTCTTTATATGAAGTAGCCATTGTCAGTTTGTAATTTCTTTCCCATAGATTTTGCCATTTCTCTAATTCTATGTTATACCCAAGGTTTTTTGCCCATATAATCATTGTTTCTTTTATTTGTTCGTCTTCCCTTTTTAAATTCAACAGAAAATTATACAATTTTTAAATCACTTTTTTATCAGAAGTCAACAACACCTGGTCAAACACTGTCTGATCTTTATAAAAGCTGTATGCCTTAACATCTTTGTCGTACCTTAATTTCATTTGCAACCGGGGCCACCATGATAGAGTTAGGGTTAGGGTTAGACCCTAGTCTTCTAGCTCTTCTTTAGATTTTAATTTCCCATCTGTATTCAGAATATCCTTATATGTTTAAAATTTTTCAGATTTAACTAAATTTGGATGTGTGAAAGCTTCCGTTGTTGATAACCATCCTGGGATTTTCATGTAAATTTTAGGTTTTATCTTTTCCCATACAGATAATAGTGCATTTAGGACATCAGATATTTTTGAAAATTATTCTGTTACCTTCAACATCAAAGGACAAGAGATGCATAGGAATCTAACTCTGACTTTGTAAGCCCACATGGATTTTCAAGATGGAAGATGGCATCTGGAGGTTCTTAGAAAGAACAAAGATGATTCACTTCGAGTATTCAATTGGCAAGCTTTGATATGAACAATTAAAGCTTGATGAGGATACTGGAATGTGAGTATGAGGAAGGAATTGGAAGTTCCATGTGGGGGAAGTGGTGAAGCACTATTCAAAAGGCACTGCTCTGTACGTGCAATATCATCTGAAGTGCATAGAAGGTTTTCAGTAATTTTATGCAACAGCTGATTCAACAGCTAGCCAGTCACTATCATGTCCCAAAACCACACACAACAGATAAAATGCCTTGGATCATATTCATGAAAGGAATCATTTGCGAACTAACTATTGCATAAGATTTTATAGATTAGTTAATGAAGGGTCCTTGGTGCTCTCTGAGCTTGAGTGTTTTCTTGCAGACATTCCATTTCCCTAACTAGGTAACATCATCAGTGTTAGTAAGGAGTGCTGTTTGCTGTCCGTTTGTATTCTGGTATCTTGCCTGTCTGTGTGTATGTGTGTGGGGAGGGTGATCTTAGGGATTTTTTTTGCTTAGGCTGTTTACTGGTGGCTCTTTGGCAATTTCTCAATGGGGTGCTACTTATTTGATTTTTGGTCTGAAGTTGACCTTGAAGCTAATCTATGCTGATCTGAGTGCTGATTACTGGTGGAGAGGTGCTGGAGTCTTTTTCTCTTTGGGGCTGGTTGATTGCCTCTGTTGCATAGTCTATAGATGTTGTTAATGTCTATGTGTCTATCGATGGCTTATTTGTTAAAGTGCCAGGCTTCTAGAAATTCCCTGGAATTTTTGGATTTGGCCTGGTCTAGGATTGTCACATTTTTCCTAATTGAAACTATGGTTAAATCTCCCTATATGTTGTGAAATTAAAGAATTTTCCTCATGCTTTTTGACTGCTTGTTGGTGTTCATGGATCGTTCTGCCAGTCTTCTGCCTGTTTGTCCTACATAGTGATGATTGCAGTTCTTACATTGTATGTTGTAGATGACTCCTGATTAGTTAATCTATCCACAAAAATATATGCAGTAATAAAATTGGGGGTCCTTAAAATTCCAAAAGATTCTTTGAGGGTCTGAGTGAAACATTGTCTGTTTTGGAAACTCTGATTGCAAATAAAGCCGGTTAAAAATTGGTTGAAAACTTTGCAATATTCTCTGTTTAATTTACAACAACTTGAGATTTCTCTTTTGTGTGTCTCCAATGACATTGTAGAGGAAGGAAAAGGGAAAAAAATAATTTACTTACAGAGGTGTAAGAAATGATTTATGTGAAGGATGCTCATCAAAGGAATGTTCCTCAAATACATATAAAATCTGGGCTGTGATCCCACCAATGATGAGGTTTCCTGGCTTATGCCACTCATGAAGTATAGGAAAGACATCACTTCTGGGGCAAGGTGTGGCATCTGTCTGGCACTTCATGTCAACCAGCAACCATAGAATGATCAGTGCGTTCAACATTTTCTCTAGAGGAGTCTTATTTTTGGCTATCCACAATCCCAACATTGCATATGGTGACATAATTCCACCAAGTATAAAATGTAGGAATGCATTCATCTCACATATGTAATTATATCACTTCTCTTATCCAAAAGGTTGCCATCAACAAGCTGAGCAAACCATGCCCTGATGGACAAGCACCTTTCAGTAAATGGAAATCCTGACCAGAATCAAAAAGGACAAGAGCCTGCCTACTCTTTCCCCTTAACTGCAGAAATCTCTATCATCTCTATCACACTGAATTATGAATTATTTTTCTGTATTTTCTATAAAGCTGCTTCAGTTGTATCATAAAGCATCAATGATAGTTATTTAGATTAATTGCCAGAAACCAGTCATCTCTATCAAATAGAACCTTCTGAATTTGGAGAGCTATTATTTTATTTTCACATTATAACTTTGGAGACAACCAAAGTTGTTCTTAGCTTTTTAAGGAGTTTCCACGTATATAATTATATATGATTATTTCTGTAAATTTAATCATTACCCCTGGGATTCTTCCCAAAATATATACTTATCTTATGGCTGAAATCTCTACCTTCTTCAAATATATCTCTGTAGGAAACAATTGAATACAATAAACTTCAAGTGAATTCCTGAGGATGATGTTCTAGGTATTCGGCTTCGTGCTTCTAGGAGCAATGTGTGATCGTAGCTGTTTCTTCCTTTTAACTGCCAGTGGGGGTATGAACTGATTGGCTGTTCTGTCTGAACTGTTTTCTGAGGTTTTCGCGGGTGTTTGTATGTAGGTCTTTGGTTCTTCCGGTTTTCTCCCACGTAGAATTTGAAGTGTCTTGGCATCGTTTTGACAATGTCCCATTTGTCATCTTCAGGCTGGTGCTTTCAGCTTCATGCTTCTATATATTCTATATATATATTTGTTGACCCTTCACTTGCTTTTCTTTCTTTCTTTCTTTCTTTCTCTCTCTCTCTCTCTCTCTCTCTCTCTCTCTCTCTCTCTCTCTCTCTCTCTCTCTCTCTCTCTCTCTCTCTCTTTCTTTCTTTCTTCTTTTGAAGACTTAACCCAGCTGAAGGAGATTTCATGGTGTTCTTCCTTTGTTCACATTCTGTTAAGTAACCAGTAAGCTTTATTGTAGACTTGAACCTTCATTTCTTTGATCCTGGTTAGAGTTAGGAAATCATGCATAATTTTATAAGTTCAGCCTGCCCTACAGAAATATTCTTTACTGAAACCTTAGTACTACGGTATTATCTTCTTTTGTCCTAACCCCATAGGAGCTCTTTGCAAGGGAGATTTTTCATTTTTCCTCAGTCAAAACTGCCAAAACAGGAGCAACAAGAGGCTAAAGCCAAAAGGGAGAGTCAAAAAGGGTTATGCTGTTGGAGGTTAACATTACTCTGTGGCCATTAAGTGGAGGCAGGGTGTGAAACTCCTGAATTCTGATCATATGACTGCAGGGGTAATGCAATGACCATAACTTTGAGCATGGGTCATAAGTCCCTTCATTCAACACCATCATTACTTCAAACTGTCACTGAATGAATAGTCATAAATTGAGAATTATTTGAATGTTGTAACCATAGACAGAGAAATGTATATTGTACATTTACTTTTAATTGCTGTTAAGGAGATTGGAAGCTCCTTTTTATAATATGTTCTTTTCTTTTTTCCCCTTCCTTTCCTTTTTTCTCTTCTCTGTTTCAGGAAGATAAAAGCCAGAGTATATTACCCAGATAGTACATCTTTTTTTTATAGTTGCACAAAGTGCTTTTTTGTTATATATATATATAAAAGGTGCCGGAACTCACACATGTCATATAACCCGCCTTGCCTACCCTACAAGGTTTCATCCAAAAAAGGTTCCGGAACTCCATTTTGGGCATTCTGTGACCAAAAAAGGCCTTGTTACACATCTCTTTTGAAGAAGATCTATTTTTTTTTCTTTAAATTGGTCATGGAAATAATCAGAACTAAAAGAAAATACTTGATTAAAAGCATTACACAGTGAAAGATTTTATTTTCCATTTTTGTTCATAAAGAGGAGCCATGGTAGCACAATGGTTAGAATGCAGTATTACAACGTTACACTGCCCACTGCCAGCAGTTCGATCCTGACTGACTCAAGGTTGACTCAGCCTTCTATCCTTCTGAAGTTGGTAAAATGAAAATCCAGAATGTTAGGGGCAATATGCTGACTCTGTAAACCACTTAGAGAGGGCTTAAAAGCACTGTGAAGTAGTATATAAGTCTAAATGATATTACTCTTGCTATTGCTATAATAATTTGACAAACACTGTTATAATATTATGCATATAAAATATTGGTAAAATTGCCAGAACTAATAAGCCTTTTTTATTCTCAGAAAAGGATTGTTAATTCCATTTCACAGTATAAATATATGCAGCCACCATTTAATAGTCAGAAATGCTTTTTCTTTACAAGTTGATGTTTACTGTTGAGCTCAGGCTTCAACAAAATAATGTAGCATTTGGGGAAGAAAATACATCCCAATAACCCAGCACTAGAGGCTAAGATGGAGAAGATCTCCACAGCTACCATATACTTTCCTTTGGTGCTCAAATAGGTGGGAACAAAAGTTAGCCAAACACTACAAAACATCAGCATGCTAAAAGTGATGAACTTGGCTTCATTGAATGTGTCTGGCAGGTTCCTAGCTAGAAAAGCCACCATGAAGCTGACCAGCGACAGAAATCCCATATAGCTCAAGACAAGATAAAACATCACAACAGACCCTTCGTTACATTCTGCTATGATCTCGTCAGCCACTGATTGCATATTAAGCTCTGGAAAGGGGGGAGAGGTGATCATCCATGCCAGACAAATGCTTGCTTGAATGAAGGAGCCAGAAAAAACAATTAAGATGGACAACCTTTTCCCCAACCATTTTCTCATGCCAGACCCTGGTTTGGTGGCCATGAATGCTACAATGACCATGATGGTTTTGGCCAATACAGAAGAAATGGCCACAGAGAAGATAATGCCAAACACAGATTGTTGAATGAAGCAAATCAGTTTGAGAGGTTTTCCAAGGAAGATAAAAGAGCAGAGGAAGCAAAGCAGAAGGGAAATGAGGAGAGTGTAGGTGAGGTCCTTGTTGTTAGCTTTAACCATAGGAGTGTCTTTATACTTAATGAATATTGCAAGTATGAACATGGTAATGATTAAGAATAAAGCAGCAACCACCACTAAACTGATCCCTAAAGGTTCTTCAAAAGTTAGAAAAGTTATGGTTTTGGGGATGCATCGAACTTTGTCCTTACTTGGATATTGATCTTCTTGACATTCAGAACAGGCAATCATGTCTGCAAATAAGGCAGAGGCTATGAAGCATGTAATCTAATTATAACGATTGATACAGCACTGAGTATAATATTAGATTAGATCAGTAGTTTTCAAACCTAACCACAAGAAGTCTACACTAGAAATCTCAGAATTTTAGTTTTGGACTTCTCAGATTTGAGGTCCTCCCCTCTTAAAGTAGTTAACTTTGAAAAGGACTGGATTCTATCATTAGATGAGAATAAAGGTAAACTATTTGAGATAGGAATGTTCTGTGTTAGTGGTAATCACACTTAGATAGCATCACAAAGGCAATATTCCATAAACTTTCTTCAGTCTTTCCTTCTCCAAATCTTAAGCATGAATGAGAGGTATTTCAAAATGCCAAATGGTAGGCACAAAAATTTGATTGAAGCCCTGTCAATTTTTAATATTGCTGCTGAAATCCTGCACATTTTCAAATGGTATCATATCTATTACATGCATGCAAAACATGTTATTCGACTTCAATCATATAGTCAAACTTTACTTTTTTTCCCTCTGGGCTTCAATTTCCCTTCCCGCCCTCTCTCTTTCTCTCTGTCTCAATCTCCATCTCCCTTCCCTCCCTATCTATCTGTTTTTGGGCCACTTTTACAACCCAAGTTGGGCATGGATCTAGAAAATAGGTAATATGCTAAAGATATTAAATTGTATGGATTCTATAAAGAGCAGATTATGTTTGATCAGATATCATTAACCTCTGATGAAAAACTAATTAAGAAAATATATAACTTTCTATTGAATTTGAAAATGGAAGATGAACAAGTAAAAGAAACAATGATAACATGGGCAAAGAATTTTGGATATAATATAGATTTAGAGAAATGGCAAAGTCTGTGGGGAAAAAAATATAAAGTGACAATGTCAATCTCTTATAAAGAAAACTTATACAACATGTTTTATAGATGGCACTTACCATCAGCAAGATTAGCAAAAAATATTTAAAAATATGTCAGATAAATGTTGGAAATGTAATCATAAACCAGGTATTGATTATCATGTATGGTGGACATCTGTTAAAGCAAAGAAATATTGGACAAAAATGCATACATACCTAGAAAAGATGCTGGGTAACCATGTAGATTTTAAACCTGAACTTTTTTATTAGGTATAATGCCAGAAAAGCTTGACAAAGTATATGTTTGATTTTACATGTGACAACAGCAGCAAGACTTATATTTGCACAATATTGGAAAAATGAAGAAATACCATCGGAGGAAGAAATAATTAAAAAAATACTAGACTGTGCAGAAATGGACAGACTTACTTTGAGATTGAAAGAAGAAACAGAATATTTTCAAACTTGGGACTTATTTTATCAATGGTTGGAGAAGTGAACTAGGGATTAGGAATCTAATTTGTGTTAATGAATGACAAACTCAGACAATACATTTATAACCTTATAAAAAAGTAGAAAACAGGCGATTAAGTTCACAATCCCAAGAACCCTCTCCACTTCCTCAGCTCCAACAGGCTTAAACCATTCCTAAATAATCATGCAAGAATTCTCCCCAGGAATTTTCTCTGGACCTGCATGAAGGTCAATGTCCAATCAGGAATAAATCTAAGCAATTGCATCTGACAAATGCAACACAATTTCCTCTGCACACTCCTGCAATATTTTCTTCATGCTCTCCTTACCAGTTGGACTTGTATGTTCTGAAACAGGACTGAGGTTAGGGGGAGGCAATCTGCTGATGCAGTAAATGTGGATATGTACTGGCATTTCACAGCCCTAACATCATAGGTAAACCTTCATTGCAACTCTAACCCTTGTTTGATCAAGTTCGTTCTTTGTTCAGTGCAGCATTCTAGATCTTTCTTCTCCTGTTTTAATTCCCTCAGATCCTCTAAACTAGACAGAATGCTGGAATCCTATAGAAGACAGAGTTGTATGGGCACAGTTTGATCCAGGACCTCTATCTAATGTTCTTTTTCTTCATTTTAAAAATCAAAGCTTTTCTTTGTGGTATTACTGAATTTTATGTATCCAGCCAATTGAAATCTTCTAGTATGAAGATTTAGAATAAATGAAGCAAGCAAATCAGCTTCATATGTAAATAAAAGTAATTTACCATCTGGTGTAGTTTGCAGTGAAAAATGTAATATGCCATAGAGTAGAGTAGAGTAGAGTAGAGTAGAGTAGAGTAGAGTAGAGTAGAGTAGAGTAGAGTAGAGTAGAGTAGAGTAGAGTAGAGTAGAGTAGAGTAGAGTAGAGTAGAGTAGAGTAGAGTAGAGTAGACAAGAGCAGAGCAGAGCAGAGTAAAATAGAGACTAATTTACCTGACATGTTTGACATCTTCCCATCAGAACATGGATCACAATCATAGCAGCAAAATTTCTGCCCTTCTTTCTTTTTCTTCTGATAGCCAGCAGGACAGGGATCATTACACACTGAATGGGGCAAGACCTATTGATAAACCAGGGTGGAATTCAGGACTAAGGATTTGAGTAATACTGGTATCTTCCAATCTACCTGCATATATAAAGTAGCAGAAGTCAGAGGATCATGAAATACAGTGCAGCACCTGGAAATCTCTGACACTTCCTAAATAATTCAGTTGGTTTCATCTAAGCTTTCCCTTCCCTTCACCACTCTGGAATTAAAAAATACCCACTGTGAAATTTAATATTTAGCTTTATACAAGTAGAACACAAATAAAAATCACAGCCTTAATTTTATCTCTGCGTTCCTGCTCCAGGAAATTTTAAAATTCTAAAGTTCAGAATTTGCTTCCTATTTATCTAGTTCAGACATGTCAAACACAAGGCTCAGGGGCTGGAGGCAGCCCACGAAGTGGTTTCATGTAGCCCACAAAGCCATCCTGGAAACAGTGAGGGAATGGCTCCCGCTGCCTTGGTCCTGGCCCAGGCCGGCCGGGAGCCAATGTACAATTTTGTGGTGGCCATCTATGTGGAAACGTATTTAGTCTTAGCTCCACAAGGCTATCTGGAAACAACTTGGTGCCGCAGGTGCTCGAGGGCCAGGCTGGGCATTTGACCTCTGCTGCCCAGGGCTCCAGGCAGCCTGGGCCACCATCCAGCCCCACACACATGCCTGAGACGAACAGTGAGGCTTCTCCAGTGGACCATGCCGGCACTTGCCCTGGTCCCACCTCCTTCTGCCAGAGACCCTCAGATCTGTCCCACTCCTGCTCAGGCCCCCACAGGCCCCCTTGACGTGAACGATGTAGAGCTGGCCACGCCCACCCAGTAGGCCACACCCACTCTGTCCATGCCCACCCAGTAGGCCACACTCACCCTGGCCACACACCCCCACCCCCCTGAGGGCAACCGCAATGCTGATGCGGCCCTCAATGAAATTGAGTTTGACACCCCTGATCTAGTTGATGGAATTTTGGATGCCCAATCATAACTTTAGGAGTCAGTTAATCGTTTTTTACACTAAAACTAAGTAAGAAGCTCAGCAAAAAAAACCCCATCTTCTCAAGCCCCCAAATTATTTAAATAGTATGTAAATTATTTGCCAATTATAATTCTCCCACATCCATCAGAAGATAGCTCCCATATTTTGAGTACTTAATTTTAACTGATATAAAAATATGAAACAGATTCTTTTTTTTTTTGTAAAAATTGTATTGGTTTTTTACAATAACAACCTTAGTGCCTGGTATACAGTGTGTTGTCTTGGTTCATAAATGTTTTAGAAAAGAATATACAATTAATAATATAAACAATCAATAATAATTAATTTTTATATTTCCATAATTAGTATATCAATTTATAATATATTTCCTCGATCTTCTCTTCACCCAATAGTATTCTCCTTCTACAACATTAAACAAATATAATTTTTAATATTTGATATTTTCCTTATTTATTTATTTATTTATTGGATTTATATGCCGCTCCTCTCCAAAGACTCGGAGCGGCTTACAACATCTATATAAAACAACAGATCATAATCTGAATCCAACCAAAAATATTTTAAAAAATGAGAAACCCCACACACATTCAACATTCACACCACAGTCCACAATCATCCCCAGGCCTGCCGGCAAAGATAGGTTCTTTCGGAAGGCCAGGAGAGTGGGACAAACGTGGACTTCAGGAGGTAGTGATTTAAATGACTAAGTAAAAACATTTTCTTCTATATTTATACCAACAATAGTAGGATCCATATATAGCATTTTTTCTTATCAGCTTATGTTATTTTCATAAGAATCATCTTATTCATTCACCATATCTTATTTTCATAAATCTTGTTTAAGCTCAATTTCTCCATAATATTCAAACAATTCTTATCAATCATATTTTTCCCAGTATTTAACATCTAAATATCCAAATTTTCCATTTAAATATATCATCCCAGTATTTTCAATTCCATATATTATAGAGATACTATACTACTTATCTATCATAATATCTATCCATAACATCTTTCTAGTCAATTTATATTTCACTTCTATTTGTAAAAATTAGTTAAATCACTATATATCCTTTTTTCAGAGTTCTTATTAAGCCTAATTTCCCCTCAATATTTCAATCATTCCTTAATCCTAAATCTTTTCAAACTTAATTTGTCTTTAAAATTCAAACTTTTCCTTTACTTACAACACCCTAATATTTTTACATTTTGTATCTTATCAAAAACTACTATATTATTTTATATCTCTTATCCCACTTATTCTAAAGTCTTTTTATGGCCAAAGTTATTTGCTTATGTAGCCATATTCAAACAAGTGTTTACTCATATAATATTCCATCTGATAGGGTGAATGCAGTCTCTAATCTTCTTCCTTTGTCAAATTGTTTTCCAAATTAATATTTTCAACTTGTCCAGTTCTTGTATTTTTGTAGTTATTGTTAGGAGTAGAGGATACATAGTACATAGGATGTATGCTTTTTGTCTCCCAAACAATGATTCTGCTAGCAGTTAAGTCTTCTTTCTTCTCAGGTTTATTTTGATGTTCTAATGCATAAGTATCTTTTCCATATTTATTGTTGTATCCAAGTCTTATAAGTTTTTTCTTGTTTGTATTAAAGTTATAATTCCCTTCATTTGTAACTTCACCAATTAAGTCATTTTTTTCTAGTTCACATTCTGTTGTCTGGATTGTTTGTTCATTCTTTACCATCATTCTTTGGATGTTTTTTTATTGTAGATTTAAGTTAGAAGTATATTCACTTATAATATCAAAGTTATGTTTAATCTCCTCATGGTTTAGGTCTATTGTAGTTTGTATCTGTCGTAGCATTGCATAAATTTCATCTTGGAAAGTATTTGTCTCGTCTTGAAGTGTTTCTAAAGGTCTTTGATCTTTCAGGCTAAATCTTTCAGGAGTAAATATTAAGTGTGGTTTTCTATCATTTTTTGAAGAGTATGTCATATCCATGTTGTCTACCCCTTTGAGTACTCCGTCATAAATGCCATAGTCCCTGTAATTAGCCTTGTCAAGCTAACCAAAACTCAAAATCTATACAGTCCAATTTTGTATAGTTCTTGTTTTTATATATAATTTGTGTAATCCACTGTAATTTTCAGTTGTCAAGGTTTCAGTAAAATCAATGTTTTATAACAATTCTTTCTTTCAAGAATCAATTGTCAATTCAATATATTTAGCCAACTTAAATCCTTCCTGTAACTTCCCTTCTCAATAATTTATCATAGATCAAAGTTTTTAAACAGTTCATAAATTTAAACCACAATCAAAGTATTTCTTTTCCTTTAAACACTTTCCAATCTTACAGCCAGCCTAGTATGCAATCTCTTATCTGTTCCTTTGAAACTATCTTCTTAAAGGTTATTAGAGTTCATGAGAGCAGATTTTTTTTTGTTTCTGGGCATTGTCTTTGATGTGCTATATTCTCATTGTCCACTAGATGTCAGCAAATATTTATTTTCCAGCTCTTTCAGCCAAAAAGTTCTTATTGTTTTTCTTTTTTATGTAATTCAATCAAAATCCTTTAGAATATAATCTTAGTAGTTTGTTTTAGTTTCTAAGTTTGATCAGATTGTATTTTTTTGAATTTAATTTCAATAAGATTCCTTCCTCCTTAAAAGTTAATTCACCGCTTCCATCTATGGGGGAATGGGAATGTAGTCCCCTCCCCTCGCTTTCAGAGGTTGTTTGCTTTGGGGATCTTTCCCAGGGACTAGTTGTAAAATAAGGGAGAAAAGATCAAATATTCTCACCAATTCCAAGCACGCTGTTCACCATTGTTCTTGGTAGTGCTCTTGACTTCGGCTACAGTAGCTTAGGCTAGAGATGCTGGCATGAGACTAGCCTATCTCCTGTCAGGTTCGGAGAGCTTTCCCCGGATCAAACAAAGTTATTGCCATCTCTTTGTGATCAACGGTGCCCCTCCTTTGCGGTCACCTCTATGGGGCAACTTCGGACTCATCTAGGGTCCCCCTGGCAAGGTGAAATTAGTCGTGGGGAGCGGAGGTCTGCTTTGCACAGCCATGCGCTACGAGCGCAAACCGGAAGTCCTGAAACAGATTCTTTAATACAGCTGATCTTTGATCTTCACATTTTTCACCCAAAATTATAAAATACTTCAAAATCCATACCTGCTTAAAATCTTTATGCCACACAATTAAATGGTCCTGAATCATAAATTGTTCTCCTTCAATTGCTTTGGGATCCATCTTTCCAATTTTCACTTTATGGTAGGAGTTGTTTGGAAACATGACCACATTTGTAATATCAAATCCAGAAAGCACTTCTCCATGATGGTTGATGGACACAGATTCTCCAAGTGAATTATTAAATGAAAGGCCTTGAAGAAACCAGTGAAGCTAAATTAAAAGATGAGGAAACAAATCAATGGATAACATCAAGAAATTTGTATTCCTGAAATTCATACCTAGAGAAATGAAAATGGCATGACTTTTCTATCAGTTAGTTTTAAGCAAAACTATCACTGAACCATCTCAGCTTGCAAAATTCACCATTATGGGCTTCCACAAGAGAAACAAATATAGGCCCATTTTACCATATTGTAATCATAATGGTTTGTACTGGATACCTACAGTCCACAAACTTAGATTTCAAAGCAAAATAAGACACACCAGGGCTGAGCATGACTTGTGGAGCTGAATGATACAAAATCCAATCCACTGAAGATTTTATAATGAGATTTGGAATCAAGCATTTTTGTTGCTTATTTTGCCATATCGCCTAACCTATGAGAGCTATCTTTTGGTAGTGGAAATTGTAGTTTCCTTAAGTTGCAAAGCAGAGGAAAAAATGGGAACTTTATGGACATAGAAATTACTCTAATGGATAAGTTCGTGGGGTTCCCTCAGATGTTAAGGAGAATAAATCTATGCATGCTTCTAGGTAAGAGCCCTTCAACTGCTGTTATCAAGTTGCCCTTAGCTTTCTCTTCTTCAGATTAAATGAACTCAGTTCATTTAACTTCATAATATTTAAGCTACACAGCTCTTATAACCTTGTCACTCATTTTTCAACTTTTTCCAGTGCCTCAGGATCCTCTCATTTTCTAGTAACTAGGACTGGACACATTGCTTTCAAGGTTCAAAATGCCCCTTATACCGAGGTCCCCAACCCCTGATCCTACAGATTCTCCTCTAAAAGATTAGCCAAAAAGCAAAGTTTTTTTCTTTTCCATAAACAGTTCTTAGATTTAAAAACAGTCCAGGTGGGTTTTTTTGTTTTTTTCCTTTTAAATACTTTTTAATCTTATAGCTGGCTCTTCCTTTGTTCCCATCTGTCTTCAAAGTTATTTGTAATTCAAAGGAACAATTTTTTCTTTGTTTCTAGGCACTCTGTCAATTTCTGAGTCCTTATTGTTAGTATTCTATTCTCTGAGTCTCCACTAGATGTCAGCAATTATTTCTTTTTCCAGTTTTTCTTTCAATCAAAAAGTTATTTTTGTTATATATTTTTTCATAATTCCATCAAAACATTTTTAGAGTATAATCTTGACAGTTTTTTAGTTCCTAAATTTGTCCAGACTGTATTTTAAATCAAATTTTAATATATTTCTTACCTCCTTTAATATTAATTCGCTGCTTCCATCTCTAAGGGAATGGGGATATAGTCCCCTCCCTTCACTTCTAGAGATTTTCTTGCTTTGGAGATCTTTTCAAGGATTTAGATAGTAGATAGAAGAAAGAAGATCCATACTCTTACCAATTCCAAGCACACTATTCACCGATGTTTAGGTTCATGCTCTGGGACTTCGGCTGCAAGAGCTTGGGTTAGACACTGATCTCACACTAGCCTTTCTCCTGTCGGGTTTGGAGGGATTTCCCCAGAAAAATGAAGCAATTGCCATAGCTTTGTGATCAATGGGGTGCTCCTCCTTCACGGTCACCACTCCGGGGCAACTTTAGACCATCTAGGGTTCCTCCAAACAGGAAGAAACTAGCCGTGGGGAGTGGAGGTCCGCTCTCATGTGGCCATGCACTGCAGGTGCAAAACTGGAAGTCTACTACCTTCTCCTATTGATATCTTATAATTATATTACTTTGTTGTTTGTTTGTACACTGAGAGCTTATGCACCAGAGACAAATTCCTTTTGTGTCCAATCACACTTGGCCAATAAAGAATATTCTAGTCCAGTCTAGCCCAGCACAGCACAGCACAGCCTAGCCTAGCCTAGCCTAGCCTAGTCTAGTCTAGTCTAGTCTAGTCTAGTCTAGTCTAGCCTAGCCTAGCCTAGCCTAGCCTAGCCTAGTCTAGTCTAGTCTAGTCTAGTCTAGTCCAATCTATTACTCTACTTTCATGCTGACAATGAAAGTCTTTGATTCACAAGTTATTACCTTCCAAGTGTCTTGATCTTGAAGTTCATCCCTTCTACTTTCTGTTACTCTTTTGTATTTAGAACTAAGTAAGTTCATTCCATGAACAGCATGTGCCACAGCATAGATTGCATTGTAGATACTGTAGCTGTGGCCACTCATTTCAAATAAATGCCCAGGAAGCTTTTTTAGTTCTTCTCTCCCAGTACAAGCTTCATTACTTTTAACTGGCTTTTTGATGTCAGAAAAAGAGCAATCAAAGCTTTGCTCCCAGAATTCTTTCAACAAACTATCTCGTTGGGTCTGGAATGGTTTGATGGCCCAAAGGAATTCATTGAACCCTGGCAGTTCATTGGAGTGGATAGCAAAAGAAATTGCTCCATTAAACAATTGTAGATCTGAGGGTCGATGAAGGCTTGTTAATGTTAAATCCATTTGAGCTGTGAGAATCCACATTTTTCCCAATATTTTCAAAGAAAATGTATATTTAAGGAATATAAACAAAAGCATTGCTGTAGTGCTTTCCCCATAGAAGATGAATGTATTGATTTTGATGTCCATCAAATAAATATTTATCCTATCCACAATATTATTTTGAAACATATGAAAAAAGACTTGGTTGGGCATTCTCTCCACAAAGGCAGAGCAGATCCTGTTCTCTGAAAGAAGTGGATCCAAGGCTTGGAGGAAATTATCTCCACTCTCATCATCCAGAATTAAAAGGCCAATCCATGTCCATCGAAAGTGCTTTAGCAAAAAGATTATTGCCACAATCTGAAGGCTTTCATTGGGAGCCATGCGGTAGAAGGAAGCATCCATCTTTGTCCCATGCTTCTTTGGGGCAAAAGAGCCATAGGCAAGCTAAAATACAATGTACACTTGGTTCTTATGGTTGGTATGCCTCAACTAACCTGAAAAATATATTTTCTTAATGAACATGCAAATTCATGCATTTTTCCAATCTCTTTTCTTGCATGGATTCCATTTTCAGTTTTAAATAAAGCTTTGACCATTACCTTATTTATTTCTTTATTAGGTTCAGTCAACAGGAGATAATGCTCTAGGCAAACCCATAGATTTGACTGAGAGAGAGTGAGGGACCCAGTAGCTTCCATGGTCCAGGAAGAATTTACACCAAGATCAGGACTGTAAGTTCTCACCTTCTGCAATGTGATGCATCAAATACGGCTCAATTCTAATGCCCAAATCTTTTCATCAAGATTTTTTTATGCATCATTCAAGTAGAATCGAACCCCTACTTGATAAATGATTACTTCCAATTCCCTACAATTTTGCCCTAGGAATACGTTTTTATACATGTCAATACATACATCTTACCTGTGGGATTTTATAAAGACTTATGATATCTGACATGAAGAATGAGATATCAGCACCATATCCACCAATAATGGCCACAAGGAGATTCTTCTTGGTATCACATCGGTAGTTGACAACCAACTGATCAGATCGGAAGAGCAGCTCCAAAGTGGAACGGTAAGTCAGCCAGGCATCAAAATAGTTATCACAGATGAAAAATCCCAGGGTAACGTTAGACAAGAACGTTGGATTTGAGTTGATCTGTTTCACACCAAATGCCAAACTCAGGGAATGCTGATACAATTTTAAAATGGCTCTGACAACATAATTGGAGATAAGTGAAATTAAACTGATTGAGGCAAGAAGAATATATTCGGTGAAGCAATAGTAAAAATACAAAATTTGTGAATTGTGATAGACAGTCAATACTGTATAAAAACCAATGCGAAACATTTGGTGCATCGTGAGACAAAGGTCTACAATTGGACTAGCTTGTGAGAAAATATGCTGTGCAATTTCATTGCAGAGCTAGAAAGCAGGCAGATGGTGATTATTTTTATTATCACTGCAAGGTCCAGTTGAAGCCTGAGGGAACACTTTGAGTTCATTCTCACAGTGCATTATTTATTCCTGTTAAATCCCAATCAATCAGAATAGAGCTGGAAGGGACTTATAAACGTCTTTAATATATAAATAAAATATACAAACCCTTACAGTACCTTAGATTGGCCCTGTTGATTAGTTTCTTCTATTTAAGGAGAACTCTTCGGATCTAAACTGTCCCAATGGGAATTTAGAATATATTGATTCCAGGATTTGATACTACAATAGATTTCCATCAAAAAAAATCTCATATTTGAAGACTAGATAGGGAAGTCAACATTTATCCTAGATTAAGGCAGTGGTGTACTACTTTTGTAAAGATACCAACTAATTTCTATGAATGATGCTTTATCTTTTGTGTTCTCCAATGGTGATTCATTTAGAGTGTGTAATTGGCAAGTTTTGATGCGGACAATAGTCATAGTGAGATTTGAGTACAAGGAAGGGACTGGTGATTCCATGGGGAAAATGTAATGAACCACTAGCCAAAAGGCAGTGCTTTATACTTGCAGTAGAGGTCAACATGAATTTCATGGAAGATTTTCCATAATTTTATGCAACAGCTAATTTAGCAAACAGCCTGTCACTATCGTTTCCTAACCTCCCCCCACATAAGTTATCTAATACTCTGAAATGTAGTAATCAACAGAGACCCTTGTGAACTATTGTATTATTGTATAATATTCTATGAATCAGTCAACTTGATCCACAGTAGCATGTGTGATAATAAAATTGGGGGGGGGGGTCTTAAAGAAATCAGACACTTTTGAAGATCTGACTGCAACATTGTCTATGCTTTCGAACTTCTTATTACAAATACAGCTGGTAAAATAGTGGGTGTGAAACCTTACAATATTTCCTGCTTAAATTATAAAAACAGTCAGGAGTGGATGATAGATAGATAGATAGATAGATAGATAGATAGATAGATAGATAGATAGATAGATAGATAGATAGATAGATAGATAGATAGATAGATAGATAGATAGATAGATAGACAGATAGACAGATAGACAGATAGACAGATAGACAGATAGACAGATAGACAGATAGACAGATAGACAGATACACAGATACACAGATACACAGATACACAGATACACAGATACACAGATACACAGATACACAGATACACAGATACACAGATACACAGATACACAGATACACAGATACACAGATACACAGATACACAGATACATAGATACATAGATACATAGATACATAGATACATAGATACATAGATACATAGACAGACAGACAGACAGATAGATTTTTGCAGTCTCCAACAACATGTGGAGAAAATGGAAAAGGAAAAGACAATTACTTACAGAGGAGGCATAATTGACTTTTGTGAAGGATGCTCCTCAAAGAATAGTTCCTCAAACACATATACAACCTGAGCTGTGATCCCACCAATGAAGAGGTTCCCTGGCTTATACCATTCATGATGGATAGGAGAGGGATCACTTCTGGGGCATGTTATGGCATGTGTCTGACACTTCAGGTCAACCAGCAACCACAGTATGATCACTACCTTCAGCATTTTCTCTAGAGGAGACTTTCTTCTGCCTCTCCACAGTCCCACTATTGCATATGCTGAGTAATTCTTTTCCATCAACAGCATTTGGCTACCACTTGTAATGATATCAATTTTCTCATCCAATGGGTTGATGTCAACAAGGATAATGTAGCAAAGCCTGTTCTGATGGACGAGGAAATTCCAATCAACGGAAATCACCAGCACAACTCAAAGGGACAAGATCCTGCCTTTCACTTTTTGCTCAACTGCATATGTGAAAGATCTTATAACCTTTTCCAGAATTTTGAATTATTTTTCAATATCTTGGGGGAAGCTGTGTCATTACCAATTAAGTCATTTAGCTTAATTGTCAATAGTCACTTCTGCCAAAGGGAACCCCCTGGGTTAGAGCCATTATTTTGCTTCCATGTTACACCATTAACTTTTCAATAGCATAACAGATAAATGTTTTTGATTGATGGTTTACATCTTACTTTTATTGTTTTTACAAATAATTCAAGGCAGTGAACATATCCAACACATGTCAATGGAGATTCCCAGTCATCCAGGTCATGGTTATCCCAAAGGTGAAAACAAGAAAAACAAGAAAGTTGAATTTCCTCCTGAAAAAAGCACTTTCAGATATCCAACACACTTTCTTCCTCCTATTTTCCCTGCAACAACAACCATGTGAGGGGGTTGGACATGAGAGAGAATGGTCCAAAGTCACCCAGCTGGTCATGGGATTCATCCCAAACCAAATATTTATGGTTGAAATCTCTATGTTCTCCAAATATAAGTCTATAGACAACCATCAAGCACAATATACCTCAAAGAAGTCACTAAAGATAATGGTCTAGGGATATTTATTTATTTATTTATTTGTTTGTTTATTTATTTACCTTTTTTATGGTGCCCATCAGCCCTTTAAGAGAACTCTGGGCAGCTTTTATACGGGATTTTTGTTTTTTCCTTAATATATAAGCCAACCATCTACCAGGCTTATTAGAATTAAAAAATGTATTATGTTTTGCATATTGTATATTCCTAGCAACTTGGTCTATCATCAACAAATCAAATTGTTTCCCCTCTTTAATATTTTTATCATCTGGTCTCTTTATTAATAATTGCTCTTTCTTTCTTATTTCCTCTTCTAACTCCTTCCTTTTTTCCTCTTGTTTATGTCTATACCTTTTATTCATATCAATTAAAATCCCACACATATACACTTTACTGGCATCCCATACCATTTCTATTGTTGTATCCTTATGCAAATTTAACATAAAAAATTCCTTCAAAACATTTTTACATTCATTCATATTTGTATCATATTTAAACAAGTTTTCATTAAGTCTCCAAGATCTTTTAGGTCTCTGTCCTTCCATTAATTCCATCCAGACCGGATTATGATCTGTTAAAACTTTGGGTAGGATTTCCACCTTCTTTAAACTAAAAAGAAAATCACTTGAAGTTAATATAAAGTTAATTCTAGAAAATGACTGATGTCTATCAGAAAAAAAAGTAAATTCTTGCTCTTTACCATTTCTTTCTCTCCATATATCTATCAAGTCAAAATCATCCTTTATATCAAAAAAAGATTTAGGCAACTTAGAACGTGTCTGAGGAATTGGTAATATCTTCTTTTTATCTAAACCAATATCTATAATCCCATTCCAATCTCCCATTAAAATACAAGACCTATAATCAAATTGTAATAACTTTTTATGTATTAACTTGTAAAATTTTCCTTGTTGTTGATTTGGTGCATATATACCCATCAAAAGAACTTTCTTCCCATCTTTTAAAATTTCAATTGCTAAATATCTACCTTGTATATCTGATTCTATTAATTTAGCTCTTATATGATTTTTAACATAGATAACAATTCCATTCTTCTTCTCAGCGGCCGCTGCAACAAAATGTGTACCTAATTTATGATTTATCAAATATTTCTTTTTTTTTTTTTTTTATTAATTATTTTTATTAAATTTTTTAAAGTTTTAACAAATATTAACACAAAAATATAATAACTCAACTGATAACAGAGAAATAACAAATTTAACAAGCAATACAAATAGCTGCTCGGAACCCCCCCCACCACATCCTCCCATAACCTAACCCCTAACCTCCAAACCACCTTCCTCGCCATCCAATGCGGTGTAAAGTTTTCCCGAGCACCTTAGAAAAAAAAAGAAGAAAAAAATCTATTCCCTTAATATCCCCAACTACAGTTGAGAAGCATAATCTATTACTTATTATCTCCCTCCCCCCTCCCCCCCAGGCTTCCCGGAGTGAATACAGAGTAAAAAAATGCAAGAAACCCCGCTAATCTACTATTTAGTAACTATTTATCTATATATCATATCTAATTCTTTCAATTGATATTTCTTTTGCATATAATCAATCCATTTTTTCCAATCCATCAAAAATGTTTCATTTGAGTGGTTCTTCAGGTAGGCTGATATCTTAGCCATCTCCACCAGATGGGTAACTTTTAATGTCCATTCTTCAATAGATGGTATTTCAGATGACTTCCAATATTGACCCACCAACAGTCTTGCGGCCGTAGTCAAGTTCAAAATCAACTTAGTCTCTGTGGTGGAACAATCCTTTGTTATACCCAACAAAAATAACTGTGGTACAAACTCAATACGCTTTTTCAAAATATTTTGAAGAATCCACCATATTTTTATCCAAAAAGCCTTAATTTTTTTACATGTCCACCAAATGTGAAAATAAGTTGCATCCAAAGATTCGCATCTCCAACATTTGGGTTTCAAATTTGGATACATAAGCGACAATTTTTTTGGGTCTAAATGCCATCTATAAAACATTTTATAAAAATTCTCTCTTAAATGCTGAGCTTGTGTAAACTTAACATTTTTCACCCATATTCTTTTCCAAGTTTCCATCCTGATTGAATATCCAAAATTCCCTTCCCACTTGATCATACAGTCTTTAACTAATTCCTTTTCAGAATCAATTTCAATTAAAGCGTCATATATTCTTTTAATATGCATCGCTCTTTGGTCTCTAATCTGTATAATCAATTTTTCATCCTTTAAAGAAAAACCCATCTTAACATCTTTTTGCCATCTGGCTTGAAGTTGTGCATGATGATACCAATTATGAGCTATACCTTCCTCCCTTAATCTGTCTAGTGATTTCAATTCTAAACTATTCCCATCTTTATTCAAGAGTTTATCATAGGGCTCCACATCTTGAATTTGTTGTATGCCCACACTCTGTATTGCATGTCTGGGAACAGTCCATAAAGGAATTTTACCATTTAATTTATAATAATACTTTTTCCAGACACGCATCACAGAGTTTCTTAATATATGCTCTTTAAAACCCCTATCCAATTTTTTATCATAAACTAAATAGGCGTGAAACCCATACACTAACCCATATCCTTCTATATTCAGTATTCTTTCATTTGTTAAATTAATCCAATCACTTATTGCCACTAGAACTGCTGCATAATAATATAATTTGAAATTAGGCACTTTCATTCCACCTCTCTCTCTTATATCTTGAATAATTTTAAGTTTAACCCTTGGTTTCTTGCCATCCCAAATAAAATTATTTATACCTTTCTGCCATTCATCAAGATTCCCATCCTTTTTAAGTATTGGCAACATTTGAAATAAAAATAAAAATTTCGGTAATACATTCATTTTAATAGCGGCTATCCTACCCAGGATAGATAATTGTAGTTTTTTCCAATTCTCCATTTCTTTTTGAACTTTACTCCATAAAAACTCATAATTATTCTTATATAATTTACCATTTGAGGCTTCTATATAAATTCCTAAATATTTAACTTTTTTAACTATCTCACATCCCGTTATTCTTTCCAAATCTTGTTTTAATTTATTATCACAATTTTTAACCAACATCTTTGTCTTGGATAAATTTAATTTAAAACCAGATACTTTTCCATAATTTCGAATAATTTCCATCAAACTCTGAGCCGATTGCATTGGCTGAGTCAATGTCACAAGTAAATCATCTGCGAAAGCACATAATCTATAATCCTGTTTTCTAATTTGTACCCCCTTTAATTCCTCTGATGCTCTAATCCTATTCAATAAAACCTCTAAAGTTAAGACAAACAATAAAGGGGATAAGGGACAACCCTGTCTAGTACCCTTTTCAATGTTAAACAAATCTGTTAGTTGACCATTTACTATAATCTGTCCTGTTTGTTTCTGATATATAGCTGTTATGGAATTAATAAACTGGTCCCCCATTCCCATCCTTACCACAAGCCTTTGCAGAAATGTCCAATTCAATCTATCAAAAGCTTTTTCTGCATCTAAAAACATTAAAACAGCCGGCACTTGAATATGTTTATCCAAGTATTCCAGTATGTTAACAAGTTGTCTAACATTGGTTTTCATCTGTCTCCCTTGTAAAAAACCAGTCTGATCCGGGTGTATCCTCTGTGTCAAAACTGTCATTAATCTATTAGCCAAAATTTTTGCAAAAATCTTGTAATCCGTATTTAACAATGAGATAGGTCTAAAATTTTCTACTTGTACATTATCTTTGCCCTCTTTGGGAATCAAACAAACATTAGCCGTTTTCCAGGAGGATGGAACCGGACCACCTTCTTGTATATTCACAAATAACTCCCTCAAATGTTCGACCACTTCCTCCTGTAGACACTTATAATAAATCGTAGTAAAACCATCAGTTCCTGGAGATTTTCCCAATTTCAATTGCTTAATTGCGTCAATAATTTCTTCTGATCTAATCACAGCATTTAATCTATCTCTTTGTTCCAAAGTAATTTCCATAACATTTTGATTTTGTAAAAAGGCATCTACCTCTTGCTCTTGAACTTTTTCTTCAGCATACAATTTGGTATAGAACTCTAGAAAAGCCTTCTTGATAGCATCCTGATGAAATACTTCTTGCCCCTTATATTCTACCTTCTCAATTAAACGGGATTTTTGTTTCTTCCTTAATGTATAAGCCAACCATCTGCCAGGTTTATTAGCATTAAAAAAAGTGTTATGTTTAGCATATTGTATGTTCCTGGCAACCTGATCAGTCATCAAAATATCAAATTGTTTCCGTAAAACCTTTATCCCTTCTTTAATATTACTATCATCCGGTTTATCTATTAATAATAACTCTTTCTTTTTTATCTCCGCTTCTAAAACTCTTCTCTTTTCCTCTTGTTTACGTCTATGTCTTGCATTCAATTCAATTAAAATACCACGCATATGGGCCTTGCTAGAGTCCCACACCGTTTCTATTGGTAAGCCTATATTCAAATTTAACCTGAAAAATTCCTTGATAGCCTTTTTACATTCTTCCACATACATTTCATAATTAAACAAATTTTCATTAAGTCTCCAGGATCTGCATATATATTGACCAGTCCTTAGTTCCATCATAACTGGGTTATGATCAGACAATACATTAGGTAAAATTTTAACTTTCTTTAAACTTAACATAAAATCACTCGTAGTTAGAATAAAATCAATTCTAGAAAATGATTGATGTCTATCAGAGAAAAAAGTAAATTCTTGGTCCCTCCCATGTCTTTCTCTCCATATATCTAGCAAATTAAAATCGTCTTTAATATCAAAAAAAGATTTAGGCAATATTGAACGCGTTTGAGGAACAGATAAGATTTTTTTCTTATCCGAACTAGCATCAAGAACTCCATTCCAATCTCCCATTAAAATACAAGATCTATAATCCAACTGTATTAACTTTCTATGCAATGCTTTATAAAATATACCTTGTTTTTGATTTGGAGCATATATACCCACCAACAAAACTTTCTTCCCATCCAATAAAATTTCTATAGCTAAAAATCTTCCATGTGTATCTGCTTCTATTAATTTAGCTTTTATATGATTTTTAACATAAATAACAATTCCATTTTTTTTGTCTAAAGATGATGCCACAAAGTGTGTACCCAATTTGTTATTAATCAAATATTTCTGGTCCAAAGTTCTTATATGAGTTTCTTGTAAACAAATTACGTCATTTTTACATTGCTTCAAATAATGAAATATCTTCTTCCTTTTTTGTGGAGAATTTAAACCATTGACGTTCCATGTCAAATACTTATTTGACATGATCTTTTCGTGAAAGCTTCTGCAGGGCCAAAGCTACCTCTTCCTTCCTCTTAGGCCTTGCTCCCATGGCTTCCAAAGATGTCAGATCAGCTTGCTTGGTTTGAATTAATTCACGTGGACCCCTTGGATCTTTAGGCTTATCAGCTACCAGAGGTTGAAAAATATCAATTAACTGCACTGGTTGTTCAACTGCTTTATCCATATCCGTCAAAAGAATTGTACGAGGTTGTTGAGATTCCGAAATTTGCAATGATTCTAGATCTTTAACCAAAATTGCCCTCTTAGATTTTGGGGAGGTAGATCTATCAGCCATCAGTATATTATCAAAGAAATCCTTTGCTTTAGCAACAGTAGTCAGACGATATCTATTATTTTTAAAAAACAAAGAAAGTCCAGTTGGAACCTCCCATCTATATTGTATCTCTCTTCTTTTGAGCTCCTCTGTCAAAAAAGCATAATCTTTCCTTAACCTCAACATTTTAGGAGGTATCTCTTTCAAAACCAGTACTTCTTGACCAGCAACAGTCAGTTGTTTATTGTAGGCTGTTGAGAGAACCCAATTTCTGTATTTTCTTGTATTAAAATATATCACAATATCTCTAGGCAAATTTCTTTGTGCTGCAATGCGTGAGTTCATTCTAAACAACCGTTCAATCTGCCAGTCTACATTCTCAATTGAGTCATCCAAAAATTTTGATAAGGCTTCAATAACAATTTTTCTTAAATCCTCTTGGATCCCATTTGGGGCTTCTCTAAGTCCCCTGATTCTAACTGCAAACTGCATCTGATGAAATTGTGTCAAAGTAGCCTGATCTTGTACATCACTTTTAATTTCTTCTAATTTTTCTTCAAATTGCTGTTCAATATTCTCTAATTTCTCTTCAACACCGATGGTATAATCCCAAACACCCTTGATAGCCTCGACAATGTCTTGTCTCATCTCCTGGTTAGATACTTCCGTCATAGCTTTAAAATCTTTTTTCTGTTCAGCCATCTTTTCCTCTAACTTATAATCCATTTTATCCATTCTGTCTTTAAGTGAGGATAATGCAGCACTTACTGGGGATAATGCTACTGTTAAAGCAGTCTGTAGATCTTTAATTGTAATCATTTCTGAAGCAGGCTGTACAGGCTCTTGAGACTCTAAAGGAGCAGACTGTGATTTTACAAGCTGCCCTGGAGAGGGCATAGCCGCCTTAGCAGCTGCTGCCTTATGTCTCGTTGTCATGATTAAAAAAAAAAAGAAGGAGAGAGGAAGAAGAGAAAGAAAAAAAAAATAACTTGAAAAAAAAAAAGGATTGCCACTTCCTCCCTTTTAAATTTCTTTTAAAATCCAATTAGATCAATTTCTTTTAAAGTCCAAATAAATCCAATCCAAATAATCACTCAAACTTTTCTTTAGAAAGAGGAAAGAAATTTCACTTTCATTTTCCTGCGCAATCCACACTTTAGATTTTTCACTTTCACTAGGTAGAGAAAGCGATCGCCATTTTAAGAAAGTTTTTGTTGATTCAAGAAAAGTTATAAATACAAAGGCAGAAACAAAATAGCAGTATACTTGCAATAATCAAAAGACTTCTGTATTCAGACCGTCTGTTTAAAGTCCTTGTAAGTCAATCTTAAAAGCAGAGGCGGTCACGGCGTCTAATTCTGTCAGCCGACAGAAGCGTCTCTGAGCAGGAGCATTTCAAGTGCCTGGGGAGCACACCTTCTCTGCCCCTGAAAACTTGTTCCAGGGGTCTTGGAAGGGCTCAACCCGGCTCTTGAAGCTCTACTCCCCTTCTTTGCCCGAAGAGGAGTTTTCCGCTGCAACGAACAGCTGGTGAGCGCTGTTGTTGACAGCTAACTAACACAGAGATCGGAGCCTCACGTTAGAGACTCCTTCGACGCCGGTGAAGCCACCGGAAGCCCGATTTATCAAATATTTCTGATCAGTAATTCTAATATGTGTTTCTTGTAAACAAATTACATCATTTTTTACATTGAGTCAAATAATGAAATATCTTCTTCATTTTCTGTGGAGAATTTAAACCATTGACATTCCATGTCAAATATTTATTTGACATGACCAACTTGAGAAAGCCTTTGCAAGACCAAATTAGCTTTTCCATCCATTTTCTTCTTTGGTCGAGCTCCCATGGCTTCCAGACTTGTAAATACTGCTTGAACTGTACGTTCTTGTTGTTCCTTTTCTTGTTGCTCCTTGCGTTTAGTAGTTGCTCTTGTTTGCCTTTGATCTTTAGACATCTCTACTTCCAAAGGCTGAAAAATATCAATGCTCTGCGCGGGCAGTTCCGTTAAAGCTCCTTTATCAACTCCTGTTGCTGCAAGAGGTTGTAACTCTACAGACTGTACTTGTTGATTTAACTCCTTTTCTCTTTCTTTTGGTAGATCTGCACTTTGGGGTGTTGGAGATGGGGGTTTACCAGCCTTCATCACATTCTCAAAAAAATATTTTGCTTTCCAAACAGAATTCGAGAGGTATCTCTTACCCTGATAAAATAATGATAGTCCAGCTGGAGCCTCTCATCTAAATTGCAAACCACGTTTTTTAAATTCAGCCACCAAAAATGCATAATCTTTTCTTGCTCTTAACATCTTCGGAGGAATCTCCTTCAAAATCACAACCTCCTGAACAGCAACAAATAATTTCTTATTGTAAGATATTGTGTAACAAAATAAATCACAATGTCTCTAGGTAAATTTCTTTGTCTTGCAATCCATGAGTTAACTCTGTAGATCCTGTCAATCTGCCAGGAGATATTTTGTGCTCCATCTTCTAAAAATTGTGCCAAAGCTTCTCCAAAAATTCTTCTCAAATCCTCCTGATTCTCATTTGCTACCTCCTTCAGTCCTCTAATTCTGACAGCCCACATCATTTGATTATATTGTAGCATAACAGCTCGATCTTGTATATCACTTTTAATTTCATCGAACCTTTCCTCAATTTGTTGCTCCACCCCTTCCACCTTCTCTTCAACTCTCAAAGTATAGTCCCAAATCCCCTTAAAAGCTTCCACAATATCTTCTCTTATCGCTATATTATGAGTCTCAATTACGTTGACCCCCTCTTCTTTGTAACAGCCCCTCAAATACTGGAATACTGCTATTTTTGTCACCCCTAATCGTTCTTTTCTCTAGACATACCCAATTCTTGCAATTGTTCTTCATATGTTTTTGTCTCCAGGCTCTTAATCATCTTAATCTTTTGATCATGTGACTCAAGAGGAGTTCAATAGAGAGAAATGTATATTGTACATTTACAATATACATTTACATTATACAAGAAGATTGGAAACTGCTTTTTTATAATCTTTTCTTTCCTTCCCTTTCTATTTTTCTATTTTTTCTTTGCACTTGTTTCACAATTATTTATTTTGTTTTGTTACTTTCTTCTTTCAAAATTTTATTGTTCTTGAAAATGTCTTTTAATGAAACATGCATGCATAAAATCATTGCCTTAACTGCATTTTTGAGATATCAAAGAGAATATAAATTAAAAAAATAAAACATCAGTAATATGTGTCTTCTTCAAATCTATGAAGTTGAAAAGTAATTGAAGAGGGCATAAGAATGAATTAGATTGGGGGAAAATAAATCAGATACATTTCTAATTGCTCAGATATTCTGACATTCTCTTAGCTCAATGATTTAAAGTATTCTTTTTTGATAATACATTTTATTGTTTTTTAAAAAACATAGTAATATGTTATTTGGTAAACAGTGTGTTGTCTGGGTTTATATTTAAAAACAATCAATAACAATTAATTTCTATAATTCCATAATCTACATAGTAACTTTCCTTGATTTTCTCTTCTTCCAATAATATTCTCTTTTATCAACTTTAGATTAGTACATTTCTTAGTATTTTGATAGATAAAAAGTATTTAAAGTATTCTTATTGCTGTTTGATGATGATAAGATCTCAACTGCATTACCCAGATATTGAATAATTATTAATGGTTACAAAACAGCAGACCTCTTTTGAAGAAGACTTAATTACTCTCTTCATTAAATAAGTCTTGCAAATAATTGGAACTAAAAGAAAGTACTTTATTAAAAGGAAGTCTATCATTATATAGTGAAAGACTTTATTTTCCTTTGACATTAATAAGAATTTCACACAAACATTTACACTTGCCAAAGATATACAGTATTGGTAAAGTTGGCAGAGCTGATAAACAACTCCCATTTTGATTCTTAGATAGGATTACTAATTCCATTTTCAGAGCAGAAATACTTATAACCATAATTTAACTAGAAGTCATAAATGCTTTCTCTTTACAAGTTGCTCTTTGTTGTTGAGGTCAGGTCTCAGAAGAATAATGTAGCATTTGGGGAAAAAGATGCATCCCAATAACCCAGCACTAGAGGCTAAGATGGAGAAGATTTCCATAGCTACCATATACTTTCCTTTGGTGCTCACATAGGTTGGAACAAAAGTTAACCAAACACTGCAAAACATCAGCATGCTAAAAGTGATAAACCTGGCTTCGTTGAATGTGTCTGGCAGGGTCCTAGCTAGGAAAGCCACCATGAAGCTGACCAGAGACAGAAACCCCATATAGCCCAAGACTAGGTAAAACATCACAACTGACCCTTCATTACATTCTGCTATGATCTCTTTAGTCATTGATTTCATGTTAAGTTCTGGAAAGGAGGGAGAGGTGATCATCCATGCCAGACAAATGCCTGCTTGAATGAAAGTGCCAGAAAAAATAATTAAGAAGGACAGTCCTTTCCCCAACCATTTTCTCATGCCAGACCCTGGTTTGGTGGCCATGAATGCTGCAATGACCATGATGGTTTTGGCCAATACAGAAGAAATGGCCACAGAGAAGATAATGGCAAACACGGATTGTCGAAGGAAGCAAATCAGTTTCAGAGGTTTTCCAATGAAAAGAAAAGAGCAGAGGAAGCAAAGCAGAAGGGAGATGAGAAGAGTGTAGGTGAGGTCCTTGTTGTTAGCTTTAACAATAGGTGTGTCTTTATACTTAATGAATATTCCAAATATGAACAAGGTAATGATTGAAAAAAACCCAGCAACCACAACTAAGCTGATCCCTAAATGTTCTTCATAAGTTAGAAAAGTTATGGCTTTGGAGATGCACTGAACTTTGTCTTTACTTGGATATTGATCTTCTGGACATTCAGAACAGGCAATCGTGTCTGGAAATGAGAGAGGGAGAAAGACCATGAGACATGGAATCTAATAATCATGATGTCAATGCTGCTAACATCGGATTTTCTTGCTTTGACAACAAATGTAAGTGCAGACATTTTCTCTGTGCTGTTACAATTAGTGCTGGGAGGGGGGATTAGGATGAGAGTTCAGTTAGTCATAGTAATAATAACTATGCTGTGGGAATCCAAGGACAAACTGAGTCCAGAGCTGATAACATTTTGGCGGTCTGGAGAACTGGGAGAAATTGTTGAGACTAATTGGGGAATGTTCTTTATGACTGTTTATTTGGGGTGGGAATTGTACATTGTTACTTTGTATCCAGGGGAGGG